>JAPSGF010000019.1:6987213-7565398 GCA_035772895.1 Perdix hodgsoniae | reverse complement strand
GGGCGGCGGTGGGTGGGGGCGTGGGGGGCCGGGGGCAGCGGGGCTGCGCGTGTGCGGCCGTACGGATGCGCGTGTGACATCTGCGTGTGCCTGCGCGCGGTGCGGGCGGCGGGCGGCTCCTCCGCGTCCCCGGCTCGCAGCCCGCCGTGCGGCCCCGCGGGAGGACGGGCGGAGGGAGCGCCCCGTAACGCCCGCCGCGAAGTTGGGTGAGCGGCATCCCGGGCAGCGCTCCCGCCGTCGGGCGTCACGTCGTGTTGGTGGCTGCGGGGACGGGTGAGCTCCGCGCTTATCCGCTGCCTCCGTTCCCCGGCGCGGGGGGTGTTTAGGTAAGGTTTAAAGCGTCGGAGGGGGTACGCGCGGCGTGATGAACCGCGGAGTGCGCCGGTGGCCTCGGAGGTGCGGAAAGCAGGGCTGGAGAAGTGTTAAAGCGGTGCCGCAAACTCAGTGCTCCTAGGCGTTAAATACAGCTCGACGTTGGAAGTTTTGTAACTTTCTGTTCACTTCTAAACCCTGCACCTCGGAGCGGTCATTCAGTAGTGAGGGGATAAAGGCTTGGAGGCTGTATTTTAACCCTGCCGTGGCCGCAGGGCTGTTTTCTTAACTTTTATCCCCGTGCGGTGTAACCTCTCTCACGCATCCACTGCCAGTGAGGGTGCTCAGCGCTGGGCACCTGTCTGCTGGTGGAACGATGGCAACTGGAGAGCAGTGGGTGCTGGGTAGTTGGGTTGCGCTGGCGTCTGGCTGCCCAAGAGTAAGTGAGCGTGAGACAAAGCCAAGCGCCGTGTCTGCTGTCAGCTTGTCTTGTATTTCTCCTCCAAGTGATACACTGCTGACACGTGTTTGGGTTTTACCCTACTGTTGGTGCACGAAGGCTCCAACATCGATTCAGAGTTAATACTTAATGTACAAAATTGGGCACCTGTGTGCTGTGCTCAGAGCAGGTGGGTGACTTCTGCATGTTGTGCCTGTGCTGCTGTGAATGTACAGCAATGCCTCAACTACGCCAGCTCAACCCTGGTGGACTCAGCCCCCTCTTGGAAGCCCCTCAGACCTTAATCGTGAAAGCGAAGTGTGTGGCTGTGGTTGCTGTATGGTGGGGTAACCTGCTGGTTCTACAGTGGAAGACCAGGGAAAAAAAAACCCACAAAGTACATTGTGGGACGGTAGTGAATAGCAGTCTGTTAAGGTTTAGAGGAAGGTGGAAGAGTGTTTTTTTTGTTTGTTTGGCTTTTGAAGACGCAGTGCTGCCTTAATGATCCCTGATTTCTGCAGTTGTACGCTGTCACAGAGCAGAAAACAGCTGATCTCCTCCTATCATTTCATTCAGCTTAAGTCTGTTCAGAGCAGCCGTTAATGGCCAGCACTGATCTAATTCTCGTGGCAGGCAAATAATCAGTTATAATTGCACTGAAATCAATGAATATATACTGACACGAAACTGAGAAGAAAAGCACTTTCATGGTGTTTTGTACAGCTGAAAGTCAGAAATAGCTGCCATGAACACAGTGTGTCCTTTCAGATGAAGTAGTTGATGCCACTCTTAGAGTTGCCCAGAAAGTTTCTTTCTCCAGTTTAGCAGCTTTTGGTGGGGAAAGCAAAATTAGCGATCTTAAAATGAGAACTATCCTCGGGAAACTTCTTGTTCCAGCGACTAATCTCCTCTTTCATTCTGTGGTCTTAATCTTAGCTTGCACGTATGCACACTATTAGCAATGGGCAAAGACTTCTCTCAAACAGGGAAGCTTGCTTATGTCATCAGGTGTCACAAGGTTTTTTCTAGTGACTGTGTTTTAAACTGTTATTCTTTATATTAGTTGCCAGGTGTGTTCCTCTCTAGGGAAAACAACAAAGTGTAAACGGGGGGCAGTGTTACATTCCAGTTAGTTCTGCTGTGCAAATGGGGATTGTAGTTGAGGGGAGGTCTTGCATGGATCGTAGGTCTTGTGTTTTCCCTGGAGAGGGGATTCTTGGGAATGTGGAGCCCAGGAGCACAAAGTGGGTGTGATTGAGGGATGAGTTGGATCTTGGACTGTGGCTTTGATGTTGTGTTGTATTCACGTTCTGGCTGTGCTGCATTCATTGAACGCCTTGCAAATGAAAAACTCACAGATGATGGGATGCCTTTTCTTTACAGAGCTTATCCTGCTCCTTGCTGGGGTGCAGAGCTGTTGGTTACATTTGTAGGGGGAACTGTGGTGCGTGAACCTGCCAAGGAAACCAGGTCTGCCAGGCAACGTAGGTTCATTTCCTGCATTGTCTCCGATCCAATAGTAGTATGACCTCATACTTCTATTTTCACTTTCTGCATTGTAGATTTGCGTCATCATTTTTAGAGTCTGAAAGTGGATCAGGAGTAGAGGAGTAAGAACAACACTGCACCTTCATACATTCCAGCATCTTCTTGTGCCAGATTACTTCTATGGGCGTTGCTGTGGACTGACATCTTTGTTTCTGTTTCCAGAGGAAAACAGTGTTATTTCTAAATTAAGGGAAATGAAGTTTCTTAGAGGCAGCAGCCTCAAATATGTTACACAGTGAGAGCAAAGACTGCTCGCTCAGCTGTTCTCAGGAACAAAACAAAGCCTTATGTCAAAGGTGTCTTCAGTTCGGCACTTACTCTGAGCTTCCTTGAATGGTAATTGTTAATAACATCATCTTCTCAAGCTAACAGAGCGTGAAAATTCCTTCATTTATAATCATTTAGGAGCATGCTTGAAATTCTGTCCACTGACACAAACAGCCCAAGAGCTGTGCTGTTGCTGAAAGCTGTCAGGGGGGAGAGGGGGTGGGCAAGCAGGTGGCAAAGGTAACCAGAATGGGCTGGAAGAGTGTAATGCAGTGTCTCTCTCTCCTATTTCATTACAAAAGCCCCTGGAGAGAGTATGTTGGAAAAAATACATGAGGTTTTTGTCTGAAATGCGTAGCAGAACTGTATTGATCTGTATATTTTTATCTCTTGAATGTAACCAGTCACCATTTTGTGACCACCACGGGCATTTGCACTCCTTTGGGAGAGGGTGTTAACGGTCTTGCAGAGATAAAAAGTGCTCTCACGTTGCCTTATATTTGGAAACTCCTACGTGGAAAACATGTAGGAAGGGTGTGGCAATTCAGGTTTAAATCCCCTCAAATTCTGATTGAGTATAAGCACTTCATTTCTTTTTAAGGTAGCAGGTACACCTATTGTATTCTCTAAATGTATACATTCTAGAATGTCTCATGGGGAGAACTAAAACCTGATACCAACATGAACTGTTTAGCAGTCTCAGCAGCTGAGATGACATGCAAAGCCACTTGCAAGAACTTGGAAATGTCAGTGGACTTTGTGTCCTGGAGTGAAGATCAACAAGCCTAAGACCAGCTGCACTGGTGGAGAAAGTGATGCCAAAACTAGGAAGCTCCAGAGAAAAAGAGCTTCTCAAATGTAGAGTTGCAGAGATCTAATAAGAAAAAAACTTTTGAATGCGCCTTGTTTGGGTTCAGTCATTGTAGGACTGGAACATCATGAAGTTTCAAGCTGATAGCATACCCCCTTGAAATCAGCAGAAGCAGGGTTTTCCCCACTATTTAGGATAATCATGGTTGAAATGCATGGGGCCAGATCCTTTTCCCATTTATGATGACATAAATCCAGACTTGGTGTATTTTCCTCCTCACAGTGAAGCGAAAGAGATCGCAGCAACTCTACTACTTATCTGCAGCATATCTACACTTTCTGCTGGAGAGTATGCTTGTTCCATTGTGCTGTTCAGAACCATTACTATTAATTGTATGATGTCATCTCTGCTGCCGGTATCCATTCTATGTGTGCTGACTCTATGAGAAGTACCACTGACAGTGCACGTACTGGTGCATATGCTGCAAGGAGCTGCAGGGGAATCCTCACCTGCATCTCGTATCATACAGAGGCTGCTTTTGTGTATGGATGCTCTGTGTAGCTAGAATAGCTTGTAAAGGGGAATTACAACTTAACAGAGATTACAACTTAAGAGAATTCCACCCTGTAATGTACAAAGTACAAAAATAAAGGCTCTTTTCAGTTAAATCCTCTACCAGTGGTGCCAAGAAGTGAGGTAATCAAATAATTTTTTTGTTGTTGGTAGTGTTTTTTAAATCTTCTTAAATAGAAGAGATGTCAGAAGAGCTGGGGAGGAGAGCTACAAAAATTAAGTAGGAGAATCATGTGGAATTTCTTCATGTAGTGGTCAGGATGTCTCTGCTTATTTTATTTAAAACGAAATTCAGACTTCAGAAGTGCGCTTGATTTTCTTCTTTTGTGATGCTGACAAACTCTGCCTTGGCTTCGTTGTCTAAAAAGGTAGCAGCAATTAAAATGTGATGTGACAGCGACTTCTATAAACTGTTTTTTGATGTAAGAATCATAATGTAAGATATTTTTTTTTGTGACATGATGAAAATAAACAGGGAAAAGGAAGCCTTTCAGTGTTAGTCACAGCTTTTCGAAAGCTCAGCTGGAACTTCTTCCTGCTGGTCAACTCCATTTGCAATGGAGTGTGGGATTCAAGGCCCAGCCAACTGGTAAAGCTCTTCTCTACAGAAGTTTGCCTGCGTTGGTTTGAGCAAAAAAGGCCTTGGGCAATCATGGGGAATAGAGCAGTTCCTGCTTTTGTGCTGAAATTTGCTAGTCTTACATATGGGCAAATAGATCCAGTGACAGCAATGAGATCACGTTGAACAGTTCATCTTTGTTTATGCAGAAAAGTGGAACTGGTTTGCGCATCACCTTGAAATCTCACAGAATGGGTGAGCTGCTTCCAGTGCCTTTGGCTACGTCCAGAAGGAATAGCCATGTTGAGCAGTTTGCGCATCTCCGTTGTGAGAAAACGGTCACTGGAGAAAGGGAAAAGGAGAAGGCAATGCAACGTTTTCTGGAGTGTAATTATTAAAAGATTAGAAGCAGAAGTAGAACACAACTCACCTCTGTTCTCAAGTGATAAACTACAGGGAAAGAAAGATCAGCTTCTATCAGAAGTGTAAGAGGGAACCGTGGGAGCAACTTGGTAGTATGATCTATCTGGAAAGATGTGAGCTGAGTTTAGGATCTGATGCACGTTGTTTTGATCTTGACCCCTGGTTCTTGGGTAGCTGTAGTTCCTCACGGGTGTCGGTACCTGCAGGAGCTGTCTTTGTAGGCCATTTGTTTGTGTCCTTATGCCTCACAAAATTGTCCTGTGTAACGGCAATTTGCATCTATTGAGTTTTCTCACAATTGCACTGTTGTACTTGCTTGGTGCCAGAGTGGAAGTTAAATGATGGTTGGCTGGTGCTCAGCTGCAGGATCATTGTCCCCCCCCATAATTGCTGCCACAGAGTAGGTCTTGATCGCAGCCCGAAACAGCAGTCAGCTCTCCTCTTTTCTTTCCTCTTTGAAACACTCTTTGCTTTGGCATGCGTGTCAATGAGCGTGGCCATGTGGCGTTCAACACAAACTCCAGCGAGGCTCGCCTCCCTGAAGAAAGCAGAGCTCTTGGCGGCCCACCAAAGCCCATCATGGCTTGACAGCTACGCTTTAATGAAATGGACCGACCAACTTCTCAGCAGGCAGTGTGCCAGCCTAACAGATGAACCTGAATGTGGGCAGCCAGCAAAGCAGATACATATGCGTAGATATAGATATTGTATGTACAGGCATAATAAACTGGAATCTTTTCCGTTTGGAAAAAGATGTCCAAGTGGAAGACAGCTAAAAAACTAAGAGCCTTTAAAGAGACTTCTTTTGAGGATGGGATGTGCTAGAGTTGCTTGGAGGAAGATCTGTGCTTTCCTTGTTGCTCTCTGCTTGCTGTTTGGCAGATTATATAATAAACAAAGGAGGCTATTTAGTCTTTTGAATCCAGGCACCCTTGTTATTATAACTAAGAATGTGGAGAATGACGCTTTACTGCAGCGAATCCCTTTACAAACCTGCTTGAAGCTTGTTTCAGCTCATATTCTACCAAGATGCTCACTACAGCTTGAGATCAGTGCAAATCTGTGCATTTCATGCTTTTCATTTTGAATTAATTACAGTATGGAAATACTTTGCAGGGCGAGAGTTGCACAGAAATCAGTTACGGTACAGAATGCAACAAAACTTTCTCTGTAGGTACTAGCCTGAATGCTTCCAAAACCTGGCCGTGCTTAGCTGGTGAGTAAATGCCAGGCCCCTTCCATGGATTGCAGTCAGCTGCCACAGGTGTGCATGCTGAGTAATCATTGCCCTGCATCAGTCTTTCGAAGAACTGAACGTCAGTTGCTCCTCTGCAGAGTGCAAAGTGACATGAATATGTCTGCAGTGGGATTGGATTGCAGAAGCCCGTGTCTCTTGAGACCTCAGCCTAATGTTATCATGCCGGAGAATTGCCTAGCCTTGCCATTTCAAGTCACACAGGTACTTGGTTGAAAGTCCAGCTCAAGTTGGGAGAGAGCACTAGTGGATTACGAGATGAATAGCATCACATTCCCAACTGGAAGCTCACTTTAAAACTCTGAATGGTCTGTGGACATAGTTTTCCTTAAGCTCCACAGGGCAAACCAAGGATCTGTGATTTTCGGCAAAATCCATAATGAGCTCTGAAAGCAATTTACTTCCTTTAGAGCTGTCTTGATCATTCTTATGGTTGGAAATTTGTTGGATTTTGTTGTTTTCCCACTCTGTATAAAAGTAGAGATTTAGCTTCGTGATTCGAGGACCGTTGCACTAGACAGTTGAGCGGAGGTTCTGGGGGTAAGAAATCCCTTTGAATTTAACCTGGAGGCACAGCAACTGCTTGCTTTGACTCCTAGATGAAGCAGTGCGGTAATCTGCCTTCTGTGTCTGGGTATGGGGCACTGCAAGTTTGTTCATTTGTAAGCCAGCAGTGCAGATAGGTCTGTAGGGTCAGGTAGGGCCTTCTGGCCCAAAGAAGGGGACCAGGCTTTTGGTGGGGGGTGACCTGCCAGGCAAGACTGTGCAGTTGGGAATGTTCTGAAGGGTGGGCATAATGTGGTAATTTCTTAGGATCTAGATTTCAGAAGACAAAGCTTCTTGCAGTAGGAGTGCTGTGGTACACCTACTGCACAATCATAGAATCATAGAATGGTTTGGGTTGGAAGTGCCCTTTAAGATGATAGAGTTCAATCACCTGCAGTTGGCAGGGACATCTCACTCTAGACCAGGTTGCTGAAAGCCCCGTCCAGCCTGGCCTTGAATGCTTACAGGGAGGGGACATCCACAGCCTCTCTGGATAACCTGTTCCAGAGTCTTGACACCCCCACAGTAAAGAATTTCTTCCCAATGTCTAGTCTAAATCTAAAAAAACCAGTATGCTCAGAGTAGCAGGGTCGAGCTGTATGTGTTTATGCCAGCAGGTAGGACAGCGGTTTCCTTTTCATCACTGAGTCTGCTGAGGTGGGAATGTATTTGTCTTCAGTTAAGTGCTGGCACTGGGAAGAGGCCAGTGAGTTGCTGTATGTTTCAAGTCTGAAGACAGGCACACTGAAAGATGAACTTCATCACACCCCGCTCTGTATAACCTTTTGCAATGAAAGGTGATACATACTGTCAAATACCATAATATTAGAGTTATTATTTCTGTGGTTTCTGTTCCTTCAGACAGCTACAGAAGATTTAAAAGCAATCAGTGTTCGTGAAGGTGTCATCAGTCTACTCTAAAAGACACTTCACTAATTTTTGCTTAACCCCTGCTTAAACTGGTCATATGAGACTGATGTTATTATGGATGACTGCATGAAAGTTGTTTGTGCTGTAAAATATAAATGTTGTATGAGGTTGATAACTCAAATGCAGCTCGTTAGTTCATTTCTCTGCATCATGGACTAGGCAGTCCTCCTCATGGAGAAAATACATTTTGAAGGGTATATTACATTTCATAGAATATTTGTCCCCTTGTAATGCTCCACAACATTTCCAAAAGGAATGATACATTACTTATGTTCTGGAAGCACCATATTATGATTACTGTTTGCATTTACGCTAAAGTGTTTCTTATCCTGTTTTTAAAAGTAGAAAGATAATTATTCCTTTGCAATTTGTGGCTATTTTTTTTCCTTCCGTGCATGAAAGCATGTGGTGGGGCATAATAAAACTTCTGATTTGTTGTGAGCAGTCAGATTTTTCATGATGTGCTTGACTATCAGAACAAATGACCACAGCTTCTTAACCATAAGTTCTATTCCATATAATTAATGTAATGTTAGTGGACTTAGTGAAGCAGTGGGCTACATTACAGTGACTGCAAAGCATGGAAACCTACTGCGTCTTTCTCTGATAAAAAGGCCCTGCCTGTGCTGTAGATCCTACGAAGAATTTTTAGAGATACTTGAAAGGATAAACCACTGTATAAATTCATGAAGTTCAAAGTGAAAATACCACTTGGGATAAAAAAAAAAAAGGGAGCTTAGCCCAGCAGCAGCTTAACCACAAGTGACAGATCTAGTGCTAAGTCCTGCACCATCAATGCAAATGCCTCTGGGGTTCACCAAGTAGCCAAATGGAAGGACCAGAAGAAAGACTGTGAGAGCTCTGACCTCAGAGGGGCAGGGAGAGAGGGCACCCTTTTGTCAGTTAGTAATACAGGTTCTCTGGGCAAGATACAAACAGGGCAGATTTAAGATGAGTACAACTAGAACTGTCTTCTGTCTTGTATTTCCTGTGAAAATGGCTTTTAAAGGCATTAATATGTATTTGTCAGTATTACAATATAGTGCAAATACTATGCCAGAGATGAAGCTGGGAACTATGTGAGTTGGCAGCACTGTTATTGTAACATAGGGATAGATTACACCAGGTCTGAAAGACACCTTTGAGGACTGACACTCGCAAGTCTCATTAGATGTGAGGGTACTTCTCTGTGCCGTGTAATGACATGAACGTTGAATCAGAGTTGATCAGCATCAGGCCATGAGGGAAGCCCAAAGTTCAGCAAAAAGTCTGGTTTAGAGGTGACACTTCCTTCTGTCATCTCTGCGTGTATCCTAGACCCGAGTGCTTTTATTTCTTGCCATCCCATGCCCTACTAGCTCTACAGAGACCTAGCCCAGCCACTCCTGATGCTGGCCTCCCTTTTTCTCCCTCAGCACAGAGATATTCCCTATACAACCGCAAGCTCTGTCTGCCCATGGAGCTTGGATGGAAGCAGCCCTCCTGTTTCAACTATTGCTGCATATTGACCATAGATGCAAATAATCTCTGTAAATAATTTGCAATGTTTGTCCTGCAGAGCAGCAAAACCTTTGTGGCTGTGGCAGACTGCTGTTGCCTGAGGAGATGTGTGGGGACAGCTTTAACAGCTGCCCAGAGAAGGGACACAGCAGCATCTCAGCAGCTGCATTGGTACTGGATGCTGTTCCAGCACTTACTGCATTTATTTCAGACAGTATCAACATTTGGAAGGTAGGAAATTATGTTGTGTCCAGAACACCTTGCTGTTAAGCAAGTTATGAACATGCAGCAGTGAGTGCTCTCCTTGAAAATATGTCTGAGGCTACAGTCACTGCTAGGGCATGCAGACTTGTTGGAGGCTGTGTTGTGGCCTCTGGGCCTTTGCTGGCTACCATAGTCATAGAAATGGCTAGTATCACTTTTGGTGTCCCACCTCTATTGTGAAATTAGAATAGAGATTAAAGATACACTCTTTTTCTCCATGGTTTTGGTTTTAAGGAGGCTGGAGTCATGTATTCTAAGCAGTTGTGGGAGCTTTAGTGACAGCTGTTTTGCTTGAGAGCCTGTATCTGTCAGTGCCTGTAACATGATTTGATGTAATCCTTTGGATTTCCTCATGCCTAAAAAAGCTGCAGTCTTTCTTGCTTACCAAACCACATTTAACAGCTTAGATTTTAGCAGTGAATATTTCTAAAGTCTATCATTTTGCATATACTCTGATGATCTACTGTTTATGTATTTTTTAATACACCTCTCACTTTAGTCTAAACAGCCAGTTAAGGATGTAGCTTTGGAAAATAAAAAAACGTAGGGGGAAGAAAAGGAGCAGGAGTAAAATATCACTACCAGAAAGTATTCTCATTTTCCTCTTTACTGTTTGCTGCTCAAAACTGAGCAAAAATATTTAAAAACCCAAGTTGTCTCTTCTGGCAGACCTTATGCCTGTGAGTCAATCCCATCTTACTACTCAGCTGCTGAGATTTGTCCTTGAAACCCAAATTTCCTGTACTTCACTGACGTGTTTAGCAAGACCTTGAGATTATGCAATAGAGGGAGAGATGAAAGCTGCTGCCAAACGTACCAGCTGGACCTGGGTGTCTGGAGCTGACCAGAAGCTGTCAGTGCACGTGTGGCTTTCATGCAGGTTGAGAACAGTGGCACAGCTGCCCTGGATGTTGGGAAAGGCAGACTTAGCCAGCACAGAGCAGGGTGCAGGGCTGACATTCCTTTGACATTAGCAAGAGAGTTGTCACTATTGTCA
Organism: Perdix hodgsoniae; assembly: GCA_035772895.1. Taxonomy (NCBI): domain Eukaryota; kingdom Metazoa; phylum Chordata; class Aves; order Galliformes; family Phasianidae; genus Perdix; species Perdix hodgsoniae. The sequence goes on along the minus strand of JAPSGF010000019.1, from coordinate 7,554,974 downwards.
CGTTTTGTTTGCCCAGAAGGCTTCACTTTTATTTCAGGCAGAGATAATTGAATGGAAGCATACTGTATATACTGGTGCCATGGGTCTTGTGCTACAATGACCCTCTCAAAGTGCAAGAAGGGAGAGCGGGGGTAATAGCACCTGATTATAAGACAGCCATGTCCAGGGTAGTTGAATTTGATTTCTTTTTTTCTTTTTTTCCCCCCAAAAGGACTTGCTATGGCCATGCTTAGCAGAGAGAAGAACACAGCGAGCAGTGTGCCACTGGTGCTACAATTTACACCCGAATTAGTTGATATCAATACATTTATCTTTGCTAAGCTACGGACAGATAAACTCAATTCATCAGATCCAAACTGATCTGATCCAAAACTGTCAGCATCCATTGGGATGATTCTCATGGAGCTCTGGGAGGTAGAGAAAAGAGTGTTTGATTTTAGTGTTCCTTTGTTTGCTTTTTATCAACTTCTTTCTGTGAATTGACAGCAAGTGCTGGCTATTGTAGTTAGCTCTTTGTGGATCTGTCTCCGTTGAAGGGCTGACAACAAAATACTGAGCCAGTTTACATTTTCCTGGTGGGCTTGGAATGCAGCAGTTGAGAAGGTGTTGCTTTGCCCCAAACCAGGAGGTGTTCCTTTTGACACTTTGTCTTTGGCAGCCACACCTGTGAAGCTCCCTCTGGCTGTCTGCTTGGCTAAATCTATAGAATCTTTTAACCAGGGGTCAGAAATTCATTAAGAGTATTTTTTTTTTAATGCTTTACTTCATACTTCTGCCTGTGTTTGTGTAGAACTTAGTGCAGTTTGTTACGAGTCACAAGAGAAATTTCTGAAATATTAAATGCTTTTTTAAATGTAAGCTCCAACATACACTCATATGCAGTCCTCAAGTATACAACCATTTGTTAGAATATGTTGCATCATTACAAGAGCAGTCAGACTGAAATCCTAGAGTGTTCAGAGGACCTTCATTGCTTTCTAATCAGAAAATCCTCTCTTATTTTGAAAGAGCTGAGTGTTTGAGGAGGCTTTGGTTCAGAAAATGGTAGCTGCTGCTTGCATGCTATTATGCGCAAATCAGTGTCACTAGATAGTGAGGTGTTTAAGTGGTTTTTGATATATCGAACTCTGCTCCGTGCTGTCTGTGCATTTCTATTAACTGTTTTCTTAATTGTGTTTTTTCATTTGGCAAATTCTCAGCAGAAGCACCTACAGCAGTTGCTTCTAAAAATGCAGCATTGCTAAATGGTAACTTGTTCTGTTACTCTTTGTTTATTTTGTATTTATTCTGTGTTCAAACTCTGTTTTTGAATCTTCCTCTTAAAAAGAAAATGTGTGGAACATCTACTAAGAAGTACAGCAGAGAGCTACCGCAGTCCAGGAGGCCTGTGCAGAGCATCATGTATGCATCCTCATGCAAGAAAACTGTGTAACACGCAGCCTGAGCAGCAGAAGTGTAGCTTCATGAATTCGTGTTGTTTCACTGAACTTCTTAGAGGATCTGCTCTGACTCTGAGCGTGTTCCCTGTGAAACACCTGGCACAAACACCTGGAGCAGGATCAAACTACACATGCATCAGAGAAGGGAAGTAAATGTCTGAATATACAAATACATACACATGTGCAAAGGCAGAATGATGTCTTAGCGTTTTAGGAAGTGAGATGGAAGGAGATGATGGTAATGCAAAAAAACCACACCAGTAATCAATTTCCAGGAAGCTTGTGAAATTGCTTTGTATCATAGAAAATAACTAGAAGGTGAAAGTACTAAGAACGCGCATTGAGGTGATGGGAAGCTTTTTCAGATGGAGTAGAATTCACATCTGCATGAATCCTTCTCTTAGGAAGGGGGAGTATTTACAGTGTTGGGAATTGTTCTGTTCATCTTGGTGATCTGACTTGAACTTGTTTCCCACTTGTAGTATGGGTAATATTCAGGCGTCTCTTCTCTCGCTGCTGGACTTCAAGTCCTAAAGAGGTGTGAGTTTATTGTTTTATTTATCAACCAAATGGAATTGTCTTCTTTGATATTTACCTGCTGCACCTGTGAGCATGTTGGCCACCATTGCATGTAGTGATTTGGTTTTGTCAGATTTAGATGGATATAATAAGTGTCAAATAACAAATATTTCTGTCAGTTCCCTTTCTTTATAGTGTTTTCAACATAGAAACAAATGACATCTTGGAGACTTTGGGAGCAGATATGAGTGGTGACTTCCAATGGCAGTCTCTGCATACAGTCCTAACTGCTTTAGCATGAGTCACATGCCAAGTTAGCCCTTGGTTGTAGAGAAAAGGCTTCTCTGGCTGAAAAATAATAATTTGTGACTTTGCATTTTTAGACCCATGTTTCATCCACTTATTTCCTCTTTTCTCAGTACTTCAGATGATGAAAAATAGCTGGCGAACATTTTTTGCTTGTTTGTTTTTAAGTACTCTTTTGAACTGACAAGATGTGAAATCCTTGGACCAAAGGACAGCATTTGTTAGTAGGTTACAAGTGTGTGAAAGTAGAAATGCCAAATGTATTTACCTCAGCCATGATTTCACTGGCATAATAAGATTTTTTTTGCTTTGCAGCAGGACTTTAAGATTGCATTAGTTTACTTTGAGCTAAAGCAAGATTTGTGATTTAGTTGTAGGACATGAAAGAAATGACTTGTGGCTGTAGAAAGTCTCTTCGTTTCTCTTTTTATGACAGGATGCTGGCTGGGTTGGGAGTAAGGAACAATGTCACAGCTTAGGTGCTTGTAGCCATCCTGTCAGCACCCTGTGCAGCTCCCAAGGAGCCTGGCAGTAATTCTGTTCCCCATCCCAGGGGTCTGTGCTTTCCTTCCAGATCCTTTGGCGTTCATCACCACTGGAGATCATGGTGACCAAACGTGCCTGAAGTCAGTGAGCACACTTTCACATGATGCCATGCTGTTGTTAAACCCCTGTTAGCAACCTTCAGTAATTGCAGCAGAAGCACTCATCAGCTTGTACAGCCTGTACTGAAGGTCACCCACCCCTATGGTATGAGCGCCTAAGTAAGCCCTTGTGTTCCCCTCCGTGGGAGCATCCACAATGGCTGGAGCTTAACTACTATCATTTGATGATTCATTTGCAGTGCTTATTTTCTAAAAATTGCATAGCCTGTTCTCAAAAAGCAAAGCAAAGAAAAAAGCAGCTGTTATGAAAAGAGAGGAAGAAAAACTCCACATAGAAAACACAAGAGCTTTAAAGAACCAAACCCACATTATTAGGGTAGGAAAAAAACAACAATTTGCTACATCTTATCTTTGAAAAATATCAGAAATAGAGTTATATTCTGCGCAATTAACAGAAACACTTGTGAGTCTTAACATATGGATTTGGATTTGGTCCTGCCTGGTGTTTCTTACTTTAGTGAGTTCATAGAGAATAGGATAAGGAATTTTCTCCGTTTTAGAAAGATATGCTATTATTTTCAGTACTACTGAATTTGAGGTATGTTGTATGGGCACCGAAGTAAACACACTGGTTTTTAAGTGTAGGGAGCATCATTACTGACCAGTCCAAGTTTTGCTGTTGTATCACTAATATGCAGACTGATTTTTGTTATGCTTCCTTTTATTGTGGCATAACTTATACAGGAATTGATTTAAAAAGCAGAGCATTGGTATGGCTGAAAAAAATTAAAAATGGATTTTCAGTACTGTATAATGCTTTGTATTATACTGACCAGAAAAAAAAAGCTATAGCTGAAACTGAAGCTTCCCATTAAGGAATTTCTTAAAATTTGTTCTAGGAATTCATAATAGAAATGAAATATTTTAACATCTCCAAATTCAATGCTTTCTTTCACCTCACTCTGAACTTACATTTTTTTCTGCCTGAAAATGAAGAACTACTCTTCCTCCTCCTCCTGTCTCCCAGTAAGCCTGCTCAGTCCAGAGATACAGCTGTCTCGATGTGTCAGAAGCATGCAGCTTCTGTACCCAGTGGGGAGCTTGTGTTTAATGCTGAGAAGATGCACTGCTCCAAAGCAGCCCCATGGTTTACTCGACAAGGCACCAAAATTAGAAGTCCGGAGCGGTGCTTCAGATAACGCGGCTTATCCCAATACAAAACAGTCTCTTCTGAATGTGAAATATTTTCCTGTGTGAATCAAACCTGGCTTTTAGTGCGGCACTTTATTTTTTGATGGGAAATTTCTGTTTTCAGTGTTACAGTGCTTCCTTGGTAAAACTCCTATCTGTTCTGTTTGGTTCTGCTGACCAGCTCTCTTCTGAGGCTCTCCTATTCATCATTTGCATGACTTTTACCTGGGAATATCTTTGTTGTGAAGGATTCTCTCCTGAAATGTGCTCCCTGCTGTTACATGCAGGGAACCAGGGAAACAGTCTCAGTCATCTCAAGGTGGAAGAAAGGCATCACAATGAGCTGATAAATTTTCTTGCAGAGTAACGTAAGAAAATTGTGTTTCAAGTCCTGACTGACTTGGAATCCAGAGAAACAAAAAGCACTGTCTGCTTGTGTGTAGGTAAGGGAATAATCCACAGGATGAGTCATGAATGCAGCATTACTAATGACCCTACCCACACCACAGCTGCTGAACCTTCCTGCGAGGCAGAATCAGCTACAGACTCCCCCAGATGCCAAGCACATCTCATCAGTACCCTGTGGAGTTGATGATCTTGGACAGGCTTTTAGAGCTGCCCCCGGCTTCTAGCTGAGCTGCCTCTATGGGGACTGCCCAGAAAGATCTGCTCACTTGCCTTGGCCTCACCTCCTGCGCTTTGAAATCCCCCAATACCATGGCTTTCACCTTAATGTCAGGAAGCTGCAACAGGGAGTCTTGCTAAATGAATGAGCGCATGCAAATAAATGTAAAGCGCAGAGAGCATGGTGATTTCTGCAATCTTCATAGTGTGGCTATAGGCCTATTAGCATTTTCTTTGATGGAATGGCTTTCTTTTGATGTAGGACATCATATATACTTTTTAATGACCTTTGTAAAGGCAATTTGCGGTGGGGAGAAAAAAAAAAAAGGTGGAAACATTGCAGTGCTGTTTCTGGAATGGGCTAAAAATTGTTTTGTGGCTTTTCTTGTTAAACAAGGAATGTTTCTTCTAGGGCAACACAATAAAAGCTGAAAGTGGGATGAGAGGAATTTAGATCCAAGAAGGGACATGTAGAAAGCCAGGATTAAAGAAAGCAGAAAAGTGAAATTCCAGACAAAGAAGAATAAGTCTGATACTAATATACTGAAAGCCTTGGTTGGCTGGAAAATGTATAGAAGGGCTTCGTAGAAGGAATTCATGGGTTTTTCTTTTTGAATTAAGATCTGTCATTCTTTTTTCTTCTTTGGATTTTGCTCTTCTGCTTTGATACTGTTGCTGTTGCTCATTTATTAAAATCAACCTCTTTTCTTGAGATTTCTCTCTGTTTGCCAACCTACTCCCAAGTACTGCAGTCTTTTTAAGCCATGAGTTCTCTTGCAGTGGAACCAGGGTAGGAGTTTGCCGTGCCTTCACTGCTCTCCCACTGTTACGAGATGATCATCCTTCTGAACTGGAAGTGTGTGACCCTCTTTGAGAGTTGGTTCTTGAGGACAGTTGACATGAGAGATGCTTCTCAGCACTGCTGAGCCTATTACAGAAAATGTTTGTTATTTGACAAAATTCACGTGTTTGTGAAACAAACCAAAAAAAAGCCTGCCTTATGATCGTTCCTGCCATGCTGAAGTTTCTGGGGTGTCAGGTGCTGTTGCCTGCCCTGAGTTGTAAAAGAAATGGTGATCCTGGTTCCAATGCAAGCATAGCCAAACAAATGAGCCAGTTTTAGGAGCAAAAGTGATAAATTTTCAGTTGGGGTGTAACAGATAGAGACAATTTACATCAGTGAGTGCTCACTGATATTTTCATACTTTTGCTGAAGAAATTATAGCATAAATTTATTCCTTCCTCTTCTTCTAGCTTGTATATCTGACAATGGGAATCACTTTGATTTTCAAGGATCATTGGATACTCACAGGGCATCTAAACCCAAAAAATGATTATCATACTTTAGAAGGCAAGAGAAAATCATTGCTAACTCTTCCTGTGAGTTGTGTTGTGAATAGGATAGTTTGAATTGCAGAGAATTATTGTAGAAGTATGTTTGGAAAACATATTCAAGGAAAGAGTTGAAAACAGGCTTAGTGAACTGATGTGCTAGGTTTCATTTTGCCTTTGTCCTTAGCTCCTGCACCAAGACAAAAAGTCTGTCTGATGAATGACATTCTTCAGTATTTGACAAAGAAGGAAGCTCCTGTGACTTCCACGCTTTGCCGAGGCTGGATTAGGAGTCAGGGAACAGGGAGAGCAGCTGTGCATGGGCAGAGCAGTGTGAAAGACCTTGTACTTAACTTGACCCGTATCAGTGTTGCCAATCTGTCTTTATTCACAAGCACGAGAGACATCACATGGCTGACGCATGTCTGGAGCACACCCAGTGCTCCTCCAGAAAACGCTAGAGGCTGGCTTAATGGAGAGGCTTAATGAAGGGATTGATTATTTCTGTATTTCCTCCCTTGCCTTCAAGTCTGCTTCATTCTTGGCAGAGAGGGTTTCGTCTTCCAGACCCTGCCACGAGGGCAGCATTTACCTGTGCTCCTCTGGGATGAGCTTGCATCGTGAGTACGGCAGCGAAACTGAAATATGCATGAGATTTGTAAATGTAATGAAGTGGGGTAAGACACATTGGAGATCACATGCTGTCTGGCCTTTGCTAATAAAATTTGTAGCAATTGAAAACACAGCAGATACATTGGAAGGCTATCCTGACACATTTTAGAACAATTCTTTAAGTTCCCTTTGAACTACTTTTTCCTTGACAACATTTTTAAGAATGTACAGTTATCATTATCCTTCCAACTATACTTAACTATAATGATGAGAATAGTAGAAATTTGCTCTTGAAGAATAGATGGTTGTGAGCAGGACCAGCGGCCTGTGACGGCACAAACCTTATGCAAAGAGCTGTGCTGTGAAAGCCAGTGGAAATCATGCTGTACGTGTTGTGTGTGTCATCCTGCCTGGCTCAGAGACTGGGATAAACACCTCTACCTTCTGCTGGGACACATAAAGTGGCTTTGAGAAAAGCTTTTCCTAAGCCTCCTCAGGTGAAAATGTAATACCAAATCATTTCTGCTGCACTTTATTAGCGATGCTTGAGACTGAATTGCTATAGATTGTCTTTTAAATCAGATTTAAAAGTTACAACAGGAAAATGTCAGTGATATATGTCTAGCCCTTTGTCAGATGTGAAGGAAAACACAGTTTATCAGTGACCTGCTAATGGCAGAGAAGCCACTGACTGTTAACAGCCTAAAGGCTTTGATCATACAATTGCTTAAAAGTTGCACGCCCATACTGACATCAGTAACTGCACAGAGTGCATCAGACACACTGGTAGGAAGAGCTGAGACATCAACAGGTCCTGCTCTGGCAAAAGAAGTAATGGGACATTTAGATTTCATGGGAGGAATTCAGCATCTTGCATGGGTAAGGTTGTCCCGATAATCTCTACTGAAGGTGGACTTTCAAGGATTTTCCCAGCTGATGCGGGAGCCTCTAATAATCCCACCTCTGTATCCTCACCTCCTTTTTCCCATCTTGCTGCAACCTTACTGTACCCCAGGATCGTGCTTTGCATTTGATCACCACCAGCTCAGCAGAAAGTGTTTTGAAGGCTAACATTTTTGAAAAACTACAAAAATGGAAACAATGCATATAGTTTTTATTAAAAAAGTATTTTCTGACAGTTGTAATACTTTTTGTTTTGTAAGCTGTGCTATGCACTGTGTTAAGAAGTGTCCTCTGGCTGGTCATTTCCCAAGACAGGCAGTTACAGAAAACCTAAATTCCCTATGCTGTGATTTTCTGTTTTACTTAGATGAAATATATAGATTCACTTTGGCCAGTTTCTGTAAGTCAGAAATCACTGTGTTCTGAGACTTGGAAAACTCTGAACGATGAATTGGTGTCCACTGACCAAAATGCTTTGGAGGTCCTCTAATGGATTTTATTTCTAAATGTTATTAAAATGCATTTTTTGAAATTATAAATACATTTTTCACAGTAGTACTGTCCTAATTCTGATGATCTATTTGTTAGTGACAAAATAAATCCATAGCATATATTTATTCATTTATTTTGCTCTTTCAGTGATAGTATGGGTTAATTAAAGCGTAAAGTAAGAGAGCTAGGTGGGATTCGGGTCAAGGTGAGTTATTATTTCAGACCTACCTGGCCATACTACTACCCCTGTTGGCACTGAGATGGATTTCCACCCGAGTCTTAAGTGGGTAGACATTGTTGGCTTGGCAGTGGTTTTCCTGTTATTTCAGTTTTCTTCTGCTATTGTGAGAGCATGAGAAGGAAAAAAAATATTATTTAATTACTATATTCTGGTATGTGTTTTGCCATGAGAACGAAAAATGAGTACTTATGATTTACCCTGTACTGCACCCACTGTAATTCCTGTGCATCGCTATCTAGTGGAATTCTTTCCCTCAATTACTCTCTAAAAATATTGAATTCATCCTCAAAAAATAAAATGTTTTTCTTAAATATGCCTTTGCACAAGGAATGAATTAAACTCAAGGAGAACGCAGTGGAATCTGTGACCAGAAATTTGTATCTCTGGTTACAGATAAAGAGCTTAGCTCATAAATTAATTCCAATACATTCTCTTAGCTAAAGGCATTCTGTCCCACCAACACCAGTATGCATACTGTAATGAAACAGGTATTGTTGTTACTGTTTTGGGGAGAGGGGATTGTGAGTAAGGCGTCCTTACAGGATGTTTCTGTAGAGTTTAGGCCGACTCCTTAATACGTGCATATTTATGTTTTATTGCATATGGGAAGTTGGTTCCTCCAACCTTTTCCATGTGAGAGCCTGTCTACATTACCATCCATGCATAGGAGCTTCAGTGTCAAGCCATAGCCACGCTTGCGTGAATCATAGCTGTTAGAAAGAAAGACTTATTAGTCATCTACTTCATTGCCCTTCCTATATAGAATTATTCTATATTGTGCTGTACATCTACTGTTTTATGCTAGTCTAATTTTAAATTATTGAAGAAATGGGGCTCCCACTGCTTCCCTTGGGAAAATGTTCCAAAGCATAATAGATATACTGTCAAAAATACACTCATTTCCTCGTATTCATTTTTTCTTCATTAACTTTTTTATTCTACCGACTTCTGTCTTCTCTGCATTTTCCTTAGAATCGTGAGCTTCGAACCCTGCGAATATCTGTTTGTTTTCAGCCTTCTATACATGCATGTAAAAGGGTACAAATTAACCCTTCCAGGCTTGTGAATTTGGTTTATATTTAGGAGCAGGCCAATAAGACTGTGAATGTTAGTTGGTTCATTTTGAAGCAATACACTTTTGCGACAGTGTCAGAAGTGACTGATTACAAACAATGGCTTAAAGTTTCATGCCAGTTGAGAGTTAATTTCTGAGGCCACTTTTTGCAAGGGGTGGCTGGTCTGTGTGAATGGAAGCATGCAGCGTATGTAGAACCTTTGTGGATGTTGATTTTGCTATGAATTTCCATGTTTATCCAGAGCATTTGTAGAATACATCAGGCAGATGGAGAACTTTCAGTTTCCCAACTGTGGCGTGCTTGTGTGAGCTCCTATAGTCCTTATCAGCACAGACATTATTATTAACAAAGTCAGTGTTGGCTTCTGCTGCCCTGTTATTTCTGTCCTGATACGGTTGAAGAGCATTCATTGATCATCACAATCGTGTGGGACAAGGCAGTGGTTTAAAATATGCCTCTGTGCTTTGCGTTCAAGTTAACTTCATTAGTTCAGGAAAAGAACAGTAGCTTAGTACAAGATCTGTCAGAAATCCTCAGATGTTCTCGTTTGACTGGACTTTAAATCTATGTTCAATATATATCAGGTTTGCCTTAGTTGGATTCTGAGTGCAGGTGTATAATTTGACTTAAACTGTGCAACTTTACAGCGTTGTATGTGTGTACTTAATTGGCCCTACTCCGCAGTCCACTGAGCAAGTCTTATTTTCCCCCTTCTGCTTTGAAATTTGCCATTATGAATTTCCTTTCAAACCTTAGATCCTACAAACAGCTTCCAGGTGGCTTGTATGCTTCTAGCATCTGTCTTGCTTTTCCTCCCTCCTGGTCTTGGGCAAGTCTGCTTTGCACTGACCTTGGTTCCAGCTGCTAGTGTCCTTACTGCTGAAGTTCCTCTACAGTTCCAGGTCATGGGGCACTCTTCTGCTTTGGACAAAGACTCAGCCATGATGTCTTAGCCCTGAAAGTGAATACTGTTCAGAAAGTTTGAGAGTTTGCCAGTTTTATTCTAGACCTGTAATTCTTTTCCCAGTAAGTGACGGTATTTCCCTAGAACACACTTCAGTAGAACTCAGTGATTTTGAAAAGGGAATGTTTTTCACTGAGATTAACCGTAGGCAAGAACATAAATAGAATATGATTTCATGGAATACATTCCACAGACAGGGCATCTGCTTTGTGTAGGACAAAGTAAGTACCTGCAGTGCAGAGAATGAGGTTGCAAACATGATTGTGCCCTTTGTTCAATGTCTCCTGCTTTTTCTGGAAACATTTGCATCTTAGGTAGATGGATTGTCAGACCACTGACGTTAATGAGAAAACTCCACATGACATCTGTTGTGGTTTCTCTGTTCTGTGTTCCTTCCTAAATACCCAGGAAACCCATGTGAGGGAGGCAGGACAAAAAAAGATCATACTCATTGTGCAGTTTAGCAAAAGTGGGCATCCTAACTTGTTCGGTCTTTGCCAGCTTACTTGCAAAAGTTGGGTAATAAAGGGGAGAGAGAATCTCTTCTGAGATAACAAGTCCTAATGCACTTCTTTAGCTCCTTTTCAGGAGCCAGTGTGCAATTTTATTTCATACAATGGACTAAAATGAAAGTCAGAAGTGAATCAGTCTTTTGGGTTTTGTCCCAGTATTTCCTCTAATTGGCATTGCTGAGGTGACAGTGCATATATTACAAAGGCTGCAATCATGTTCAGTGTTTCAAGAGTCTTTTCCATAGCTTAGCTGGCTAGGCTCCTTACCTGGGATATGATCTTATTGTCACTGGATGATCATACTGTCCCTTTTGTTAACTAGAACTGGTTTTTAAAGGTAATTGTTCTTCTAAAATTTTAGTAGAATCTTAAGACTTTACCTGATAAAGTTGGCTGCGCGAAATGCATGGAATGGCATTAGTGTTTTTATATAACTGACCATGCTTAAAACTGTGTAAGAAATTAAACCTTAACGAATGAGACCCTTTGGCAAGGGATAGATCCCAGTTAAGTGCCTTTGAAAATTCTAGATAGGAAGCAGCTACTGAGCATGGAAAACAAATATTAGTACAGAGCAAATACATTTTCTAAAGCATTTTAATAGATACGCTTGTTGAGTTGACCCTTGCTTTTGGAATTGTATCAGCAGAAGTAAGCAGGAATTGGCTTTGCAAATCAAAATGGAAGTCTAGCAGTAACAAGTAACCTTGCAGAGAGCAGGCAGGGCTAATGCTTGCATTCAGCATAAATCCCACATAAATACACTATCACCTTTTTTGGTATGCTGTGTTTTCTAATGTAGGTCTACTTAGGTATGTAAAACTTTTATATAAATTTGTCTTTGTCTATATGCCCTATAAAGAGTGACCTTGCAACTTTATGTTGGCAGATGAAAGGTTTTTGCTGGGTCCAACTTAGTAACTCAGGGAAAGCAGCAGAAAGTCAATAAATGCCTGTAAGAGTGTACAGGGCTGAGGTTTCTAGCTGTGGCATGTAGCTGTCATGTTCTGATGTCATCCCTTTACCCTTGGGCAGATCCTTTGGTGAATTCAGATTTGTGACCTTCCAGCAGTAAGAAGTGAAGGTATGGGGCACTGACAGCACTGGACACATAAGGGAAAGGTTCCAGTTGAGAACAGCAGTTGTAAAAGCATGTTTGTCTGCAACCTGAAGTAGAAAATAGTTCAAGGAAAAATTGCTTGTGGTCTGCCCCAAATTTTCTTAAACAATTGCAGACTGAAGAGCTCAGTGGAACAGTAACACCAGTTGCCAAGCTGAGTGCATTCAGAAAAGCAGACCTCTTTTAGCAAAGTGAGGAATTCATTCTGTCACATCCTAATGATGTGTCGCATTCTTGGACAGAGAAAACATTTTGTAATCTACTCACCTTTCTAAGCTTCTGTGAGTTTAGAATCATTTTCTAAATTCTTGCCAGTGAGGTAACATGGTGCAAGTTGTTGATAGTTGTATGGCAGTGTAGAGACCAAAGATACAGAACCTGGCAAACTATTTTCATTTGACCATTGGGTTATTTTATGTTCAGATAGCCCATTAAGTGTGTGTGACTCCTTCTGCTAGTACTTCTGACATGTCATAAATGCAGTGACCCCCAACAAAAGAGGTTAATGGCTTTCTTGTCCTGATGCTGTTGGTGCAACAGAGATGTAAAACAGAGCACTGAAGGGGTGGATTTCCAGTGTTCTTTGGCTTGTTCAAAATATAATTTTTATAAATGGCAACTAAGAGGGCTATGGGATATAGGATACAAATAGAACTGCACTTGCTTTGCTTGTCTTTATCTTTAGAGTGAAAGGCACATATGTTCTTGTGAAAGGAAACTGAATTTAATCACATAAAAAATGTTTTCCAGAGTAACTTAAGGGTAAGTAAATATTTATTAGTAGTCCAGAATCATAGCAAACCACAGCAGAATTTTACTGAGAAATGATCTTACAGTTAATAACTATCTTATAAATGTAAACTGTAATAATCTACCTTTAAAATACGGGTCAGTGACTGTCATCACTCTGTAGTAAACGCTGCTGGAGGGGAAGATGTGCAGCAGGCTGAAGGGAACACTCACAGGACCTGGCAGTTAACACATCCTGAGCATGCAGCTCCCACAATAGTGCTAACTCTGCATGTGACAGAAGCATTAGGAAAACTTGTATCACTGCGTGTTTTTCTTGCCAGTAACAAAATTCTCGGTAGCTGCAGTTTAATTTATGTATTGCATTAGATAGAGAAGCTCTAGGCATTAATGCCTAAAACTATGTGAAGTAAAGTAGCTGGTTTTCCTACCCTTAGCATGATATTTTTCAGGGATGGCCACCTCTGCTGTGTGACAAAGATGGAGCTGATCACTGAGGGCTAAGAGAGACCGAGCAGCTCTCAGCTGGAGTCAGCTGCTGCTGCAAGTGTTTTGTGCTGAGGACTTGTGAACTCCCAGGGTCCTCTCCTCCAGCCTGCTCCTGGATCCTTGTGTGACAGCCTTCATGCAGCTGGCAGAGATTTCTGCTGAGCAGTGTGTGAAAGACTGCAGCAAAGTGCCCCTGGGAAGCTCCTTTGCGCATTCCTGGTCTTCAGTGCAGCAGAGGGCCTTCGTGCTGATTTTGTGAACTAAGGTGAATCTCACTTCACTGATAAATCTGCTAGAACTGGTGGAAATGGCACATGTGTATTTATTATAGGATTTACTGCCAGTGTTTTATGAGTGGTCCATTGAGAATTCTCTTAAATACCAGCAGGCAAATATATTCTTAAGCATAAAACTTTCACGTTAAGCAAAATAATAATAATAATAATAATAATAATAAAAATCCTATCTGTGTTGTCCCCTTTCCTCTTTTCTTTTCCCTGTTTGCCTGCATCTTCCATCTAAAATAAGCAGGTGAGTATATTTTTGTGCATTTTAGAAATACAGCAGCAAGTACCGTTTCATGCATCTTAAAGGAGACAAGCTGAGGAATCTTATTAGCTGAGTAGTACCTGTATATCACAAACTTTTTTCTTCTTCTGGCATCACAGAAAAATTTGCTTAAAAAAAATTGCTGCACAGAAATGTGAGTATGGCATCTTTAGTCTGTGTGCTGTTTCACTGGTGGCCTCAGTGGCCTGAGGTACAGGCTTCACATCTTGTGTGGTAGGGAAGAAGAGGGAGAAATTGTGGCTGTAGGTATAGGTACCGCTGACCACCCATGGGACAGTCAAAATTTAGGATAACAACCTGCATTATATTTACAGTGAAGCTGATATACATTGAAGAGCCTTGTATAGAAAATGGCTCACGAGAGTGATTGGCAACAAGCGTGTCAGAAGAACATGACCACAAAAAAGGCTGCTAGAGACCCAAGCAGATCCAGCCACATGGCAATGGGGCTGTGAGGACAGGTGGGTTGTGGCATTTGTCCCGCAGTGACTTTCCTCACAGTAAACCTTTTCCCAAGGCAGAAACTTGTAGAAGGATTCCGAGCAGAGCTACTGCCACCCCTTCCCCCCCCACCCCCTCCCTTTTCAGGATATGCTGTGGGAGTGAAGGAGCCAATATGATGTCATCACAGTTCTGTTGGACTGCCCTGTTAAAGGTGATGCCTTATTGCTGTTTTTAATCTCATTTTAATTTTTTTTTGTGAGAATGGAGTTGATAAAGCAGATTGTTTCCATGTTCCATTCACCCACTTAAAGGGAAAACAGTGCAAGGGAGTTTCAAACTGTAATTCAATTGTGACACAGCCACAAGAATTTCCAGATGCACGCATTTTGATTACTCTGAAAAGATTATTTTGCTAGGGAACCCACTTCCGTCCTAGTTTCTGGTCATACCTTCTTATAATTTATAACAGCAGTGCCTTGCGTTAAGAACCTTAGGTTTCTTTTGTTCTTTCCCAGGATTTTCATTGTGAACCAAAGAACACCTGGATAAGGATATATATTTCACCTTGTAAAAATACTTTCTACTGTTTCAGCAGAACTAGAAGAGCCTGAAAGTCAGAGCAAAGGTCCTTATTGGGGTCTAGGAAAAAAAATGTCAGTTTGGGCAAGTTGTGGTGAAGATCTGCCTACAGCATCCAGATAGAAGTCTAAAGTATTGAAGAGCTCTTAGCTCACTACCTGCAGGGCTCAGAGAATGATGGGCAGTGTGAGGGGGGTGTAGGGGACTAACGAATTTGATTTCTCAACTGATTTTTGCATTGAAAGTAAGAGGAGGAGAAAGCATGCATAATATAATGTAACGTGAGACTGCTGTAAGAGAAGAAGGGTAATGCAAGCTAACAAAGGCCTAGAGGGGGGACTGTTGATGAACGTCCTGGTAGGCAACTAAAGGAACTATATGTTTGCAGTGGATGCCTAATGCTTCAGTTTCTGTGCAGGTTATATCACTAAACCACATTCATGCATCCACTGTAGTTCTGAGATGGTAAACTAAGGCAAGAGATGTGTGATCTCTCAGTACAATTTGACCTTCCTACATATTCTGTTTATGTTTGTTTGTATAGCTGCTTGGTAATTAGTTTTGCCAGCTCTTGGTTTCCATATGTTTTAAGCAATGACAGTATATTCTCGGATTTACTTCTATTTATACTAATTAAATACTAGTAAACCTGTCCACTTAAAGGACGAATTATAAATCGTCTTTTTCTTGGCTTAATGTTGAGCCCTTCTATATTCCTGAATACTAAAGCTTCTTTATTTTTTATGTTTCCCTTTCTTAGAACAGTTAAGCAAGTTTATAGTCCTGCATAATTTAGCTATACACTCCTTAGATTAGGCTCGTACAGGGGAAATCATGACAAATTATGTAGGAGGAAGATTTCCAGTTATTCAAGGCCTAAGGTGATGAAATTGTATGGAGATTTATATTTTCATGAAGCAAAATTGCAGTGTCTCCAGAACATTTCCATTGCATATGAGCTTGAATATACATGAGAAAATCATTATCAAGGTTATCTACTTGAATTTCTTTTAAATAAATGGTTATACAGGGTTGGAAAATAACAGCTAGCACCATAGCTCTTAGGAGAGAGAAGAGTAGTTCCTGACTTTGTGGAAGGTCATCAAAGCAGGCTGTGTGTTGACAGCTGCCAGTGCAAAGGGAAAGGAAGAATACTTTTAAAGTAAGGACAATGGTGGGAGTATCTTCCTTAAGAATTTGGAGCAAGGGAAATGCTTGCTCTGCATGGTGGTCATTAGCTGTAACTGCGATGGTGGACGCAGGTCTTGGCCAGCTGTCTGCCCTGTCCGTGTAGCACAGTCCTGCACTCTGGCTGACTTGTTTTATGGTGAAGGCAGGAAGGTGTTTCAGCCGATGGATTGCAGTTCAGTGTTTTGCAGTCAGCAGCGTTGCGCACTGAGTAATTGCCTTCCATTTTCAAACCTATGTACAGAATCAATTTAATGGTGTCTTACCAGTCCCACTGAGCAGGGTGAGCATTCCTTCCCGGCCTCTGTGGGCAAAGAGCTGTGTGATGGAGCAGAGGTCTGTCTGTTCCTAGCTAGCAGAACTACATAGAAGGTTGTTTTTCTCATGGCTACACAGGTTAATCTGAGGACTCCTGTACAGTCAGCCATGCCACGGGAAGTCAATGATCATCCTAACAGAGTAAGGAGCCTTCAGATACAGAGATGGTGCAGTGTCTGTTTACCTTCTGCTACCTGGACTTCCAGCTGACTGACAAAGGCAAAATTGATCTGTGCTCAGAGGTGTGTGTGTGTGTGTGTGTGTGTGTGTGTGTGTGTGTTAAGGAACATAGAGCATGGCCACGAGGCCAAATGTAACAGTGTATATTCTTCACAGCTATGTTTCTGAAGCAATTATGTGATCTCGGAAATTTGGCAGAAGGGATCGCTGTGCCAAGTACCTGGTGTCCTTGCTGTCCTTCCTGCTACTGGAAAGCAGACACAAAGAATTATTTGGCTGTTGAGAAGAGCTGTATCTTATCCTGCAAGCTAGTGTGTAGGATGCTGTGGAAATTAGGTAATTTTTTACACAGTGAAGCCAGAAAGGGCTTGGCATCGGCCCCCCTTGGTTTCAGTTGCCCTGATGCAAGGCTGAATGTCTTTACAAGCACGTGGAAGAGGGAGTGCAGAGTTCGTCTGACCCTGGGTAGTTATCAGTGCAAACCAGGAATGCGTGAATGCTTTTCAACACAAGATAGGTTTTTATAACCTCTGTTATCCATAAAAGGTCTTCTCTTCTGCCTCTCTCATGCTTCTGCAGTCTTACTTCAGTCTTTCTGTAGCTCAGTTCCATTCCCAGAGGCCTGAAATGAATAAATCCAAACATGCTCTATTTCAACTTACATTCCATGAACAGCACTGTCGATGTGGCATTTTGGAGACTGAGGGAAGCGAGCCACATTTGCTTGTGGAAAAAAAAAAAAAAGAAAGAACTGCAGCAACACAATGACGTAAGGTTTATCCTGCAGGTTCACCTCGGGTTACAACCGGATCTAATTCAGCATGCTCTTGTCAGTACAGCTTACTTCAGCTGAACCAAGAAATACAGTTCAATTCTGCATGCAGCTAACTCCCACATAAAGCATCAAAACCTTTCCGATCTGATTTTTTTTTAATTGTATTTTTTTTCACTTGAGGAACTTTTGGGCCTGAATAATGTGGGTTTATTTATCTGTCTGCTACCAGCTGAAAGTAATTTCATGAATTTGATTAAACAACTGCCTCAAAGTAAACTGGAGAATCACACGCTTAAAGGAGCTGTTCCCACACATAGGCACTAATGAGGCTGTACAGAATGTTGCTGTCTGGGGCCTCTGCACATCCCTGGGGAGCATTTCCCCACTGGGAAAAGGTCCTGCTCTGCAGTCCTGACCTAGACTAGGGTTTGAAGCAGCTCTGCCAGCTAGCGATGTGCTGAAGTATTTTGTTGTTTTCATCTTGGTAGACTCTGAGAAATGACTTGCATAAATTTCATAGCGATGAGAGATCTTCCTGATCTGTAACAATTTTGCGGTTTTCTTTTGTATCATGGTGCAGTGGCAGTGTTCATCAGCTGGCAGACCCCTGAATCTCCCAGAATTGCAAGTGCCGATAACCATGGTGCCAGACCAGAAGTCGCATTTGTGTGAAATGTGTCAAGCAGTTCCAAGAAAGGAACTGGGCAAGGTGTTTTTACACACTGAGGTGAATGAAGTTGATGTATGCTTGCTGCCTTCATCTTCAAGTGCTGTTGGCTACTTGCAGAGTGAAAAAATGCTTTAGAAAGCAAAGGTTTGTGGTGCACTTCCAGGGCTATAATATTTTCTTTTTTTTTCTTAAACAACTTTCACGCAGAAATCTCTTGACTAAACTTTAGAGTTAAGCAAACATCGCGTTGGATTCTTCCTGACAGTTTTCAGGAACATGCCAGTAGATAGCTATGAAATAATGTGACAAAAGGGGAATTTTCTTCTTAATCCCGGACATTTAATCATTGCTCGTGTCAGGAAATATAAATATTTGTCTTCTGTTGCTTAAAGAAAGCAATGTTCATTAAGGATTATATCCTTTCTTTCTAAAACAAATGAGTTTCTAATGGGAACATGAGGAATTCATTAACAGTCTAATGAATATTTTTAATAGTCCTTTTTGGTCCCAATTAGAATATAATGCAGACAGCTCCACAGGGTAAACTACAATTCAGGTTTAAAAAGGTAGAACAGACTTTTCATTAATCTCTTTTAGCTTTGCCTTTCAGTTTTAACCTCCCTATTGAACTGGCTGTAGGCGGTGCTGTCCCTATGCCAGCTTTACAGTCATTTACTTGGTTTGCTTGAGTGAAGAGGGTTTCCGCACCCCGCCTCGGGTTTCAGGCTGTGTGCCTGACATTGCCGGTGCTTCCTAGAGCTCAAGTAGGTGGCACCGCAGGGCTGCTGCCACCAGGGCTGAGATCACCCAGCCTGCCTGCCTCTGTGATGGATGCCTCTAACTCTTTCCAGCTCGAGCTGACTTTGATCCCACGTAATGAAAAGCCTTAAAATAGAAAGCGGAAGGGAGCAGAGAGGAGCTTTAATTATTTACTGGTGAGGTAGAATCCGTATCTTTTGTAAAGTTACTTTTTTGTTGTTTTTTGGTCTATTCAGTTTTCATTAAGCCAAATTTAAATCTTTATGCTTAGTGTTGATTCAGATTCTGGGTTGATTAAAGAGGCTTTTGAAGAGAGCTGCATTTTTTTCTTCTTTTCTCTAGTCATTTTTCCCTTTTCCTAAATGAAATGAAAATACTCCTTTAGCAATTTACAGTACGTTAGCTGCAGCAGTGCTGGGATGTACTAACTTGAAGTTTTAGTTGCTCTAAGCATCCAGAGCTGAGGAGGGCTGCTTTTCTCCCACTGCTGGTGTCTTTGTGCTGGACCCACAGTGCCCTAACTGTTAGGTACTATTTCAGCAGCACAGGGCATGTGGCCATTTCTGGGACATGGGCACCCAACAACTGCATTTCAGAGTGGTTTTTTTTCCGATTGCAAAGCAATCCTCATTATACTAAGCATTTTGATGCTGTCTTTGTCTTCTTCCGAAAGCAGTGGTGATGTCTTCTCATTCATTGCACTGTTAATACAGCAGGTGATCATGGAGATGATGAAGGGCCTGGAGCACCTCTCCTGTGAGGAGGCTGAGAGAGCTGGGGCTGTTGAGCATGGAGAAGGAGAGGCTTAGGAGGATCTCATCAGTGTCTATATAGATACCTGCAGGAAGGGTGTAAAGAGGATGGAGTCAGTCTCCATTCAGTGTTGCCCAGTGCCAAGATAAGAGGCAGTGGACACAAACTGGAACACAGGATGTTCCCTCAGAGCACCGGGAACACTTTTTGTGCTGTGCAGGTAACAGAGCACTGGCACAGGCTGCCCAGATGCTGTGTGTGGGCTCTGCTGCTCAGAGACCTTCAGCAGCTGCCTGAAGATGGGCCTGGGGTCCATCAGGCCCTGTCAGCCTCAGCTGTCTACGTGAACAAAGGAAACAAATTCACTGAAGGAAGGGGTTGGGAAACTGTTTCCAAGTGTCACAAACGTCCTTGAGGGTAAAATGAGAAGCTCAAGGTTAGACTGGAACTAAAAGTTACTGAATGTGGCTGATGGGTACTTTGTATTTCTAGGCCCAATTTGTAATTTAGCTCACAGAGAAGGGATGAGTGGGAGCTTCAGTGCCTGGGACAGAATGCACTGTCTTCATGCTGGCCTGTTTTTCAGTCCACTGAAGCCCACAGCCTGGCTGGTGGTGGGGCTGCCCTCACCTTGGTGGAGGTGAGGGCACCTCGCCTCCTGACCCTGGCAGGGCATGCAGGAGGCTGACAGGTTTTATCCCAAACCCAGTGCAGGAGCTGGAGGAATTGAATACCACCCCCTGAGGACATGAACTCCCAGCAGGCTGAGAGGGTGGGGAAGATGGGCTTTTGGTGCTCCATTTCCTTGCCTTGCTGCATTTAAAGCCAGAAACAACATAGCAATTCCTGAGCAAAGTCTAACTTGATTTGTTTTGGAATGATCTTTAAGGTCCCTTCCAACCCGAGTCATTCCATGATTCGTGTGCTTGGGAG
This sequence comes from Perdix hodgsoniae, assembly GCA_035772895.1. Classification (NCBI taxonomy): domain Eukaryota; kingdom Metazoa; phylum Chordata; class Aves; order Galliformes; family Phasianidae; genus Perdix; species Perdix hodgsoniae. Next base: position 7,534,630 of record JAPSGF010000019.1, on the reverse strand, counting down.
ATTTGCATGCTCACTCTGAGACTCGAGGAACTGCAGTGCCCGTCGATATCACTGTGTCCATAGCTTCTTCGGAGAAATAGACAGTAATGGGAAATATAGTGAGGGCTCAGAGAAATGTCCTTGCTTTATCCTTGGTGGATGGTCTTGATGCCATTAGCAAACTACTGTACATAGGGGAAAACATGCCTTTAATAGTCTTGTCTCAGCTGCTGTTAATTTGATTTCCCTCAGGTATTCTGTGTTCAGTCACAAAGTCCTGGAGCAAGACTTGGTGTAGCAAGGAGTGCAAATAATTTACGCTGTAACGTCTGAGGTTCCTAGATAAAGCATGCACTATTTCAAACAAAGCAAAAAAATATATATATTTTATTTGGGGATAGACGAGATGAATTCAGAGAGAGGGGAGGAGGTGCTGTAATAAGAAATGTGTTTATTCAAAGCAGTTTTGTGGTATCTGGCAGCGAATAGATTACATCCAAACCAGTACTCAGCTTCTGTGCATACATGTTGTACGTTTGTAGGTTATTTGTCATGATGCTTCACAGACTGATGTTAAAATAGTTTGTAATTATTGATGGATTATTTACATGTAAAATATTTTTCTATATATCCCTTTTCCTCTGGAAGTTTTAGTTTAGTTTATGCATTCAATTCCATTCCAGCCATAAATGTAGACAAGATTACTTCTTTTTTCATGGAAACTGAGGAAGTGTGAGTTAGGCACATAATTATGTCTGTTTTGAGACTAAACTGCATTTGTTTGCATTTGTTTGTATTTATGTAAATCTTCAGTAGGACAATTAGAAAGAGTGGACTGGATTCTGCCCTGGATCATCATTTCCTATTGTTTTGCTGGAGCTCATTTCAGGGTGTGATTTTTCAGTAGGATTCAATATTACTGTTGCATAGGTTCTGCTGCTACTGTGGTAATGCTTCACTTGTATAGCTTTGCAAAAGCTAAAATTAAAGCATTTAGAGAAGAAAAAGGTCATGACTGAGTGCATTTGTATGTGAATACTAATTATTCACAACTTTAAAATTATTGAATGAATTTCTTCGGGTTTGCTCTGTTCCATAGATCCCATTGACATTTAAATGTAATTTACTTCTATCACCATGTTATATCATAAAATCCAGTTTCTGATATTTTCATTAGCTGGTAGATGTTCTGTAATATAAAAGGAAATCATACTTAGATCATGGAGGAAAAGGGAGTGCAGTTAATCTGTTAATTCCTAAAATTCAATAATTAATATTTTTAATCTCATACTGGTATTAGGAAGATTTAGGGTTTTATTGTCAGTAAAAGTTGTGTAAAGTTCCTGAAATTCTCTACATGGCTTAAGATGAGCATATGATTGGAGGTTCAAAGTCACCAAATCCTAAATGCTGCACTCCTGCCTTTTGGACTTGCAGCCTTTAATCGTCTCTTTTTATATGGAAAATGTGTGCTTCTCCTGAAGGTGCTGATTCTTCTAATCATTCCTTCCCATTCTGATGAGTTTGCACCTTCTTGGAGAAAAGCGCTTGAGAGTGATTTCTTGTCTGAGGTAGTCTCTGCTCTGGTTTGAATTTCCATAAATCAGGGCTGAAAGGGAAGTTTGTGGTAGCTGAAATATTGCTCTGAAGATCGCAAGAAGCACACTGTAATGTCTGAGCATTTGAAAGTATGTATTTTTCTTGGGGTACCAGTTTTCAGTGTATTCAGAGAAAGATTTTCATGTCAGCTGCAGGTGTCTTTAGTAGGTGGTATTCAATGCTGCTGCTTTTTCAGCCCTCAGAAATAGTGTGCATGGTGGGATTTTTGACCGGAATAACGTTCAGGCAGTGGTAGGTTAAGAGTCTCTCTTTCACCAGCAATCAAATTGATAATTTACGAATCATTATTTGCCTTCCTGTAAGCCCATTTTCCCCTTTCACCTCTTTTGCCCGTGCTTCGTCTTGTGAAATTTGGTGTGGCACTAACATGACTCCCAGCTCGGGTGCTTTTTCCTGTATGATGCCTGTGAGGAGCCCAGAGTAGGTGAGGCATTTGCTGCCAGCATTGCATAACTTGTCATTTGGCTGCTGTAAGCAACCGTGCCTGGGGAGCTTCATGCGCCTCTCTGCAGGCTGAGCCACGCAGCTGATCGTGACACCCGTCCTCGTAGGATGAGATCATCAGCTAAATATAGGCTATAAAGTGGGAAGACCGCGCTCAAGGAGAGGCGTTGTTTCCCCGTGTTCCCTGCACCGTGCTGGAAGCGGAAGGATAACACCTCTCCTAGCAGGTACAGAGCAAAAGAGATTTAATGTGCTGACCATGGGAAGATGCGCATCTCACCATCTCCTGCGTGTGGTGGTCTTTCCTTCCTCATCAGTGTGCTTTTGCCCCTTCCTCGAGTCCACCTGGCTCTGTGCAGATTTCTCACTGAAAGCTGCCATCTGTCATCCTGGCTTTCTCCGGCTGATATTTGGGATTTCTCTGCAGGATGGGTACAGCAGAGGGAGCAGTAGGACAAGCTTCTCCCAGGCTGTCTCGCCCTGCATGCTCCCTCCCAGCTTGCACCCCCCGGGCTCAGCAGCATCCCCTTCTGTCCCTGCTCTCCCAGCAGGACCCAGCCCCAGCCTGAGAAGTGCATGGGTGCCATTGAGTCGGGATGCAAATGGCAGGAGACAGCTGCGTGGCCATGACACCCGCCACAATGTCTGCAGAGCCCCACGCACCTCAGAGCATGAGGCAGACACTACTGGCATTTATATAACTGATCTGGTGGGATTCCTGTCACTGCCCTATATATTAATGCTCCAACAATCATCATCACTTCTGAGATTCTCCCTGCGTTCTTGCTGTGTATTTTTTTTTCTTAACAAAAAGAAAAAAAAGAAAAAGTTTTCTTTTCTCCTTTTGCCAAGGTTTTTGTCTGGGGAGTTGAATAAAGTAAGCCCCAGTACAAGAAAGGCACAGAGCTCTTGGAATGAGTCCAGAGGATGACCACTAGGATGATCAGAGGGCTGGAGCACCCCTCCTATGAAGAAAGGTTGAGGGAACTGGACTAGTTTAGCTTGGAGAAGAGAAGGGTCTGGGGAGACCTTATTGTGGCCTTCCAATATTTGAAGGGAGCATATAAACATGAGGGGGAACAACTGTTTACAAGGGTTGATAGTGATAGGACAAGGAGAAATAGTATTAAACTGAGACAGGGGAGGTTTAGGTTAGATATTAGGAAGAAGTTTTTCCACTCAGAGGGTGGTGACACTGGAACAGGTTGCCCAAGGAGGTTGTGGATGCCCCATTCCTGGAGGCATTCAAGGCCAGGCTGGATGTGGCTCTGGGCAGCCTGGTCTACTGGTTCGTTTTAGGGCGGGAGGGATTTTTTGGTGGGATGTGGGATGAATGAAAGAAGGATGTTCCTGTATTGAGCCAAACTGAACAGAGAATGTATTTCATAGATTATTTTCTCCCAGTCCTGAAAGAAGTGTATGGTCTCTTCATCCACACGCGTGTCTGTCTGCACGCACACTTCAGACACTGGCCAGCTTTCCACGAAAGGCCTGTGGTTGTCTGTCTAGGCAAATGTAAATACCTAACATTTGTAGCACCTTAATGAAAGAATTTACTGGAAGTCTTCTTTCACTTCAGAACATAGCATTGCAATGAAACCAAGGTACTAGAATAAGAAAGGATAGCAGAGGCATTTTCTTAAGAAAAATATTCTGTTTGCTTCCTAATTTCAGGAATTCAGGCATGAATATCAGGATAAGGTTGTGATAAGATGAATTTTGATGCTGCAGTCTTCAGTCTGACAAAAGTTTCAGCCATTCTTTTCAGGCACTGGATGCCAGGAGCTCTGCTATTTAGTACTCAGCAGTACTTTTGCATTCAGCATTAGACATGATTTCGAAACCAGATTAGGGCAGCAACTAGAAGGACGGTTGTGGAGGCCTGAGGAAATTCAAAGGATCATTGTGAAGCTAGTGCTGCAGCATGATTGCATGGTAGGTGACAGGAAGCTGAAGGTAGACATGGACAACTCTCAGTTTCTGAGGGATAAGGATATTGATGTGAGTGTAGAGGAAACAGGGATTGCTGTCACTGGGAGCAGTAATTAACAAGGTCCTTAAATCCTTAGGAAAACAATCTTCATTAGATGCACTGCTCACCAAGAAACATTAATGAAATACAGCTGTCACTTCAAACCTTTCAAGTTTAGCATTTTCAGGCAGGGAACCAATAATGGATGATGCAGCCTTTTTTATTTATATATAAGTACCATCAGGCCAGGAAGGACTTTTCCAGGACTCAGCACTGGGTAGAATTAGGTTTACCTGTCTTTTTTTTTTGTTTTTTTTTGTGCTGTTTTTTTTTTTAATACATATTTTTCCTTTCGTAAAGGAAGTAAAGTAAGTAAAAATGACTTATGGTGACTCATTGATTTAAGTTCTTTTGATTTTATTAAATCTAAGAGGTCTTTGTTTTACTGATCAATTTAGATGTCTACCAAAAAGAGTAGCCTTTTCATTTATTTAGTGTTTGGATTAATGATAAATGGAAGGAGAATTATTCTGGTTGTCCTCTTAGGTATTTTTCAAGTAAACGGCCTACTTTTAGGTGGTGAGCCTCCTGGGAGCAGTAGGAGGGCTCATTTAGTGCCCGGGTGCCAGAGCAGATCTTCCTGGAGCAGCTAGTCTCCTTCTGAGGGCTGGGGCTGTGCTGTGCCTGGCTGAGGCCACAATGGTTGCCTGTGCGCCCTCCCAGTGCTGTGTCATGAGAGCAGCAAGGGGGTGGGTGCTGTGGGATGACACCAAGAGCCCCCATCCCCACTGCCTTCCCTAGATGTTCTCCATCTCTTTCAGTCTCCCTTTTTTTTTTTCTTCTCTTGGGCTGAGCCACCAAACACATGAAGTTCAACATGAGAAAGTGCTGGAATCTGTACCTGGGATGATGCAACTCTGGATATATACACAGAGTGAGGATGAGAAATTTGTGAGCAATGCGACAAAAAGGGATTTGGAGGTCCTGGTTGACAAGAAGTTAAGTGAGAGCAGTGCGCTCTGGCAACCCAAAGGGCCACCTGTACTCTGGTATGCATCAGGCCCATCACTGTCAGTGGGTGAGGAAAGGGGCTGTGCTGCTCTGCTCTGCACTGTGCGGCCTCACCTCCAGCACTGTGTGCGGGTTTGGGTGCCACACTATGAGAAGAGCATAAAACTATTAGAGAGTGTTGGAAGGAGGGCCTGGATAAGAAAATGTGAGAGGGCTGAGAGGAGGCCTCAGGCAGTCTACAGCTCCTCACTTTGAGGAGTGGAGGGGCAGTGCTGAGCTTTGCTCTCTGCTGACAGCAACTGGGCCCAAGGGAATGGCATGGAGCTGTGATAGGGGAAGGTACCGGTGGAGTGGGGGTTAGGAAAAGGTTCTTCACCAGAGGGCAGCGGGCATGGAGCAGGCTGCCCAGGACAGTGGTCACAACCCCAAGCTGCTGGAGCTCAGGGAGTGTTTGGACAGCACTTTCAGGCATAGGCTTTCAATTTGAATTCTCTTGTGTGAAGCCAGGAGTTGGACTAGATAATTCTTAAGGGTTCCTTCCAACTCAGGGTATACTATTATGGCTTAGTACAAGAGTGGTAGGTAGAAGAGGAGCAATGTGTAGGGCAATCCTTGGCCTAGCCTAGACTGTTGGACCTCACCAGAGAAGACTCCTGGTGTAACCAAGCAGCTGAGTCACCAAGTCTGGAGATAGACTGGGGGTAATGGGGTCGATCTAAGCATCACTGAAAAAAGCCCATGTGTTTGATCCACCATGACACACGGAACTGCATTTCTGTCAATGTAATGGCAGTCTTCTACTCAAAGCTACTACTCTTGAACGAGCCTGTGCTGAAATCAGCTGTGGAGGTTAAAGAGATTGTTCCCATGAGCAAGAATTTCTCTGAGTAAGACTTAGAAGGACAGAGCCCGTAGGGTGAAAAATGTTGCTTGTCCCAGTAAGCCCAAATCTTAAGGCTGTCAAGAGAAATGAATTCAAGATGCTGACAGAGAAGGGAAGATCAAGAGCAAATTCTATGCACATTAAAAATAGCTGAATATGAAGGGACAGAGCATTCCTCTTAGGCACTGGGCTAAATTGGAAGTGGGTAGGAAGTCACATGGTTTCAAATGTGCTACGTATTTGTACTTGTGACTAGTACCAAATTACTCTCACCTCTTCATTTTTCTCTCCTCTCCAGCTCCTGCCTCTACAGCAGCTCATTATTAGTTTGTATTTGGGTGTCTCAAATCTAATGGTACCAGTGCTCCCCAGTCTGCTGCGTTTGCTGATTTTCGTAAGCAACAGACCCTGCTAAGAGAGGAAAAGCAGTCCTCCTAGCTTTGGTAAATCTCACCCAGCCGTGCTTTGTGCTGGTTGCCATGCTCAGCTCCGGCCATGGTAGGTGCAGGTATTGCTGTACGCCTCTTCATCTGAGGAAACTGGACACCTGTCTTTTCCTTTGGCTTACGTCACACCATTTTTGGACATGTGACCTCTCTGTCCTATTCATGGGAATGGGATCTTGCTGTCTACATCAACATTCGAGCTTCACCAGAAATTTGAAGCAATCAGTTTTTCAAAGCTCCACCTTTACGTGCTCTTATGTTTATAATTAACATTTTACAAGTCATGAGAAGTATACACTTAGTGTTCTTTTAGAGGATCCAAAACCTAATCTCTTTTTTTCCCCATATCTAGTAAAGGCAATACAACCAATCAGATATAACTGTTGTGGATTCCCCTCCATTGTTTCCCTCCCAACTGAGCGCTCTCTAGAAGTAGATTAGAATCCAAGAAACAGCTCAGTGTTAATTCTTCACCTCACTTCTGATCCATCACATTGGTGCATCACACTTTCTTCCGTGGAGAGCTGTTTTCCTCCTTGCTGGTTGTGTTAATGAAAAGGAGCCCTCAACCGCAGAAGCACAACTTGCCTTTGTACTTTCTTGTTTGTCTCTCTAAGCTTCTAAAGCACTGTGCTTCTTAAGACTTAATCTTAACTTTGCTTCTAGTGCTTATCTGCCCTTTGGGTCTCCCATCCCTACAGAACGGTTTAAGAACACTGATTTGAGATACAGTGTTGTCATACACAGCATGGAGTAGCTCTATTTGAAAGGGAGTCACTGCGGCATAAGGACTTTCTCTGGTGTAAGAGATTTGTAATGATAGATGTGGCTCTATTGGAAATCAGTGCTAGGCATCATTCCTGCAATTCACAGCAACTCCTAAAACCGAATAATAGAGATGGTCCTTGAATCCTGCTATCAGCAAGCCACAGTGTTGGGACCTGAGGCAGAGGAAAAGTTGAGCGACTGCCTTAATATCTGGCAGGATGTCAGTGGCATATTTTTTGCTTGTTGGAGTTTTTAAAGCTCTCTGCAAAGCAGACATTAAGCATACTGAAGTCTGTATTTGCTAATAGTAAAAAAAGATTAGCGACTCAAAATAAATCTTTTGATTCTTCAGGAGTCATGTTGTCAGCTAGTTTATTCCTTAATATTTGTATTTTACGGGCAGCTTTTCCAGGTGTGTGAACCTTAGCTGACTCCAAGCTAGGAGCTCTTGCCTTCCTGCCTGCAGGACTGACCACAGCAGGGGTGTGCACTTTGTGTTTTTATCCAACTTTGTCTTCTGCAGCAGCATCGTGAACAGTAGATCATCAGAGATGAAGTGCAGGCTTCTTTTTCACTAATGTACAGCCCTTCAGAATATCCTTTTACAGCCCTTTCAGCCTTTCCAAGTTTGAGCTGTTTTCTCTGTTAGCCTGGAGTAAATGCATACTTACTTTTATTAGTAGGTCAGCCTTTCTCTCAACACGTCTGCTCTGGAAAGTGTAAAGTCTCATCGAGTAGGCCATTGGTAGAGCATTTATAAACTGTGCTTTTAGCTAAGTGATGTTGGACACAGCTTGGCCTCACACCCCCTGCCCTGACCGGTGCTGGCAGCAGGATGAGGCTAAGGACTGTGAAACAGATATTTACTATATTTTTCTGCTTGAGCTGTCGTGACAGTAAATTGGTGTTTTCCAGTTTTAACACAAAGTGTTCAATAATTCATGTGTTTTACATACAGTGGTGTTCCATTCGCACCAGTCTTTGAATAAGTGAATCCTGATGGCAAGCAGTATTCAACCGAATGCACATTTACAGATTAAAAACCAGCTGCTTCCTAAGGCTGATATCAAGAGCCAGGGGTTTGCGTCAACAGTATCGACTCCTGAAGTCACCGATAGTAATCCTGACTTTCTGTGCTTTGTGGAAGGACTTTTTTTTTTGTTCACTTAATTGCCTTGAAAGCTGCCAAGAATCAGTAGTTTAATTATTTTGGAGCCTGATTTCTGAACAAAATTGCAGTGCATCGGTATTGTAAAGAGAAAGAAATTTACAAAGAATGAAAGTTTAGAGTCTTAATATTTGAAATCAAATATGGTCCTTTTTAATTCTATACTCAGCTTCTCTCTATAGATCTCTGTATGGGCTAAGGTGCTGTAAGCATCCAAATATGCATTTCTGCAGGAGCTTGACATGATGGAATACTGTTCCGCGCCCTTCTTTCCCTTACTGGTGGCATTTGCAGTCATCTACAGAAAATGCTTCATAGTGATCCCATTTCTTACTGTGATTATATCAGTGACTGCAGGATTTGAACTCGGAGACTTTGACTGATAGTAGTTTTGGCACGAGCAATGATCCCAGGTCCCTGCACACTGAACATAAGCAGCGCCACTCAAAGCATTTTTATTCCCAAGTGCTACAACAGCATGTTTTGCAGCAGCTTCCAAGGAAGGACGGGATTATTTTAGTGTATTCACACAGGCTGAGCTTCCAAAATGTAAACGAGCATGTTCAGAATGCGGTGTTTGGTGGCAGTGCGTGTGAGCCGCTTGCAGAGGGGGTTATTTTTGTTGAGGTGAAGAGTGTGCGTGTGCTGTGTGTGTTGTGTTGTGGGAGGTATGTGCTGTGCATGGGGGGTGAGGTGGGGATGGAATGTCGGCTCAGGGAGAGGGAGAGGAGGGAGGGGGTCTGGGTGCTTGTGATTGGTAAGAGCTCCACAAAGGCATCTGCCAGCAGGACTTCAGAGGAATGTGAAACCAAATCATTTACAAGTTAAAGATAGACGCAGAATACACAGCATCTTGAGCCAGGGCTTAAATTCATCCCTATCCGCCTGGCTCCTCGCAAAGCTCTGCCTGTCAGCTTTCCTCTATCTCCTCTCAAGACTCTAATATTCCTTTAAAAAGTACCATAATTCTGGATTCTGTGGAATTACTGAGGTGGCAGAAGGGATCATGGTGCATACCATAGGGTAAGTAGGAAGCTTGCCTTTTGCCATTTGCTGTGGTGGTGTCTCTGCTTTCCTTCTGCTTTCGGAGCTCAGTTTTTGGAGCCCAGGAGTTCCTTTAAGGTAGATATCCATGTAATGCTTTCCCTTGTGATTTATTTTGCCCTATTTTTCCAATACAGTTGTTTGAACTTTATTCTCCAATGAAGGGTTAACTCACAAGGTTTCTTGTTTTCATGTACTTAGGGAGTCTTCGTCTTTAATAATCATTTCCTTACAATTTTGAGTGCTGTTTTCCTATCAGCTGGATTTTGTTATAAACCTTTGCCCTTTATCATGGAGTTGTGCTGCCTGAAATGCTGCTTTTTGTTACAGAGTTGAAAAGCTAACTGTTTTCCACAATGCAGAGAATATAATCAGTATTTGTTTGCTTGTTTGGCCATGGATTCGCTTACCTGCTCTTTCCTTTCTGTGAGTTTGATCACAACACGGCATTCATTATCTCTAAACTTTTTGTTTCTTTGCTCTCAAATAATGCTCCTACTTGGCCTTTGGCATTTATACTTTTTTACATTTTGGATTTTACATTTTCTCTAAACAAAATCAATTCTATCAATAATGAAAAAATGTATGCATTCCCCTTTACTTAAGTTGTGAGTTTGTGAGTAAGAAGAATCAAACTGTCGTGTTCTTTCCAAAACTTACCAAAAGTATTTTCAGTATCAGATTCATCTCTGCATTGATCAGTGATATTTTCTGTATACTTCCCAAACATTTTGGGTGAAGTTGTGCTCTGCCTGTGACCACAATTAAATATTGGCAACTCAGTGGGATGTTGGATGTAAAATTCATTGCCTAGCAAGAACTCATATACTGAGTTTCCTCAGGGTTTATATTATGAGAGTCACCTAAATGGCAGCACCATTATCATGTATTTTGGGTACAAGCACTGCACATTTGCGGCGGGGATGCTCCTAGCCCTGGTGTCAGTGTCCATTCACCCAAATATGTTCAGCATTCCTGATGTGTCACTGGTGCCCACGAGGGCTGTAGGAAGTGGGTACTGCCTGCAGGTTCCTGGAACACCAAGCATTTCTCGTTATACATACAAGCACAAAGAGACTCATGCAGTGTCATTCTGTGCCTTGCAAAATATGTGCAAGGAGTGAACTAAAATAGAAACGTTTGAAGGAAAGATGATAGATCTGATATGTTTTATTGTCTTTCTTCTGTTTGATCAACCTTTTGATCAGCTTTCTAGAATTTTTCAAAACACCTGGGTGAACAGATCTGTTGGACTAAGGGAAACATTGGTGGGCAGTTGGACTGGATGATCTTGGAGGTCTTTTCCAGCCTTGGCGATTCTATAATTCTGTGATCTGCTGTGAATTATCTTCTGTGTGGTTAAATGTAGGGGATGAAGGAGAGGGAAATGCTGAACCTTTAGTTTAATTATGGAGAAAAGAACAATTACAGGAGTGAGAAATGCCATTTAAGCCAGTTCCCTGATTGTTAACAGTAGTTGGATGTTTTCTTAACTAGCTGGGACTAGTTAAACACTTCAGTCCCATGCAAAATATCCAGGCCAGCTGGTTCTTACATTAAGGCAATTTCTGTTTTGTTATTGAATTGGAAGAAGTTGTTTGAGAAAGAAATATGTATGTTGGGCTGAGTAAAAAATTACAGTGGGTCTTAGCAGAGCTGTGGTTGTTTCTTGCTTTTGCACTGGATTCCTGTGCAGCTTTAAGCAAGCTGGGTTTTCTACTCGTATTTAGATAGCAGGTCCTATAGGGAATAGGCACCGCCTCTGATAAGGCTTGGTACAATTGACTTCTGTTTTCAGATGGCATCCCCCTCCCCAGGGCTATGGCAAAAAGGGGCAGGGAGGATGAATTCACAAATTTGGAAGCAGAGCTTCACCGCCCCTTTCCCAACGTTCCTAAACTGCGTAAGAAAAATAGAATGACACTCAGAGGTGAGCAGAAAATAGAATTAATGTTCCATGGGAAATTCCTGAGTCAGTTCAAAATTAAATTGCATTTCCCTACCACAGTTTATTACTTTTCAGAAGCATTGGTTCAGGAGCGTGATGTTCCCTTTTCATTATCTGAGGCCCTTCTCTCCTAATTAAATGTCCAAGACATGCTGGAGAGCTTCGTCAGAGGGAAACCCGCTTTGTATTGTGGGAAGTGAAGCTGCTGAAAACAAACAGTTCTTGGAAGAAGTGGGCATCTGAACCAGGAAGAGACATTCCCAGAATAAGGAGCTGCAATGCAATGTTGAGTTGATTAAAAAATATGTTCTGGTGTAGAACCCTTCTGAAATAACAACTTTAACTTGGGTTAGTGGTAACATGGAGAATCCTTAATAAACTGTTGTTTTCCCATAGAAAATGTTCATACCTTTGGTACAGTTTATAGGTCATATGCTGTAGTGTTGGTATGTTTTTCTGAGATGGAGGATCCCTGGCCAGCTTTGATTTCAGTGTTAGGACAGATATGATGTCACCTGTGCTTGGTGACCCAGCAGCACGAAGGTGACATAGTGTAGATGAGGCAATGAGTGTAGCACATGCCGATTCAATTGCTCCAGCATTGGAGCCTTCTGCTTTGGTGTGCTGTATTTGTGGGGCAGTGCTGCCTTAATGCTGATGTGCTGTCCATCACTAATGTGTGCCACACATTCCTGCTTGGAAGAGCTGCTTTCTTGGTGTTGCTTGGGAACAAGCCCTGCTTTACCATGGCTAGCGGCATGCTTGGTCTCAGAGCAGGCAGGGCTCAGCCTTTTGCCTGTTACCATCAAACTGTGTCTTTGTCATGGGAGTTCAGGAAAGTCATGCAAGGTACAAACGCATTTGACACATTTTTTTCCTGTAATAAATTATACATTTCTTCTTTTGTGAACCTTGGTAAAAGCAGTGGCAGGAATGTGCATAAGGACTTTATAATCCTTTCTTAATAGACTCTACAGTTATTGCCTGTGGCTCCTATTTTCTTTCTGTTGGGATCATTTTTTCTATTGTACGTCTTTATTTCTAGCCTCATCTTCAAAGTTTTTTCAGTGATCATTCTGCTGAAGATTAGGAAAGAGGAGTGTTGTCTGGAAGTGCTTGGTAAAAAGTGTAAGGGCTTATCCCCAAGGTTCCCTGAGAAGATGCTGGCATGTGTCTGAGCACCTGTGAGCAGCTCTCAGTGATATAATTTCCTTTGGGTCCTAATGAATCTACTCCTAGTACCAGCAGCTAACTTGTTTTGGCAGAATATGATAGGCAGTGCCTTATACAAGGCACCACACTACAGAAAGCCTTGAGTCTGTAATTTTGTAACTCTGTCATAAAGAAAGAAAGCACACAAAACCAGCCAAACCTAATGAAATTATGGTGTCCTGTGTAGCCATGTATAACCTCAGAGCCCAGGAGCTCTCTCAGCTGCATTTACTGGGAATTCACACAGGTCCTGCACTCACTATTGATCCTGGCTCCCTGAGTATCAAGCATCAGAGCACTTCTTGAGCTAATTATTACTGTAATTATTTCTGTATGAAGTGACTTTACCTGGAAATACAGTGAGACTTCCCACTAATGGGATGCTTAAAAATGCATCTAATTGCAGCAGTGGTAGTTGAGAAAGCTTTTGGTACCTAACAGTCTGGAGAAATCTACCCTTCCTACCATGGGGCTGTTACACAAAGCCAGGTTTCTGAGCCAATTGTATGGCCTCTTGTTACATTTGGCTATAAAACCTGAACTGAGATATGTGCTCTGAGTAATAAAGAGGGGATGAGAAAGCTCTGGGCACGATGAATGTCTGTTTATTAATTTATTTGTGGCATCTGCTGAACTTAACCTTCCCTGGGGCACAGAAGGGAGCAGAAGACAGCAAGTATCTGCCCGTCATCTCTGATAAGCCACATGAGGGCTTGGCGTTGCCTTGTTTGCGATTGCTCTGAGATCAAGGGATGAAAAGTAGTGCCTAAGTTCTTATTTCCTTTTATATCTTTTGTAAGGATAAGTCTGCACTATAAAATACCTTCCCTCCTGTAAATTTGTAACGACATTTCACTCAGTGGAACTCCAAAAAGAAGAAAGAAAGTGAAAAAGGAATGAGACATCCAGAAGTCTCTGAGCAAGTAGGCATTAAAAACCATTTATCGACAACCAGTGCCTAGTTCTTTCAAGCATAATTAAAGTAAGCACAGCTAAAGCACAGAAAAGTACATTTGCAGCAACGTTGTCCTTGAGTACTCATTACCAAATAACAGCTGCAGATAGACTTAGTCTTACCCTTTTCCAATACATTTTCAAAATACAACTTTTAACAAGACTGGTTTTTGTTTGCAAATGTGGAGAAGCACATGGTTCCTAGCAAAAGAATTAAAAATATTTTATTTTTGATTATTTTCTTATTAATATTTTTTATTTAGCAGAGGTGGGACTATCTTCTTTCTTTAGCTTTGGCTTCGGAAATTGTTGATTGTATATGCATAGAACTTTCATTTTGACTGCAATATCTGGTGTGTGGAATTTCACATCAAGCACAGAGTTTAGCAAAGCAACTGGAAACAAGAAGTTGGCAGAGACTTGGACTAAACCTTGTGCTATTTCATGTGCACCCACTTGGAAACAGTGTATTCCCTCCAAAGAGGGCATAAAGTAGACTGGCTTTATGCCCTTAAGCCAGCAAGGTGGTGGTGGGTTGATGGCTGGGTCACAGCGGTCTTTTCCAACCTTTATTCTGTGAGACTTGCAGGTAGGGCAGGAAGCAGGCAGTTCTCCCAGCACAGAAAGCACAGAACAGGCTGTTGCCAAAAGGAGACTGGTCAGAGAATCATATCATAGAATCACAGAATGGCCTGGGTTGAAAAGGACCACAATGATCATCTGGTTTCAACACCCCTGCACAGAGCAGGGTTGCCAACCACAAGGCCAGGCTGCCCATAGGCAAAGGGTATGTATATATTGCTGTAACTTGAAGCAAGATGAGGTAAGCCCTAGGAAAATGCTGTCTCTGAAATACACTGCCCATGGAGGCTGTGGAGTATCCATCTCTGGAGGTGCTAGGAATGGCTTTAATAAACATGAGTATGTCTGGCTGTTTCTCACAGCAGGAGGTGGATTACAGATCTTTTCTGTCCTGTGATCTGGTGATCCTGTGCCTGAAATTTTCTTATTGCAATACATGCTTCCTTAATTCTGTTAGGAAAGGTCTCTGTGCAGAGCAGGACAGTTTTTGCTGAGGTGCAGAGGCACTTAATCATCGTGTTGTTTCCTCATTTTGAAATGTTCCTTAGGTGAGTAGTTAAGACACAAACAGCTGGCTTTGCATTTCAGCTCAAATACCATCATCCTGAAATACTTGGAGGCATCACTCTGTCAGCTGGCACTTGACAAGCCGTCCTAAATTTGCAACACGTAATTGGATTCTTAGGATGAAATCTGAGTCCCCTTTGAAGTCATGGGTTTTTATAGGGCACAGATTTTATGCTGAGGCCCGAGTGGCGTCCACTTGTACATGACGGGCTTTGCTGTCCCATGCAGACTGCTGTGTGTGGGATGGGTGCGTTGGGAGGTATGAGAGTGTGTCACCTTGCGTGGCCAGCAGCTGTGTGCAGAGGGGCCTCTGGAGTGCCTGTTGAGGGTGAGGGAGGCTTCACAACAGGTGTTATATGGGGGGAATCAATTACTCTTACTTTTTTTTCCTAGTTAAAGTCAACAAACTAATTTACACCATCTGGCATAAAAGAGAGGAGAGGCAGTCAGTGAAAAAGCAGAACCCGTTTTGGGTTTTAAGACTTCAGGCATTCTGTGTTCTCTTCAGTGTAATTTTTTTTTTCCTTTTTTTTTGGGGGGGGGGGGGGGGGAGGGGTTCTCCCCCAGTCTATTTTTTTTTTTTTTGTAATTTCCAATAACCTATAATTAGCATTTAATAGATAGGCATAACTGTAAGTAAAATGTTTCACTAACTACTGGTTAATGTCCTCTGATGAAACTCATGCAGAGATGTCTCCAGTTGTTGTGAGCTAAAATAGCTCCACTGAAAGTACTCTGGCTTTGTTTATGGCAGTAGTAATTCAGAGCAAGTTCTCTGTTCACAGTGTGGCTACTTTAGATTTAGAGGAGATAATTGGAAGTTCATCCTCAAACAGATCATACTGACGTAAAAGCTCAGTGTTAATCTCTGAGCTGGGAGGTGAAATTTCACATGTTCCTAATGTATGATTGCATTTCCACAACCAGATTTCTTTGCAGGCTTTTCTCAGCTGTGCAATGATGCACCGAGTATGAATGGTACATGCGTACCTGAGGCTAGAACCAGCCTGCAAGGAAGCACAACGCCCGGGCTTTAGGACCACTAATAGATCAGTTGTTAATAACCTAAAATCAGAACGACTTGAAACTGCCATTAGGGGGAAGAGGACAGAGGAAAACTGTTTCATCTTCACAACATCGTGTTTTCATTGACCTACTTACAGCAGGGAAGGAAATGTGTCCCTTCCCATTATAGCAGAATAGGTTTGTTCAGTGAGTTTATAATGCAGTGGCATAGGAACAGGCCAGCTTTTCTAACCACACCATTTGGCAGCATGAGTAACATTTTTTCACACATTTAGTGGTAAGAAGTGTAAGTTCCTGTCCAAGCTATAATATTATTAACCCAATCAATTCAGCAGAAAGTGCTTTGTCTGAAAAAAAAAAAAAGACGTATTCAGAAGTGAGAGGAAAAAGGATGTGCCTGGAAGTGTGCAAAGAAGCCTTTTACTGGCAACCGCATTTCCATCATCTTCCTTTTCCCAGATGCAGAGTCCCTGCCCTCCCTGAGGTCCCTCCATCTTCTTCCGTTTGCTGCTGGGCAGCCTTGCAGCAACGAGATGTGCAAGGGGCATTGGGCCTGCCTTCCTTCCATGTGTTTGCCCTGCAGCAGGCGTAACAGCACACGAGGCAAATCCCAAATGCTCTTGGTCCTTCACAGTGTGCCATGAGGCAGTGGTGGCCTCTTGTAGGGCTGGGGATGTTGCAGGGAGTGAGGGGAAGGCTGGCTCAGGCCTCGTGGCACAGGGCTGTGCTGGCTGCAGCACTCAGCATGTGATACTGGTGTTGGTCGTCTTATGTCTGGGTCAGTAAACCATCTCATTTTGCAAATAAGCACCTGCAGCTAGGTCGCATCCCTCCACAAGGTGTTTTTGCTAACTTGGTACTGTCAGAAACATTAGTAACTGCAGTAGTGGCTTAATAAGTCACAGTAGGAGCCAGCTGGTAATTAACAAATTAAAGATATCCTAGGTATTTTCCTCAAATATTTCATGTGTAGCAAAAATAATTAGAAGCAGAGCACTTCAGCTGTTTGAAGCAGTTACATACGTGAAAAACATCTTGCCGTGTCAGGAAATAATTCATTCACAGTGGCCAGCGAGGCCTAATTTTGCTGCCATCTCAGGATTCATAAAAGCACACATAAGAACTGAAAAGCAGGGAGAGAACAAATCCTATCCCTTTTTAACTGTTTAATTCTGTCTTGTTTAACATACTTTTATCCAAATGGCTGTCAGCTGCACCTTTAGGAGCGGCACTACTCCATAGGGTTCAGCTGCTCCCTTCTATGCTTAACTTTCTTTCCTGTTAGAAACATTCTGAAGCAGGAGATCATGTATGTGCTCAGGAGCAAATTGTCTCTTGGAAAGATGAAACCAGCTTCCAATCACAAGGAGAAGAAACAAAGGCAGTACAAATTGTGTTAAACTTCTAACCAGGGCAAGGCACTGCAGTGTGAACGCAGATGATGATGATTTTCATTGTGTAGGGTAGGGTAAGTACGCTGGAATGTACAAGCTTGCTTTAACTCACTTGGGGTTTCTTTATTTATCACCATATGGTGACCAGTGGTTTCAAATTAAGATGTTCTTAATTGCCTGTGCTTGATGGGTGAGCGATAGTGTGCTGTGATACGTCTGCCTTCCATGCTGCTTCAGCTCAGCACTCCTCCATCATCCCATAGCTTGGCTCAGGGCTAGGCTGTGAGTATGCCAGGCCTTTGACTCTGCTTTTTCTCTAGGACAGGATCTCATCTGAGCACTTGGAGGCAGAAGAAGTAAGGAACAGAATGAGCAATTGGAGCGGCATCATTTCTGTGGGTAGGGTGCAGTTAATACCATTGTGGGAGCTATTGGTACCAGCAGCAGCTTGGAGAAATATGATCTGCATTTGAAAACTTTCTTCTGGAGAGGGGGAAAAAAACACCTGTTGAGAATGTAGAATCCCAAGCATCCCTACAGACTGGAAGGAGAGGTCCTTGAGAGCAGCCCTGTGGAGAAGGACCTGGGGGTCTTGGTAGACAAAAAACTTAACATGAGCCAGCAGTGTGCCCTTGCGGCTCGGAAGGCAAATGGGATCCTGGGCTCCATCAGAAGAGGGGTGGCCAGCAGGGACAGAGAGGTGATTGTTCCCCTCTACTCTGCTCTTGTGAGGCCCCATCTGGAATACTGCATCCAAGTCTGGAGCCCCCAGTACAAGAAAGACAGGGAGCTGTTGGAGAGGGTCCAGAGGAGGGCCACAAAGGTGATCAGGGGACTGGAGCACCTCCCCTATGA
Organism: Perdix hodgsoniae; assembly: GCA_035772895.1. Lineage (NCBI taxonomy): Eukaryota > Metazoa > Chordata > Aves > Galliformes > Phasianidae > Perdix > Perdix hodgsoniae. Next base: position 7,516,757 of record JAPSGF010000019.1, on the reverse strand, counting down.
GGATAGGCTGAAAGAGCTGGGCTTGTTCAGCCTGGAGAAAAGAAGGCTGCAGGGTGACCTCATTGCAGCCTTTCAGTACCTAAAGGGAGCCTACAAACAGGAAGGGAATCAACTCTTTGAAAGGGTGAGTGACAGCAGGACAAGGGGAAATGGTTTTAAGCTGAGGGAAGGGAGATTTAGGTTGGACGTCAGGGGGAAATTCTTTATGGAGAGAGTGGTGAGGTGCTGGAACAGGCTGCCCAGAGAGGTTGTGGATGCCCCGTCCCTGGAGGTGTTCAAGGCCAGATTGGATGGGGCCCTGGGCAGCCTGGTCTAGCATTAGGTGGAATGGTTGGTGGCCCTGCGTGTGGCAGGGGGGTTGGAGATTCATGATCCTTGAGGTCCCTTCCAACCCTGGCAATTCTGTGATTCTGTGATTCTGTAATGTGTATCTCTTGGTAAAAAGAAAGTGCAAGTCTTTGTCAGACAGACAGACAGAGTGGCCCTCATAATACCTTCGCTCTTTGCTTCGTTTATTCAGCTCCATATTTTTTGATGGATGAGCACTGGGGATTTCAAAGAATGTGTTTCTGAAGCTTATGAAAGAAACAAAAATCCTTGTGCAATTTCTCTTAAAGTTTTTAGCTTCTTAGGGTCAAACTCAGACATTTGGAGTACTTAAACCTTTCATTACTGCGCAGAGGGTAGAGGTAGAAAAGAGCTTTGAAGTCCTTCGCACAAAGTTGTTAACAGTGCAGGGTTCTGTGCACCCTGAGTTCTCTGGTGGTGGTGGTGGTGGCTTTTACTTTGGGGTTTCCTGGTCATGCTTTGTCTCACCTGTGGGCAGCACCACAGGTATCTCTTGCAGTGCTGCCAGCAATCCCAGTCCTTTAGCTTTGCAGACCTGTTGAATGCACTGTTTCCCTTCTTTCTGAGTTTCTGGATTTCTGTCCGTAGCAGCACAAGGTCAGGGCATGGGGCTGGTTACCACCTGGTTTTGTTTCTGTTCTCCCATTGCATTGCAGATTAGTATTCCTGCAAAGAGGATATACAGAATTCTCACGGCATTTTAAGCCACAGAGATTTCTCTTTTCTCTAGTTTATTTTAGCAAAATAAGATCCTTGTAGCTCAAGATGAAAGTAGCATTGTGATATTTGGATATTGCCTCCGAAGCATGGTATTTCAATACAATCGTTCAAAAATAAACTTTGTATAGGTAAAATATACTTCTTTACCTGCATTTCTTTTATTCTGAACAACTATCCATTTTATTCCGGCTGCCTAATGTTCTGAAAAATACCTTTTCTTCTGACATACTTTGTTCTTTGCTCATTGCCCAGTCATTTGAGTCAGGCTTAGGCTGTCCTCTTCCATTTTTATTTTTATCTGATACCTAGAAAGCAGGGAGCTGGAGTGTGAGTTATGTGAGGGGTCTGCATGGCTGAGTTGATTCCACAAAGGCTGCTGCTCATTTGTCAGTCACTGCACTTACGACTTACTTTTGCTAAGATAAATGCCAGAGACCTGCCACCGAACAGTTTAGTTCGAAATGCAGGTGGCTGAGCTGGCAACCCGCTTGTTTTGTAGCTTTCAGAGCTGTCGCCGCGACCTGGAATCCCCACCAGGCTGCAGGCCACCAAGAGCAGCAGTTCTGCTGGAAGTTGATTGGAGCTCTGCTGACCTCACGCCTCAAACAGCCACGCAAAATGTCCTTCCCAGCCACCGCCTCAGTGTCCTCCCTCCCTCAAGCAGCAGGTGGCTGGACCCTGATGTGCCGCATCTGGCACATTTTGCAGTTGTTTTCTGCTTCTTGATTATGCAGGGATATGGACTGGATGTTGTTTCAGCTGCTCTGACCGCTCCTCTGCTCTCTGAAATAAAAGTCTGCCTGCTTTAGGTATTAGGATTTGCTGAGGTTGGTTCTACTGTTGAGCTTACTGTATTCATAGGATCACAAACACTATATGTGCAAATCCACGCTGACTTCTTGTAGCGAGTATCTCACTGTGTGTGGGAGCCCAGGCACGTATACGTGTATGGTTCTGAAGCAGTAATCATGGTGATGTGTGCAAACTTCTCTACTCAGCCTTTTCATTTGGATGTAGATTTTGGTGATCAATTGCTAGTATGAAAAATACAGTCCATCCTGTTCAGAATACACATGTTTATTCAGACCATTGTTAAAGCTCATGCTATTATTCATGCATGGTTTTCTGCTTCCATGTAAGTTTTATTTTACTTTGATCTTCTGTAGTGCCCAACATGCTTTTAAAAACCACTTCCCCACAAACTGTTATTTCACTGTAATTATAAGAGAACATGCATATAAATCACAAATGAGAATATTACCCAACTGGATGTTCCTAGAAACAGGAGAGCACTTACGTGCAATACAATACATTAATCATGTATAAGGATTCAGTTATTAACTGAATTCTTTTAATACAGTACATTCAGTACTAAGATTATGTGAAAAACCTTCTCAGGGAAAATGCTTATGGGCTTTTGAAATGTTTGGTGGTTTTTTTGTTTTGTTTTTTTTTGGTTTTTTTTTGTTTGAGGGTTTTGTTTTGTTTTTGGTTTGTTTTTTTTTGCTTTACTTTTCTTAACTTTCCATCAGCACTCTCTTGTTACTGATTTGAAAATGAAAAGCTCCAGGATAAGTTACCTCTTAAATGTATTGATGGGTGTGTATGTATGTATATACATACATACATACATACTTACGTGTCTGTACACATATGGGATAGTATGTTTTCGACCTGTTTCTATGAGAATCTCACAATGCATTTAGTGCTGCCTTGTTTCAACTGGACTCCCTGTGGACAAGGGTTTGTCCCTGCTGAACGCATTCACAGTGTGGACCTGTGGTCGCTGGTAGGGCATTTCTCAAATGAACTCAACTCTGGTAAATCAAGTGAGCTATCATTCCTTAAGAGGGCGTTATCCCTTGGGTTGGCTTCAGGCTTACATATTTCCAAATGTTACTGATAAAACAGAGGAAGGAATGTGGAAAGCTTCAAGCAACCTTGCTTTGGATTGCCCATATGAAGGCAGTTCCATGTGCGGTCCCTTCCCCAAGGCTGGCAGGATGTGCTCCAGTGCCAACACCAAGCTGAGGAGCTCTGCTAGCACCACATGGAGCCCCAGCAGCTGCTGGAGCTGACAGCAAGTTGGAGCTGCCTCCAGTAAGCAACTGAGAAAACAGAGAAGCTCAGACTGTCCGTATAGCCCATGAATATCTCATTCCATGCATGGCACTTGTGCCCAGTGCAGGTAGTGGGACAAGAGAACTTGGCAGCACTTTTTGGGGTTTGAAGCTAGCAGGGTCTAGTCTGACTCAGACTTTTGGAGTAAGGTTATTATTATTATAATTTTTAAAAGGCCTCTCACCACTGGGCAGTGGTGCAGAGCACCCTTTGGTTTCCCTGGTTATTTTAAAGAGTCTTTGCTCTGCATTGGTAGAATGTAAGTTACAGTCTGGGTCACTTTGGGTCACTTTCTTGGATTGATTTAGGAAAAAATCAGAAAAGAGAAGTGCTTTGAGGATGAATAGCCATGCCTGATTATTTAGCTTTTAAATAAAGAGTGGGATTTTCCCGAAACAGGAGGAAGTGGCAAAAGCAGCAGGAGATAACATATCTACCACTTGTAAATTATCTTTTATCTGAAGTGTGAAAGTTTGAGCAAAAGACATTGCAGTTCTCTTTGGAAGAAAAGTCTGTTTTATGAGTAGCTGGTTCTCACCTAAATCCTTTCCTACTGGAAAACACATCAGTTGTGATGCCTGCAGCAGTATTTAGAGCAGCAGATATATTTAAATCTGAGTTCCACTGCTGAGATTTGCATAGTGAAACTGTGCTAGAACCATCCCACCACTAGCAAGTACAGTGCTGCAAGAACTTTACAGTTTAAGCCACATGTTCTTTGCCTCTGGTAGTTTTCTGGACCTCATTCTGTGGCCAGAAACGCAGCTGTGTTCTGAGCTTCCAGATAGATCTGTAGAGGTTCTTCTGCTTCTCCTTTCTCTATGAGCCCTCCAAAGGGCAAAGTGCCACACTTGAGTGGCCCTCACAGCCTCTGTGATTGATGGGAGATGAGAGAAGTGTGTTTCCTCTTCTCACCCAGTGGGCAGCACTCCTGTCTGAGGAGTTAAGGAAAGAAACCCACACCTTCCTGACGCCCTGTTGTCTGCTGTCCTGCTGGGTTTTTGGGAAAGGATACCCATTCATTCATAACTTCATTCATAAAATAACCCCATTTCATGCTCTGGAAATAGAGCAGTAGTGGAGACTGCATTGCACACATAAAGCTTTCAGAGCTTTGAACGTAGTGTTACCATTTGTGTCTGACTTTTGGAGATGCTGTGCAGCTGTATCTCTGAATGAAATCCACAGAAACCCTACATGGGAATCACTGTTATGGTGCAGCTATCTTTTCCGACTCTGTCCTGTCTGGCTTTTGGTGGCTGCTTTCTGGCACTAGCAGCTCACCTGATTACTTATCTTATGTCATATCTTTTGCCTTTTATTTAATAAATATTGTACTTGTAATTTGCCCTCGTTTTATGCTGTCATGCAATTTGTGATCTGGAACAGCAGTGGTTCTCCTGACCCTGTAGAAAATTGATGAGTAGAATTGCTTGGAAAGTGATCTCTACTGGAAATCTTATCGCAAGTAAAATTCAGCTGGTTATTACAGAATTGATAGTCCTGTTCATTGACCTGTCCAGGGCAGAATGGAAGGTCAACTAGACACTGATCCTTTAGTAAAGAAGTGCCACTTCATATTAGCATGACAGTCCTAAGATAGGATCACGTATTATTAAAAGCAAGAGGTGCAAAAGCCTACTAACAAATGTAAAAGCAGCATCCTGTGTGAGAGTGATTACTGAGCAAGGCATTTGCATTGTCATCTTCCAAATGACAGCTCTGTCTGTCTATGATTCATCATGAAGTAAAGAATTTCTGGTGTTCCAGTTCTTTTGACATGATGTGAGAACTTTATTGCTTAACTTTCTGACCCCCACAAGTTAAATGCATTATTGCAGTTCTAAATCTAGTCTTTGCATGCCTAAACTAAAGATACAATATTACTTACGAACGCTTAAAAATTCCAGGGGGTTCCTGGTAGTCAACAGGCAGACCTGAGGCATGATGCTGACCACGCTGTTACTGCTTGGCTCTGGAAATGGTCCTTTGCTGCTCTGAATTTTTTCCAGATTTTGTGTTGAGGGATATGGTTTAGTAAGAACTAGTGGTTTTAGGTGGATGGTTGGACTGGATGATCTTGTAGACCACAAGTGATTCCGTAAAGAACGTTTTGTTTTGCTCCTCTTTCTCTGAAGGTCGGCTTGTGTAAAACCTGCTCCAGATTTCCTTCTGGCACACAAATAGAATTGCATGCTACTTATCTGGGTATCCTCTTTCTTGCTTCTAATACTAGCACACATCTCAGATTTCTTTTTCATCTGCAGAAATGTGACTGTGATGATTTTACCGTAACAGCCTATGTGGCTCCACTCATGTTTAGGCAGCCCATTTGGCTCGCCATGGCCTTCAGGCACATGACCTTGGGAGGGGCAAAGGCTATTCATGCTGCGAAAACCCTCTGTGTGGGTACCGTGTGTGTGGGCATGTGTTTCGTATAACTTAGAAAGGGCATGACAGATAGACTATCTTCCTACGATCCTTCTTTGTCTATCACTGCTCAGACTGGCAACAAGACACTTCTGGACTTGAGTTCAGCTGGCAGTTCTGACGCCTTTTAGCTTCCCTTCTTCTCTTTATTTTTCTGCGTATTATCAACTCACTGGAGGGCAGTTGATGATATTGTCTGTGATAAACAAAACACATCAAGTCCTAACTATGTAATAGCACTGCCAATTAGAAAAGTTGCCCAGCTTCTCTCATTATAGTACCCTGTTTTTCAGGGCATTCTTGAAACTTCTAACATTTGAGATGAAATTTTTCAAGGCAGCTGCTTTCCTCAGCTTGAGTATTTTTTGAACATTTCAGCTTAAGTGATTCAGTAAGACTGAGAACAAAGCTAGTATATTTATTTTTTATTTTCATGTTAAAAGAAAACCTCAGACACTGTCTTTGGTATGCTTCAGTATTCCTGTATTTGGAGCAAGGATGTAAATTTCGGTAGACCCCCTTGACCTCTGTGTGAGGAGTATTTCTGTGGTTTGTGCAGACATGCCCGTGTTTAGCCTGTATGTTAGCCCTTAGGGCAGAAAACCTCCAGAGCTGCTCACATATGCTGAGAACTGGTTTTAAACTAGGATTGGGAAGGTTTAGGTTAGATATTAGGAGGAAGTTTTTCACACAGAGGGTGGTGACACACTGGAACAGGTTGCCCAAGGAGCTGTGGATGCCCCATCCCTGGAGGCGTTCAAGGCCAGGCTGGATGAGGCTCTGGGCAGCCTGGTCTGCTGGTTGGCGACCCTGCACATAGCAGGGGGGTTGAAACTTGATGACTCTTGTGGTACTTTTCAACCTATGCCATTCTATGAGTATAACCAGTTGAATCTTTGACATATCCAGCGCATCTGCACATGCTGGAGAGCCTCTGTGCCTTCTTCTAGCACCCAGAGCATTTGTGAATCCTTAACACCTGGCAGACCTTCTGCTGCATTTGTCTCCATGTGCCTTAGGTAGACACAGAGCTGCTCAACTGAAGGTGAAGTGTTGAAGATTGCATCGGTAGATCTTACACAAAGAGAGGGTGATGCAGTGTGCAACCTGAACTTTGTCATCTCACAGCTCTTAAATGTAGAGACAATTGAACTAAGCAGACTTGTAACATTCTTGTTACCTGATTCCTCTGGAATAATATAGTATATATAAATTGACATTCAAAACAGCTCTGACCCAAGATCTCGGTGTGCTTTCAGGCTTCACCTATTAGCTCATGAGGTAGGTGTAGCACAGTGAGGACTGCACAGCCTGGCAGGGAGCAGTTGTAGGGCAGGATGGGCTATGCTGTGCAACAGATGGAGGAGGGCAAAGGATCATTCCTATTCCCGGGCAGTACAGTCTCAGGAGAGAGAAAGGGTCTTACATTCAAAGTTCATTTCAGCGTTGATTTATGAAGAACTGTTTTTCAAAACTTCTAGGTTTCTGCCATATTGCCAAGCACTGGTTAAACCGATCTCACAGGGAAAAAAGCAAAACACAATGAAAACAAATACATGAGCAATTTGAAACCTTGGTTACAGAATACTGGCCAGTACTGAGAAGAAAATAATCATCCCGTTGTCATCATTGTGCCTCATGTTAAGAGCACATCTCTGCTCTGTATTTATTTTTTTGTACTTCTTCAGCTATCTCCCTTCAGAAAAAGACTTTTGATTGAATTTCTGTTTATCCAGTCTAGTCAGATGGAGATTATTTCCAGTTTGTTTATTCAGTGCACCATATTTACTGTATTTTATCCACATGAATAGGTTTCCATGAGAACAATGAGAAAGTTGCATGAGGAAGGGAGCAAAGAGTTAATTTTTTTTCTGGACTACACAGTTCTTCAGAATACGTTTCTCTAATGATTCCCCCAATCCTCTTAGGTCCACCTAAATAAATTCTCTATTATGGAAAATAACTTCACAGTTTATAACGCTGACAGAGAATTCTCTCTTCAAAAGATCTTGTTTATGTATCACGGAATCACAGAATGGCCCAGGTTGGAAGGGACCTCAAGGATCATGAATCTCCAGCCTCCCCACCACATGCAGGGCCACCAACCTCCCCATTTAATGCTAGACCAGGCTGCCCAGGGCCCCATCAAAACTGACCTTGAACACCTCCAGGGACAGAACATCCACAACCTCTCTGGGCAGCCTGTTCCAGCACCTCACCACTCTCATAGTAAAGAGCTTCCCTCTGACATCCAACCTAAATCTTCCCTCCTTCAACTTAAAACCATTTCCCCTTGTCCTGCTATTATCTATCCTTCCAACGAGTCAACTCTGCTTCTGTTTATAGGCTCCCTTTAGGTACTGAAAAGCCTCAGTGAGGTCACCCCGCAGCCTTCTTTTCTCCAGGCTGAACAAGCCCAGCTCCCTCAGCCTGTCTTCATAGGGGAGGTGCTCCAGACCCCTGATCATCTTCGTGGCCCTCCTCTGGATCCTCTCCAACAGCTCCCTGTCTTTCTTGTATCGGGGGCTGTGGACCTGGACACAGTACTCCAGATGGGGCCTCAGAGGGTAGAGAGGGACAATCACCTTTCTGTCCCTGCTGGTCATTCTTCTGATGGAAGTAGTTCTTTCTTGCATTCAGACTCAGTGCAACTACTCCAGTTTTCCCTCTTGTGGTAGTGGTGTAAGGATAGATGAGTCAAAGTTTGCCAGAGGTAGTGTTTTTTACAAAGCCAACCTGTTCATCTTGAAAAGATTAACAAACTTCTGTCAAATGGGAGTGGTGTTGTCTTGCAGAGAAGCAATGAGCAGGCCTGGGAATTTTTCTGATCTCTGTCACAAGATTTCCAGTGCTCTCTGCTCTGCCCTTCAGCCCCTTGGGTCTTGTACTGCTTGACTGTATAAATAATGTGGAGAGAGTACAGATGCATCTCAGTTATTCTACCACAACACTTTCCAAAATTAATAAATACTTAATCGAAAGGAAAACTCAACTAAAATCTGTAGTTAGGTGACGTACTAAAGGCATGGCCTTTCATTATTGCAAGGCAGACTTTCCCCCTGTAGGCAAATGCATGTTTGGAAACAAATAAAAAGAAGATAGCCCATATCCCAGCAATTTGCTCCAGACAAAAGTTGCCTTCCTGACTTCTTCAGAGGAACACTCATTATTTATGTACACTGTAATTTGTGTATTAAACCACAGGCCTCGATATAACAACATATTAAGGGGTAGAGAAAGCTATACAGAACTCAGTCATTATTTAAATATGCTCTGGGCTTTCATTCTGGAGTAAATGGATAACCAGCTGCTCAGATACAAATATTCTAATTAAGACAGTAGAGTATCTAATAAGGACTGGTTAGGAAGGACAAATGTAACTCTTAGTTTTTAGATGGTGCAGAAAAACTGTGAACTTCACATTGCGAAACTGAAAGATACTGAACTGAAGGGGAGCTGCAGCTGATGTGCAGACACAAGTGAAGTGAGCTTATACTGCCATTGCAAGTGTTTTTTGTGTATAGGAATCAGGCAGCGTGCCAGTTGCCTTTTCTGCTGCTGGGGCTGCCAGCACTCGTTCCTAACCTGATGTTGCTATTGAGACAAGCCTGGGCTCTTCATAGTCACCTTGCTGCCTAAAATACAGCCCTTTGTATCAGTGTCAGACAAAGGAATGAGGCTTACTGAAGGAGCATCAGGCAGTCAAGTCTCTCCATGCCCATGACTGGAGGTGGTGGGTAGATGAAGGCATGCCAGTTCCATGCTGGGCCAGTGCTCTGACAAGAGGCCCAGTGCCACTTAGGAGACTGGAGCTGCCCTGTTTGGCCTTCTGAGCAGCCTGGAAAACTACCTCAGTGCTATTTGTGGGCAAAATTCAGCTTTCTGTGTAAGAATGGGGTGGAAAGAAAGGCTAAAAGAAAAAAAAAAAAAAAAGCCTATATTCCAAAAAGGTTTAAAATCTTGGCTGTGTAATCACTAGTAACATCTGTGACAGTTACTCTCTGATTTAAACAAAATCGTTCAGCTAGATCAGCTGGGAAATTGATTTAGGATGTCAGCTCAAGTGGTCTCACTCTACTAACATGAAACATAGCTTTGGAGATGAAACTTTGCCTCTGGCTGAGTGCTGAAGTAGTGAAACTCCCGCTCTCAGATGACATTTGTAGTTCAGAGGATATGTGATACCACAAGATATACCTCTCATCCCATGGATTCTCACCTTACGCAGCAGAGCAGAAAAACCGCTCCCTTGTAGGCACAGAACAATGGAATGGATACGACTCATTCACAATACAGGCCATCACTAATGTCAGCAGTTAATGCACAACACAGCGTAAACCAAGAGTACAGCTTTGAGAAATGAGGTTTTGCTTGAGGTTTTTCTTTCCAGCTAGAGTGTCCTGCTCCTCCTATGCTCAGGAGCACAAGCTAGGCTTTTTGAGAGTGTCTTTATTTTTCTGCCATTGTTCATTTAATAACCTCGATTTGGAGCTAGAAATACTGGAACTTTAAATACTTAGATTTCTTAGAGAAACAGCTGAAGCTGAAGCAGTTTTTATGAGATTCAACATCTTTTTACCTGTCCTGTTTACCCACTGTCTGTGCTTGCCAGAGAGTGCTGTTTTGCTTGTGCATGTTCCAAAGGATGACAGTTCCTTGCACAGGTATGCACCTTACCTTTATTTCTTGCTCCTAGCATAGAGTCGTTGCTGGAAAAGTTGGACCAAGTTTGCACTGATGGGATCAGATTCTGTCTGTTGAGAACACACTGTTGTGCATATCAGTTTTAAAGAATTGGCATGGAAATGGTGAGTTTAAAGGGTATGATCTTTATCAATGTAATCTAGGTCTGCTTAGCTTCTATCAGGCTTCTCACTTTTAGTTGTGGAGGGCATTCTTTCAGTACAAGGGAAGTGGTAAATCTCTCAGGTAAATCAGCTGGGCTGGGATCATTATTACCATTACTATTTTAATTTGAAAGGGAAAAGGCTGATTTTAGACATGAGCTTTTCTCTACAACGTGTTGGATTTACATTGTTTGGAAGGAGCTCAAGCATGCAGATTAATACATCTAGCTGAAGAGGTAAGGAGCTTGCTGCATTTAACAGCTCACTGATGGAGGCCCTGGGACTGTGTCTCTTCCAGTAGTGCATGTGTTACAGAGGTCATGGAATCATACAGAATTGCAGGGGTTGGAAGGGACCACAAGAGATCATCATGTCCAACCCCCCTGCTAAAGCAGGTACCCTACAGTAGGTTGCACAGGTAGGCATCCAGATGGGTCTTGAATATCTCTGCAGAAGGAGTCTCCACAACCTTTCTGGGCAACCTGTTCCAGTGCTCCATCATCCTTACTGTAAAGAAGTTCCTTCAGCATGTTTGTATGGAATGTCCTATGTTCAAGTTTTAGGCCGTTGCTCCTCGTCCTGTCACTTACACACTACCAAGAACATCCTGGCCTCATCCATTTGCCTTCCACTGCCCTTTAGATATTTATAAACATGAATCAGATCTCCCCTCTGTCTTCTTTTCCCTAGGCTGAACAAACCTAGATTACTCAGCCTTTCCTCATAAGGGAGATGCTCCAGGCCCTTTATCATCTTTGTGGTCCAGATGCCCCTGGCCCCTGCCGTGCTCTTAGTCTTGGTCTCCATAGCAGGGCAGCCACAAGCAGGCAGCCTATGGGAGATGTCTCTGTTCCGTGCAAATTCCCAATCTGTGCCCAGAAGTTCTTTGGAAGAAAGAGGGCTGTTTAGGACCAAAAACTGCTCTGGGGACTGCTGTAATACTTCAGTGATGTAGACAGCGCAGTTCTGGTACATGGAGCATTCCCTTCTCGGTTTCTCTCACTGATTTAGACATGGTCTTATCAGCAGATAGGACCAAATAAAGGAAAGGCAGAGACTTGGTTCCTGTCACTCGCTAGCATGTTTGACACATCTGTTGTGAACCCTGTTGCTGGCTGTATCAGATTATGCAGTAACTCTGGGCAAGCTGCCTCCTTAACAGCTTTCCAGTTCAGCTGGACCAAATCTTCCTGGGAAATGCCAGAACCAAGTTCCACTGTACATCTTTTGCTGGGCAGGTTCTTGCTAGCAGCAGAGATGTTCAAGAGATGTTGCAAATTTGCTTTCAAAATCAGTGAAAATATTTGTGGGAAAGTCTCAGCATTGGATACAGAAAAGTGTGTCTGCTGTGCCTTGCGTGTAGTCAGTGTGCTGCTGCACATTGACGATGCTGTGTTTGATTTCAGCCTGCTCAAGACATTTTTTAGACAGCCTTGTGCGTTCTGTTCTCCAGGCATTATTTCTTTGTTGAAACACAGCGGACATATTAATGCAGTATCCTTGCTTTTACACATGCTCTTAGGAAAGGGAATGCAACCATGCAATTGTTTCTGGCCTTATTCTTTTTCCTAGTTCCTCTATATTTGTGATTTTGTTTTCTTCTGCTGGCGAAGAAATATTTGTATTGGTACCTCAGTGTGCATTACGCGGTGGTGTTACTGTGCTGTAAGAAGCAGCATGTAGCTCTCCTGTCCCGGACATGTCAGAGATCACTGATGCATGTGTGCAAACGGTTCAGATGGGAAGATTTGGTTGAAGCTTTCAGGAAATGTCAGCTTCACTCCAGATTGATCCAAATTGTGTTGAAGTGTTCGTGTATGTGAGGAATCACGGTCAGGAGGTGACTGGTACTGCACAGCTCTTTTCTTAGAAATGAATTATATGCTGAGTAAGTGAGCTAGTTCTGTAGTTTCCTTAGTATAAACATAAATTTCATTTTATGTATATGTTAGACTTACGCTGCTTTAGGCTAAAGTTTCTTGTTTAATTAATAAACATTTGTGTTTTTATTTGAGACAAGAGTCCTTCCCCACATCCTCCCTCTGTCTTTTAATGTGGGAGCTTTTAGTTCCAATTTTGTATTCCTAATTTCGTGCTACTGTAGCTAGTACCAGTCTGATGTGTTCCTACACCTTTTTAAGATGTTTTGATTGTGGTGATGCTGCATGTCAAATGCCATCGCTGGAATTTTCAAGTCACAGGCAAAGCAGAAGGGTTGAATCCAGCTCAGGACTCAGGACAGCCTAATATGGATGTAGAATGTATCTGGCCTCTGCATTTCAGAGCATGCTCAGAGCCTGCCAGCATCTCACTTCGGACTGTTTGCATGATGAATTCATCCTAAGCAGTAAACAAAATGTGGTTAATGCTCTAAATAGACTTCTCTGTTTCCTGGATTCTTTGTGGTTCAACTGTTTCTTTAACTTCAATAACAACATTTTTTTCAAAGCAGAATTCATATTTCAGATTTTTGTTGCATCCATGCATGTCCAGAGAGCAGAACACTATGTAGCACAATGAAACAGTTGTTTTACTAAAAAAAGCTAAACTTTGATGATCAATTCTACTCTTCTTTTTTTTTTTTTTGTTTTTTTTGTTTTCCAATGTTGATATTTGTCTTAACATTTACAAATTCCCTTTTTTAAAAAAAGTTTATCCTGAAAATGCTATTTTTGATTTAGCTTTAACTATCATGGTAGAAAGAGCTGAGCTGTTCCTTGTTAGGGAACCCATGATCCTGGCCAAGCAGCTCTAGGTGTTCCTTATTGAGCAGACGTTAGACCCAACAGGTCCCTTCCAACATCGACAAGTCTGTAATCCAGTTGCTGTCTCTATAAGACTGCTCCAGTTCCTGTAATAGATGCCACCTAAACCCTGACTACCAGGCTAGGTTGCTCAACTTTTCCATTGTTTATATTTACCAGGAAGCTTGATTTAAAATCAGAATCTCTTTGGTCCCTCTCCAGAAATGCATGGTGAAGTTTTCTCAGTAGGAAACCTTGGATCTGGGTTCCCAAACCGCAGTTGAGGCTATGTGGGTTAACTGGTGGTGGGAGACCTGGATGTCACACAGCAACCCACCTCAGTGGTGGTTTTAATAAGTCATATTAACGGTAGGAAAAATCCTCCTGAATCCTAGGAAATGAAGCAGTGCTTTCTGCTTATTTTAAAATATAGTTCAGAAAGAGAAAAAGACATTTCCTCTGGAATGTTGTTTCTAGCCCTTGTTTGTTTGTTTTCAGTAGAAAGTCTAGAGGGAATAAACTGGTTTCTGTGTTGTACTCAATGCCCTTAGATAGGAGGGATTATCTTGCTAAGTTTTGTCATTGATGACCACAGCTAGTTACCAACTCACCAGGTTTCACTTTTCTGCTCCACTATACTGAACGAAAGAGTCACTGGGGAATTACATAGGCTGTATTTTTCTGGAAGGCTGGCTTACCTACATGTAATTGCCAGGCTTTCCTAGACAGTAAGAAACCCTTCTGTAATTTAATGTGGGTGACTTCTGTGACCATCATTAGTATTTAAATAATATTAAATAATGGCACTTAAATATTGTACTTGCTTTTTGCTTTTGTCTCATGTCATGAAGTTACTGACCACATACCTGTTGGCAGCCTTAGCATTTTATTTGTAACAACATTGGGATCATTACTTAATTTGCCCAATTCTTACAAGGCCAAATGTGTGCAAACAAAAGTCCCCAGCTCAGACTGGAAATATGAGTGTTCTTCTGATTGAGATGCTCACTGTGATAGAAAATGTATTATTTCTGCTGCTATCCCCAACAGAATTATCCAAGTTAATTGTTTTGGAGATGTGGGAATGTGATTTTTCCTATAGAATTTTCATCTTCTTTAAGAAAGTAGTTAATTAACCCTTGAGGAGCCAATAATTTGGTGCAAGGAGCTGCATGTAGGATTTTTGTAAAGGTATAATTAATTCTTAGATTCTTTGTCTCATCATTTAGGCTCAGACGAGACACCACTGGACAGACAAATGACTAGCAATTATGTAATTTGGAGATATATCTGGACTACCTTAGAGAGCATGAGACTATTCTGAAAACTAGTAAGGAAAAAATGGCTTCTTTAAAGAAATTAGTGCAATTTGTTTGTCTGTGTAGTCATAACTGTGAGGGTAGCCATAGCATTGTAGGTTATTTCATTTTTCTCTTGTTCTCCACAGTGGTCTTGTAAACACATAGGTTTTGTAACTGAAGGAAAGTTCCTCACAGAAAACTCCTTTGGTACGTGATGAAATTCTTAGTTTTTCTGATGCATGAGGAGGAAAGTTGAAGGTTGGCTACAAAGTAATTACTGAGAATGTAGAAGAGATGAATGTCTTATACACTCATTTGTATGTAGTTGTCAAGCTGTCAAGTAGACTTGAGGAATTATTGTATCGTTAATATTACTATTACTTGGTATTGGTAAGTAGTAAAGCATCCAGGTCTAATCAAACATCTTCTTAAAGCCTTATCCAACTGGAAATGAATATAATTTCTTTGCTTTTTTTAAACATAAATTTTAAAGATTATTTAGAGACTATTACAAAAGCTGTTGAGTTTGGAGTTCAAGCACAGCACTTTATGTGCTTAAGTACTTGGTCTTGGGAGAGCAGTGGGCCGGGTTAGTTGCATATTCAGAGTGAAAAGCTGAATTAACTAGTGAAAATACGACATCTTTAAAAACCACAGGTAATATTTTTTTTGTATTTGTACTTTTTCTCTTGGCAGGGTTCTTTAAAAAGCTAAAATAGGTGATTTAGCAAAATCATCTCTGACTGGCATCCAGCCACAGAAGGCTTCTGATGCTACGCATCGTGAAGGGCAGAGGCTCTGTCTCCCGTGAGCTCTGTACCACCTTCACCTCCTGAACCTGCTGCCACTCCACTGGCACCCCAAGCAGCCTGGGAGTTGGTTCTGTCCCCCTGGGGCTGTCAGGGTTGAGTAATAGCATGGCTAGTTATTTGTAGAGCTAAGAGATATCATGTTTTTCCACAAGGAACCAAAGTCTAGGCCAGTCTTCTTTTCTGCTTTCTGTAAAAATTGCCAAGGACGGAAATTAAATGAGAGGGAAGGATGGGTTGTAGCACAAACCAGTGAAACCCTGTCTCAAGTAATTGTTTGTGTGCTTGTTATAGTATCTTGAAAGGAAGCAGGCATTCACGTGCTTTATTTTTAGCTTGCTAGGGAAGAGGTATTTAATGTTCCTTTCTGTTTCATCTCTGAAAGTGTTCTACTAAAGCAGGATCTGCAGTCTTGGAGCTGGTTAGCCCAAGACTTTCCTGCCTCTGAAAATGTTTTCCCCCAAAAGGATATTGTTGAAATTGGTTTTCACTATAAAATTTTAAGTAGAACTGATTCTGAACTCCAGAGTGTTAAAACACTTTGCTGCTGGCAGCGATTTGCTATTCACAGTGTGTAGAGGCTGCATTTCGCTTTCAGGAAGTCATAAGCATTTTCACATTTTTATTGTCAAGTTGCTTGTGGTGCCATTTGCTTTGATTTTGTCTCCCATTAAGTTATTTATAGTATGTTTACTTAAATTTTTCTAAAGGAATATTTTTGTCTGGGACTTTAATAGTATTGCTGGATCAAGCCTTAA
Organism: Perdix hodgsoniae; assembly: GCA_035772895.1. Classification (NCBI taxonomy): domain Eukaryota; kingdom Metazoa; phylum Chordata; class Aves; order Galliformes; family Phasianidae; genus Perdix; species Perdix hodgsoniae. The sequence goes on along the minus strand of JAPSGF010000019.1, from coordinate 7,500,679 downwards.
ATTTCTAAGCAGAGATGGGATAAACTATTCAGTTATAGTAAGCTCTGAAAAAGATTCCTTCTTTCCTCCCCACTCCTCTGTGTTCTCTGAACTTCAGTACCATTGCTCATGCTTTAGGTTACTGAAAATCAATGAATTATTTATTATACTTGGTTTTCCAGCAGTAGGGTAATGAATGGGCTTGCAGGATGTTGCTGGTCAATAGTGGGACTCTGGGGTCAACGAGTTCTTCTGATGCATCTTTAACCTTCCTGCGAGACTGCTTTTATTTCTCTCTTTTCTGTGAAGTAGCAGAGCAGTGCCAGCAGCAACGAAATGAGAGCTGTGATATTCCTTAGTGGGTAAGATAGCCTGCTAAGTGTGTGGTAAAAATAAAGCGGGAAGTCGGTGATTATTAATTTTTAGAAAATGCGTTTCTATCAGTCTTCAGTCTGATTCTTCATGCTAGCAAAAGGAGAAGCTCTGCATCTGGGTAGTGTAATTCTGAGTTATCTGTAGTGTTTTTTCCCCTACTATGGCATGGGCTGTTTTTATTTTAAGGCTTAAGACCTCTAAGAATAATGACAGTGTCCTGGCATTGCTGCTCCTATTGAGCAGCGTGGCTGGGATAAATAGATGAGAGATACAAAAGAAGAAACAGCCATTTTGTGTTCAAGACCAGGTTGGATGGGGCCCTGGGCAGCCTGGTCTAGTACCAGATCTGGCGGTTGGTGGCCCTGCCTGTGGCAAGGGGGTTGGAACTTGATATTCTTTGAGGTCCCTTCCAACCCAGGCCATTCTGTGATTTTTGTGCACTTAGTTTGCTTGAGTAAAGGCAATATATGGCAATGCTAAAAAGGAAGAAGCTATACCTCTCAGAGGCTCTTCCCTAGATTACAAAGTCAGCCATTACTTGCTGCCCTCCTAAAGAAACTTGCGTCCTCATGCTGATCAGGATGATGGGGAACCCAGACCTGACTGCCAGGTGGCGGCAGGAAGCAAACCCACACAGGAGGAAGCAGAGGCAGCTGATCAATGCCTCCTTTTGATGTCAGATGTCAGAGAGGGGCTGTCACTGCTCTACCACATGGTGTGTCCCGGCTCTGGGCTGTGCCCTGCAGGAGTTGGTGCGTGCTCAGACTCTGCAGAGGAGGAGCAGGAGCTGGCTGCACACCTGCCAAGAAAGGGAATCCTGAACAACTGCTCCCGCTCCAAGGAGATTGGGAGCTCGGCCAAGGATTTCATATGTGGATGATTAAAATTAGACTCCTTCATCCATATGTGTGTCCTCATTTTGAAAACATTGCCTGCCTCACCTCTCTTCTCTCATGTTTTTTGTGTAGTCTCCTAATGGGCTAACGATTCCCCATTTCCTCCAGCTCTGACAGCATCCCTTGTACTCAGTGAAAGTAAGTTTATCTTTCCTCTCCGTAATCATTCAGCACTGGAACACGTCTTCTGTCTTTTATTTTCCACCAGTATTCTCTGGGCAAGTGTCTTTTTGTAAGGGAAGAAGGTGATAGTTCCTCCTTGGGAAAAACAGCCAAATGTGGAATTCCCTGTGGGGCTTTTATGCATGACCAAATGGAGGCCTTCCTGCAGCCAGTGCTGTAAGCTGCGGGGAGGTGCATCCCTAATGGAGAGGGTTCCCCAAGAGTCATGGGTGAAGGCAGCCAAACCAGGACTGAGCCTGGGTATCCTGCGCTCATCACTGGCCTGTTCTGATCCTGAGAATAATAACCATTTGGTCTAATGTCTTGAGAGCTCTGAAGCATCCAAAGACTCAAGTGCTTCCAGAAAGAAACCCTTAAGTTTCAAAAGACTGTTTTTTTATGTTCCCTTCCTCACAGCCCTTCTTAGAAAAATTAGTAGACTTCCTGTACTGCCTTTTAGAGACTACAAGGAAATACCCATTAATGCTACTATTTCCTAAGCAGCCAGGCTTCTGCATCCTCTTGCTGCAGGCTGTGTATCCGCTGCAAAGCTTGAGAGCCATGGTAGGGTGAGAGCAGGGGAGACCACATTCACAAGGGCTGCTCAGTCCATTCATGACTGCTACAAATCAAAGAATCCTTGCTTGGTGAGGCTCCTCTGGGCAGGGTGACAGCACAGTCCCCACTGCAGCCCATGTGATTCTTGTGTGGGCTTGCCCATCACCCTGGTCCTGGCCCTTCCTGATGCATCACCATACCAGGTGAGCAGCCACCCCAGGCCTTTCTTTGGGAAGAATCTGCTCATGCAGAAAGACTGGTGCATTTTTGCTGAAGGAGATGTTGGGTGGTAAATGGAGGCTTATTTCTTCCTTCCCCACAGGGCCCCAGTAAGACTGGGTTGGGTGCACGGGAGCTTCCAGTCCTGGTTTCCCTTCCTCTGAAAGAGTTGCAGGCTGCTGGGTGCAGGCCAAGGCAGGCAGATGAGAGAGCTGATGTACGCACAGTTCTTGCCCTAACATGGAGTGAGGACATGGCTGTAGGGCAGACCTGGATACAGTAGCTTTTTTTTTTTATTAAAACTTGGAACAAAACATCCCATATAGCAAAACAGACTTTATAGCTTGCTTCAACTTGGAAAAAGACTTTTCAGAGCAAACTGTTGGCATTGTCTCCTAACAACCCTGAGGTATTTGTTGGAGGTAGTTTATCTCAAGCCATCTTTTCATTCTTGATTATTTTAAATTGTCCTTCTAAGCACTATAAGTAAGCTATAAGCATATATCCCAATAAGGGATATTTTCCAAGTGCATTAAATGAAATTGTGAACATTAGCAATGTTAACATTTGTTGTATACTGACAGGATAACAATGTAAGTTCAAAATGCAAGATTTCAAGAATTATTAAACTGTCATTATTAGAATCTTGACAACTGAACGGAGGGAAGAAACCAAACAAAGTCCCCCTGGAGCAACAGGAGAGCAGGACTCAGCAGTAAAAAGTCTGTTGGCAGTAGGAGCCAAACTACCTGTGCTCTTGCCAGCCCTGCACATGTTGGTACTACTGGGAAGGTCAACATGGATGACTCCACTGAAGATGCAGAAGTTGTATTACAGAGAGAGAAAGCTGGAAACTGTGTACAGTGGAGGAAGTCTTGTGAGATTAAGGTTTCACTATTTCTGCTGCTTAGAGAAAAACTTGTTTGTAGTAACATGCAACCAGCAGGAGGTGTATATATGCATGCATGTATCTGTAAACATGTCTGCATATATGTGTACAGCATATATGTATGAAGAGAAGGAACTGTATCTGTGGTTTGTCTCCCCAAGCATGCTGCTTTTATTCCTTCTTAAGCCCTGTGACCGTTTACAAAAACAAAGACAGACATCAGGAAACTCACAAGGTAGTGTGCGTGCATGTGTGTGTGAGGCAGTATGAGTAACTCATCTTCACATTTAGCTAGAGCCTTGGTATTGCCAGAGCAGCTGAATCATTGCCTGTAAGCTGCCATGTTTGCCATGGTGATAACTTGATGGCATGCCAGCAGTGCTGCCTACAGTCTCTGACAGGCTGACCTTGTAACAGCATCAACATTCCTTCTTTGGCTTTTGCTGACATACTGTAGGCTCTGGAAACTGTTTTCAAAACAAATACATAATGAAGTATTGTGCTTGTAAAAGCAATTGTGTTTCCGTCCATCAGATTATTTTAGGGCGTCTCGACTGCCAAAGGGCAAAGCAAAGAGACATGCAGGGAGGTTGCCATGCTTCAGATAATGTGAGAGGATCTCTGCATGCAGGAGCAATGGGAATGAAAAGTAATCTTTGTGAAATCAGAAGTTAATGGTAAAATTGTGACTTTTTGTGCTGTTCCATTGTAAAATGAATTGCTTATAAAGGTTACAAATAAAGCAAGGATGAGTGAACAGAACAGGGAACATACAGTGTCTAAAAGCAAGAAAGCTTCTTGATTTAATGTTTATTGTCTACTCTTGTACATCTTCTTCATGCAGACAGAAAAAAATCTCCATCTAAAATAACTTACTGAGATTTCGATCTAGACATTTATCATGGAGAAGTGACACAGATGTAGCTTTGCAGGTGGGTTAGACAGTACCTGAATACAAAGATTCTTGGCCCTCCACTTATCCTAGTCTGTAGAAGGGGACTTGACACATGCAGGCCTTACCCACTTGGGAACTACTACAGTTGCTACTGCCACTGCACATGGGCCCACTGCCCACAAAATGAATATAGCAACTACTGGTATCCCAAATGACATTTCCCAGAGAGCTGCTGTGAGATCAGAGACTGTATTGTGGATGTGTGACAGGATTTCTTGCCACGCAGTGCACTGAAAGCCATAGATACGGTTAAGTAACAGTAGTTGTAATTTTAAAGGATTGGAAAATGCAGTTAGATTAAACCTAGAACTGTGTAGGTTAAGACTAGAATGAAAAATGGTACTAACAGAAGTCTGGCGGCAAATCTTTATGAGGCACCCCAGTTTGCACTCCCCCTCAGAGATCTATTTTCAGGTGTTGCCAGAAAGGAGATATAATTTGCATCAAGATACTTCCCCTGAATCCATCTTAAGGTGCAGTCTCCTATGTTTGTTACAGTCAAGTATGTATACCTGAAGTTCCATTTCAATTTCTACATGTAGAAGTTGAAGTTATTCTTGATTTCGTGTAGCAAAGGATAAAAACTGTATTGTTTGCCATTGTTGTTTGTAACTTACCTTTGTAAAAACCACCCAGTTGTTAAAGCTGTCTGACTTCAGCACATTCTGGCTCTTGGAGGAGCTTTAAGGATAAACAGGATTTGTCTTGCACATACCAGTGCATTACTTTGCGTTTATATATACTCTGCTTATATATGGCCAGTAAAACTTGAGCTACTCCAGACAAAAACAGCAAGCATGTTGTATTTGTCTTTGTTCTGGTTTAGTTTGTTACTTTTTGCACTTCGGTACTGGGTTTTAACTTGCAAATTTCTACTAGGGCTGCAATTTCTTTAGGGTTTGCCCTTCTCTAAGCACTGCTAGCAATTGAATTGAGCCAAACCAACAAACAGCACAAGACTGGAAACAGTATTTTCAAAATGAAGATAACTTGCTATGGGATGTATTTCCAAACCTGTAGTCACTTTGCAGCAGTGAGGAATGCTGGGCCCATTCCTCTTCAGGACATCTGGATAGTGTAGCGCCTCAGACCACTAAGAGAGTTGCTTGAATTTGCTGTTGTTTGCAGTCTAAATAAGATGTCCAAGTTTAGCTTTGAAAGAAGCATCTGAGCCTGACAAAAAAAGAGTTTTTGTTGGCTAAACCAATGGTATAGAGAGGGATGGAAATTTGAATGGACTCCAAGCTGTGGTGGACTGGCAGTGACCAGATCTTTTTAAATGTGGCCACTATATAGGTTAAGATTTGGGAAAGCTTTGGAGTCTGTTGGGCTGTCTAAACAGTCTGAGCCAACTTTACAACAGAAATCTGGTGCAAATTAGCTTTCTGAGGTAACCCCAAAAGCTCACTTCTCTCCATACAATGAAAATAGGTAGTTATTCTGACAGTGAGAAAATTCAGTCTTTCGGTGTCTGAAATTAGTTCCCAAACCACACAGTTTATAGTCTCCTCAGATTTAATCTAGAAGCAGGGATGAGGTCCCAGTGCATTGTCTTCAAGTTAAATGTCAGCTCGCTGTAATGAGGAAGCCTCCTTCTTATAGTCTTGTCATCTCCTGGATGGACTGCAAGATGGGCTTTCAGGGATGTACAGTACTGTTTGAGGATTGTGAGCTAGCTGTTAGTGGCAGTGCATAATTGCCCAGCTTAGTAGTTTATCCCAGTTTTTTTCCTGTTTATGTGAGTGGGATCACACAATAGAGACTCTGTCAGTGTGCATCTCTTAGAAATTAGGTAAGGAAGGTTTCCCTATCAAAAGACAGATGAGAAAATTTTCCTTCTGACAAAGAAGGTTTAGACTGCAAGGCAGAACGGCTAGGATGTCCACCAGCTGGTGCCTAAAAAGTGCAAATTAGTTTTAAAAATTAATATTGCTCAAGTCTCTGCTTCTAAATCCAAGGGAACAGTACATTAGCTACCCACTGAACTGACTATCAAACTGAACCATAGAAGGAGAAGAGGAGAGTGCTGTGGAAAATAAGGCTGTAGGCTGAGCCAGATTTCTTCCTGTTTTTGTGCACAAAAAGGTCTTGTTAAAGCCATATCCTTTAAGCCCCGAGGAGACCAGATCCATAGCCAAGAACGTCTTTTTCATCTCTGATTGCATGCTGCCTCCCCCACCAGCCTGTGTTTTTTCTAAAAATAATTCTGATTTCATACCTTAGCTGATAGGCCTCCTAGCAGCCACAATAGACACTGCCTCCTTGGAAAACACACACTAGTATGTACAAGCATTGGCCGCTCTGTGCACAGCTTTTGAAGAGGCATCCTTTGTGTTTTCATTTGTGCTACAGCGTAGTAAGCTTACACTGCACTCTTTCTGCTTCTCCCAGAACAAACACGTAGCTGCCGAATACCAGGTATCTTATTCAGTGGAAAAACAAGAATTCCTTTTCTCTTTAAAACAAAGAGAACAAGAAGTCACTTGGCAAGGGGAAAGAAAGGATTTGTTTTTCTAGTCCATGGGGAAATCTGTCAGGCTGAACAGCCTGAACCTGCCTGTGCTGCATGACACCTCCAACAGCTGAGAGAGCATCCCAAGACAGGAGCTGTGTTCTCAGAGTGAGAGTGAGGAGAAAAACTGCCCTGTGCTGTGGCAGATCCCTACTCGGTGCAGTCCCCTTATTCCAGCTCATGCCAGGGGTTACAGCAATTTATGTACTTGGCTGCCAGGACACCCCTAAGCCAGTTCTGCTGCCAGAGGAGATCTGTGTACAGCAGTGCTCTGTGTGAGCTTAAGAGCTTGCACAAAGCCATGGGGTGCTGCATGTGGATCCAACAGAGGTAACGTGCTGACACTAATTCAGAATGTTTTCTCAGTGCAGAGGTATCCATGGCTTGAGGACTTCCTGAGCTAGCAGTGAGGTCTCCACATTTAACAGCATTACCGTAAGATCAGATGGAGTTACAAACATCCCCAGTAGTCAAGCCCATTGGTCTGGGTTGTGAGTGGCACTTTTCCTCTCTATTTTCTCCCTCCAGCAAACTACAAAGAAACGGTGCTTAAATTATTGCCAGAATAAACAGGCTGGGAGAGAGACGGCCTTGTTTTGATTTTATGGTAGAGAAAGTACTTTGTTTACAAGGAAAACCCTTATCTGTGCTGGAAGTTTACACAGTCCACGCTGTCTAGACTGGAGGTTGCTCAAAGCCATGTACGAAGAAGACAGATTTCCCACACCCATACGAGACATGAAGGTAAGGGAAAGAAGAACCAGAAGCCTGCATGACAGCAGAAGAAGTGGGACCTTCCTACTGGCATCCACAGCTTCTCAGCACATGCAGCTTATCCTTTCAGCCCTTGATGTTTGTGAATGTGGATCTGTGCTTAACAGGAAAAATTGGCAGGAAGGAAATAAAGGCAGTGCAGCAGATCAGTGTGAAGTACATCAGCATCACAGGGAGGAAAGTCTGGAACCTGGAACTTACATCTAGTGTTTCTGTGTGCCTCCTGGTCATGATGCAAACATGACTGCTTAGATCTGGCTAAGCAGAATTGGACCTTAAAGTGCACATTTAACATAAATGAACCTCTAGCATTACATGGCTGACTGCTAGAGGGAGGACAGAATTGCCTAGAATCACAGGGGTTAGAAGTGACTTAAAGAGATCAAGTTCAACCCCCCTTACTAAAGCAGATTCCATGCAACAGGTCACACAGGTAGGTGTCCAGACATGTCTTTAATATCTCCATAGAAGGACACTGCACAACTTTCCTGGGCAACCTGTTCCAGCTCTCCATCACTCGTACTGTAAAAAAGTTCTTCCACACATTAGTATGGAACTTCCTGTGGTCAAGTTTCAAGCCATTACTCCTTGTCCTATCTCTGCGCACCACCAAAAAGAGCCTGCCTCATCTATTTACCTCCCACATCCCTTTAGATATTTATAAACATTAATCAGATGCCCTCTCAGTCTTCTTTTCCTCAGGCTGAACAGACATGGAGTACTCAGCCTTTCCTCATACAAGGGATGCTTCAGGCCCTTTGTCATTTTTGTGACCCATTACTGGGCTCCTTCTGGGAGATCCCTGTCTTTTCTGAACTGAAGAGAAGATCACCAAAGCAGCTGCAGCCAGCTTTACAGATGCTGACATGGGGGGAGCATCTCTATCGCAGGGTATTGTAGTCTGTCATTTCCGGTGATGAGGAAACATAACAAAAAAGCCTCCTCTGATTACTGGCCACAGAGAATTGTGGTAACGCATACTGGATGAAGCTTAAAAAGCAAAAAGCCGCAGCCAGGAAAAGCATGCAGCGTTGGCTCATCCTTCTGCAAATGTTGGCAACAGTCTCCTGGCTGCTGTTGGCCAATAGTGTCCTGTGGGCTCCTGGGCCAACCCTGGGGCACCTTGCACCCAGCACCATGTACTCAGGGCTTCTCAAAGAGTACAGGCAGGGAGCCTCCCATGCTTGGTGTAAAGACGACACAAACCCTGCTTTGCGTGCTGGACTACTTTGTCAGAAACATGACTGTGTGGCAGTCTGAGTTGCAGGTGAGGTTTATGCCCATCTGACCCAGGCTGCTTTTCATGATCATGGCATTGCAGCTGCAGCTCAGGAGTGGAATGGGTGGTTTTGAGCATGGTGTGTATACACAACAGAAGTGTCAAACATAAAAAGCAACTGGAAGACTTTCCCCTCATCTTACCCTGGGTCGTAAAACCAGAGTCAAAACATGTTACCTCCCATTTAATTTTAAGACTTTTTTACCCTTTTATTAGCATGCTAGTGCTTACATGCCTAATCTTTCCATGATTCTGTGTGATTCTGTAATTCTGTTCTTCAGCATCACGCAGAAGTCAGTGTGTCTCGGTACTGCTGTTCCTGTGGTGCACCAATTTACAGTGTCTGTTTTTCTCTATCCATCCCTTATTTATATGGGGCTTACCCTAAGAAAGTGAATCATCATTCTGATAAACCTAGACATTTGTAATCTGACTTACTTTGTCTTTAGAAAACCTGGCTTTAGTCCTGCTGGTACAGAAACATCCAGCAGCCATATCAGTAAATTCACCGTGTTCAGAAGCAGGGTCCATTTGTTACGCAGTGTACACTGACTCAGTATGTACTACAGCTAAGTGCTATTTTTTCCTTTCGAGAAGAATCAGAGATTTCGTTCCTTTGTAAAGGGGCGAAAGATTAGTGTAATTCTACACATTTGATGGAAGTAACAAGAACATAATAGCAGGTCTCTGAGTGGTATTTCTGTGAAACTCAAGAAGCTGGAGAAAGGGGAAGTCTTAAGAAACATCACAAGCACTACTTGAAGTACTGAGGTACTTGGTAGCCAATGAAAAACAGAGCATCTGAGAAGAATCAAATACAGATATTGACAGTAAACAAAGGCTTTTGCAGCTGCTCAGTTTATAAGTGTAATCTGTAAGGCTGTGATGGGTGATACAGGCTCAGGCTGTTGACATCTCACCATTTTGTTGCTGAGGTGGGTGGACTGGAAATCATGATGACACACTGGAAGTCACTACAAAATCCTGTATTGTTTAAAAGTTTGTCATGGTTTTATGATTTTTGCTATCAGTATTCCTTATTACAAGTTTATGTAGTGATGTACAAGATTCAATCCAACAATTTCAGAGCTGTATTTTTCCCTCTAGTAAAAAAGTTTTCAAGCTGTTAAAATAATCGAGAGAGAGTCCCTTCTTCCCCCAGCCTTCTACATGTAAGTGGTGGTAAGTAGTGGTCTTGCATATACCTGCAAAAATTGCTTGGGAAATCCTTGCTTTCCATCAGGAGATTAAGCCTTCCTGTCACTGGGTGAGGGTTAAGCACTATTAACCACGAGGATGAAGACTGGTGCTGTTGCCTTAGGGAGCTGGAGAGATGTTTAGATTTTCAGCTCACTTGATTTATTGCTCAATTATTTGACTGCATCCCAACAATTGTGTGTGAATAGTGAGAGCTATACATTTCTTCCTGATTTGTATTAGCAGCCTCCAGAATAACAGCCTGTGTTAGCAGCTGCTTTTGCCTTTTTGTGTCTGGGGAAGAAACATTTGAAAGCTTTTATACTGTAGGGTGAATTAGGGAGAGAAAGAAGGTGCCCTTGTCTCCAACTCGGCCTTTATGCCCGGTCATTTGGGCTTCCACAGTGAGCAGTGAAGGCATGTTGTAATATTGGTTGCTATTTTCTTATCTTCCTATTTATGAGGCATTTTAGAAAGAACCTTACAGGCACACAGCTGGTGAAGGATTAAGGGCTGAACGGTGTGGTCGCTCTTGTGTATCATGAGTGATAGGGGAAAGGCAACTGTGGCTTGGCTTCTCCCACTCTTCACAGCAGATATTTGTGTTAGTCCTGGTGGAGGGAGTGATGGCTTTGGTTAAGAAGGAGTGGTATTTGACAGTACGGAGTGACCCTGCAGGGAGATGTATTCTCTGTGTTATTTGAGATAAGTTAATTGTCAATTTGTGGGTTTGCCTGGTGTGAGAAATGTGAAGTACTGAGGCTGCTGGGAGCAGACACTGCAGATGTTGTTATGACACAAGGAATATATGAACTGAAACTTCAGAGAAAACCTGCATTAAAACCTGAACTGACTCCTGCTGGGTTTCCTAAGCAGCTCCAGAAATGATAGAAAGGTTCATGTGAACATCAATTAATGACATACAATGCTGTTGTGATTCATAAGTAAGGCACACATGCCTCGAGCAAGAAAGTTTCTATTACAGCAGCTTAGACTTTCTCTCTAATTTCACCATCATTTTGCCTCCACTGTATCCCATCTCTTCAGCTCCGACTCTTACCGTTTATTTACCTGTCATTCTGCTCTCCTCTTTCCTTCTTCCCTTCCCTCATTTCTTCTGACTTGTCACGCCCTTCTCTCTGGGAGTCTCCTGTTCTCGGCCACTACTATGTGCTTTGGCTGGGCTTGCTCTCCTTCCAGGAGGCGTGGGGCTCTGGGAGAGCTTTAAGAGAGTCCTCTTAACTATCATTGAGACACCTCCTACATATTGGGCTGGTGGTGAGGCTGTTTGATGTCAGTGCGAAGAGTTCTGCCAGTGGTGTGCTAAATATCTGTCTTGGGTATTTCCAAGCTTCGTGTGATTGTTTTATCACATCAGGCTTGGAAATTTTTTGTGCCTTCAGAAGAATTCAGTGAGATAGAACTCACTGTTCATTCCATTTTGTAGGCAAGGGGCTGAGGTCAGAACAAAGAAGTTAAGCTAGGGTCTCCTAAATTACAAATCCGTATAATAATGCCTTTTTATGAATATACTCTTTGTTTCACTTTGTTTAGTTTTTTTTAAGCATGAAAGCAAAAGAGTGTGAAAAAATGGAGTGAACCAGCAGTTAGAAGGCTGCTGAAGCAGGAGGTAGGGAGGAGTCAGGGAATCATAGAATTATGTTATTATTGGACGTGCAGATTCTTGTCCTTGTATTGAAATCTGTCAGCATTGACAACGTGATTTTTTCCATTTACCACTGATTCAAAGCTAAGTTATTTTCAAGATAACATGCAGAGATGGATTCCCAGAAACGTATGTCATAAGAGCCCAGAGGTAAGGACAATTGCTTTTCCTGGTGGCATTCCAGTTTCAGGGCTCCAGAGCTGTAGTGACAGAGTAAGGGATCCAAACCTTCTCAGTCATCAGTGGATGACCTGACTTCTCATTGTGCATGTACTTCTTTTGGCTTTTCAAGAGAAATTCTACCACAGACCTGAGAAACCCTTCTGACAAAACTGTTATCAAAAGTAGAGTATGCTGATGGTAGATATTGTGTTTGATAAATCCGCATTTGCTTATTACAGACTCCTGTTGGAAAAGGTCCCAGCCAGCTTGGCTTTTCACATGGTACTGTAAGAAATGTTCTCATCTTTTGTGTGCAAGTTTTGACCTCTGTTAGACATGCTTGCTGAGTGTCTGAGCAGATAAGCTGATTTCAATTATCTTTCGATTGATTGTTTTCTATTTGTTTTCAGCTTAGTTCTATTTGGGAAAAAAAAAAAAAAAAATTCAAGGTACTTTGATTTAGCTGTAGCAAGATGTAAACAAGTGAAGTGTATCATTGCTGGGGAGAACTCAAATCCAACTCCGACCTCCCAGAGGAATAAATCAGGGATTAAACATAGAGTTTCAGATGCTGTCAAAGGATGCAGAAGTTCCAATACTGAGTTCCGCATGGTGCTAGGAGTGGGCTGACTGCACGATTGAGAATAATCCTGATTCCCTTTCTCTTGTTTGATTCATTATTCTTCTTCTCCTCTATGTTAAGGAAGAAACGTGGTCCGAAATGAAGAACTCCTAGTAGAGTTTCGTATATGGAAAATCAGATCTACATAGGCTTTCAGATGCAGGATTTGTGAGGCAATTAATCTCTAGATTGCATAAGGTGTCCAGATGCCTAGTATATTCTCTGAAACTTGCTCTTACTATGTGTCTATGTGGTGATAATTTTTTTTTGTAAAACCAATTTCCTTCTGTAAGCCAAAAGTAATGTACCCAGTTATGAATGATGTTGCTTTTATTGTATTCCTTCAGACTTTACTGCATGCCTCCTGTCGCTTGCTGGAGCAGTTTTTAAAATAAAATGTTGTCAGTGATATTAAAATATAAATAATAATTGGCTTTAATGTAAAAGTCACATTTCACTCTGAAGTATTTATGCAAAGGATTCAATGTGTTTTACAATTAAAATAATTTCCATACTGACACCAACCTCATTGCTGAAGACTGGTTTTGGTGTCAGATGTGATAAGTCTGGATCAGAATGTTTGAAAGAGAATGTAAAGAAGGAGAAATCCACTGCTTTTCCTGCAGCTGGCACCATAGAATGGTTTGGGTTGAAGGGACCTTAAAGATCATCCAACTCCAACCTCCTTTCCATGGGCATGTCCCACTAGGTGCAGCTATTCAGGGCCCCATCAATCCAATCTTGGACACCTCCAGGGATGGGACATCACAACTTCTCTGGGCAGCCTGTGCCACTGCCTCACTGCCCTCTGAGTAAAGAATTTCCTCCTAATATCTCATCTAAATCTCCTCTCTTTTAGTTTAAAGTCGTTCCTTCTTGTCCTATCACTACGTGCCCTCGTAAAAAGTTCCTCCCCATCCTAAGGTACCCGAAAGTACTGGAAGGCCTCAGTGAGGCCTCACAAGGGCAGAGGGGGACAGTCACCTCCCTCACCCTTCTGGTCACACTTCTTTTGATGAAGCCCAGTATACCGTAGGCTTTCTGGACTGCAAACTGACATGTGTTTGCTGGCTCATGATGAGTTTTCCATCAATGAACATTCCCAAGTCCTCCTCTTGAGGGCTACTCTCATTCTATTATCCACTCAGCCTGTGTTTGGGATTGCCCTGTCAAGGCCCCCCTGGATCGCAGCCCTTCAGTATGTTGATTGCACATACAACTTCACTATGTTTGTTTTTTTAAACTAAATAAACCAGGCGAATAAAGCATTTTCCAGGTAAACGTGCACTCTGCTCAAACACAGGTCCTTTGGAAACTAATTTTAGATTGTAACAAATATCTCTGAAAGTTTATTGGAATCCCTAATAGGCAAAGTAAACCTGTCTGTTGGGCTGCTGCTACCTGAAGGCAGTCAGGATGGGTGTAGATGACAATTTATACAATGTGGGATAAGAATAACTTGATGCCCTACAGATTTGTCCCTTTTCTGACAACGTAATGAGATAAATTTATTATTATATGTAGTTTGCATTTTGGTTGTCATTTCCCCCACCCCACAAAGCTTCCATTTTAAAGTGCAGGAAGGAGCCGTGCTCCATTTCGTTATGCCTATTTTTACCACAGTTGAATGATCTGTCATATTCCTGCTAACTGCGGATGCTCCGTGACCTGCCTGGATTTCGGAAGTGCTGCAGTTGCTGCAGACCCACTGCCCTGTCTGCATGGGCAGGATGGCCAGCACTCTCAGATGTCCGTCAGGCTGAGGAGCAAACACTTCATTTGCATTCCTCCTCAAAGAGCTGGCTGACTCTCTCAGTGCTAGTTAAATTAAAACTCTTTTAATCAGATGCAGCTGTCTCCAACTTGATTACTTTGAATACGATTTCTTAGCTGTCTTCCCCCACCATTTATCTGTAAATATATTAATAATAACTGTGAAGATAGATAAGTGCAGTATCTGCTATGCAGGTGCTTCATTTGGAGGTCAGTGGTGTAATTGGTCAGTCATTTCTAATGTGCTCAAATCCCAAGAGTTCAGTTACGTCTGTCCCCTGGGCCACAGTTCGTTCACCTCGACAGGTCACAGAGGTTTTGTCTTGACGATGGCCCATTGCTGATGACCTGAAAGGCTCTGTCCTTTCTGCTTGTAATTGGAAATATAGCATGGATTCTTACACATCATAACCATCCTCTCTCCCTGGTGCAAACGCCCAGTGACGCAGGATTTCTCTTGTTCAGAACTGCTGAAGAGGTGCTTTAGGGCAATGAGTGAAGTGCAGCTCAACAGTGGGATGAGGACTGATGCTGCTTTTAAGATGCTCAAAGCTGGCTAAGGAGAAATAGATCCTTTGAAGCTTGGGATAAGTATGGGATTTGAGGGTATTACAGGGGCACTTTAAGACTTTCATTGCAATGAGTGGTAGTAGGAAGAAATCCTTCCTGTCATGCTTGATGTTATGTTTACATCCAGAAGAAAGGAGAGATTAGAGGTTCTTGGCAGGAACAGGAGGAAGAATTCCAGAGTGTAGCAATGCCTGCTGGGCAGAGATTCCACAACACCTTTTGAATTTTTGTGCAAGGTATGCAGAAGTCAAATTGCTGAGTTTCAGGGCAGCTGGAAGCTCCTCAATCTTCAGAAAAGGTTGCATCTAGGAGGGAGCAGGTCAGATGTAATCCAGTTCTCCTTCAAACTCAGGACTTCGGCCTCTTGTTTTGAGTGTGAGGCACTGAGTAGCAGGGTGCTGGCCTCTCCTCCCACTTGCAAGGTAGAACTGAAATAAAAGATGATTTCTAACGGAAGAATCAGGAGAAAAGAAGCTGCATGGGTTTTTGTAGTGCATGCAATATTGCAGTTACAGAGCTGTTGGGTTTTTGACAGGTTACTTACTGGTGTGCACCTTTTGGTGGAATTAGATTGGGAAATCTGAGGATGCAGATGAACCGATTCATGATTAGGCATAGTTCATATACTGGAAGTTGGACAGACAGTGAAGGAAGATCACAGCATCCATGTGTTCAGCAGTGTGTTCTAAGTCACCTGTAGGTAAGATGTGTTGCGGCACAAGCAGATCTGGATTCCCAGACATCTGTGTATCTTTCATGAGCAGTCAAATCAAATCCTATTTTGTCACCTTCTGTTTACCTTTTTTTTTTTTTTTGCAACAGACACCAATCCTGTATGTCATTTTCAGCTCAAAATATGAAAGCTGGGAGATCACTGAGCTGTGTTTTATCTTGGACAGAGGAGTTTGGGGGGAAGAGGAGAGACGATTTGGTCAGTTGTGTTTTGAAGCTCATCTGTAACTTAAGCCAGAAATTAGCTTTCAGTTCTTTTTGTTTTTGGGGAAAAGTAGGGACCTAAGAATTTTGCTATATGTGGCTTCTTATAAATTGTCAAACACTGTCTCTGGAACTATTTTGATAACAGTTCTGTTGGGTTCAGAGTTAAAGATGCCTCCTTCCTATGGTGATTGTCTGGTGTAAAAAACAGACGTTCCTTTTGAAACAAAAGCAGCTGTCATTCGTTTTAGATTGAAAAAGAAAAAAAGAAAACATTACCAAATCAAAGATGATAAACTAATTTTAAGAGAATACTTTTCAATGGGCAATAAAAGTAGAACTTAAATTAAGCACAGTGAAATTACTAAAAATCACTTGAGCACATCATTTAAAAATTAATGAAGAAATTGTTTGGTGAAAAGTTTTGCTTGGAATTTTGTGCAGCTTGCGTTGATGCTGTGTTTATAAACAATCAGGAACCGGATCCAAAGGAGTGTCACCTGAGAATCATGTCTCGTATCTGAAGGACCATGTGGCTGTGGTTTGCTTATTGCAAAGCTTGTATGGCTCTCCTCAGGAAGGCAGGGACCATTCTGCCACTTCTGCAATCAACACTGCTGCTTTGGTTTCCTGCAAAAGGCTGCTTATCTTCTCAGATGGAGTGGGAACTTGTTTTTTTTATGGAAAAGCACTGGGTGAAAATTGAATTTATTTTTATTTGCGATACAAGTGGGAAATGAATTCAGCCTGCCAGAGCTGGGAACAGAATCAATTAACTCTTTACAGCCTTTCCAGTCAGAGCCCTTATGCCTAAACTCTTTGTGGGATGCATGTGGGGGAATCAATGGGATAAATGTCAGTAGAGAACAGACCTAATGGAGGGTGTTAGATGTCTTAGTGTATTGCCCCTGTTTGAGAATGGAAGAGTGCTTCGTCTGTTGTACAGAATTCACTATAACAAAGGAGTTACTTCAGAACAGCTAATTGTTTCAGGTGACTTGTCTCATTCTGCCTTCTGCCATCTTCATTTTGTTCCCTGTATTGCTGTGTACCACACAGTAGTCCCAACAGGAAAGTTGCTTTGGTTAAAGTCATGTAAAAACCACTGCTGTGGTTTACCCACTGTGTGTAATCACATTTTCCTTAAAGCTTTCTCTACAAAGGCTTTTACATTTATCACAATACTGTTCCTCATGCTTATTGTTCATGCTAATAGCAAATACAGCAATACTAAGACATTATTGTAATTGGTGCTGATGCTGCCCTATTTAATGTAATTTCTTTCTGAGTAACGTTAGATTTGCCGAATCCATCCATTTTTACTTTTGTTAAGTAAAAAAAAAACCAAAACACATTAACATGTTTTCAAAGAGATAGGGGGAGAGGGAAACCACTACATCCCAGTGCATTAATTTAAAAAAATGCAAATAGGCCTATAAATGAAGATCAAATGTTGTTTCTTTTGATAGTTACGCCTCTGTCAATACAAGATCTATTGGTTTCTAGTCCTCCCAACACTTTTGAGTGTGCATAATTGAACTCACTGGATTCAAAAGCAGCGTTTCTTGCAGTCTGTGGAGCAGAATCCCAGGAGCGGGCTGAGTTTTGGCTCCTGTGAGCCTTCACATCACCAGCTCTGGGTTTGCCTGTGTGAGGGCAGGCATCAGGGAACATCTGTTCAGGGATGCAGGACCCTATAAAGTTGAGGTGTACATTCAGTGCTTCTGCTTGAAGTCAGCCAAGTGGTGCCTCGCAATATGTAAGGGGTTGAACGACAAAAGATTAAGGCTGGTATAGAGGGACATGCGTGCGGGGAGGTATCTCAGAATCCTTATTTTCCAGACGTGTTAAGGCAGGCTAGCAAAAAGCAAAGAAGCCATTAATGAAGCACTGTAAGTATTTGTGGTAGAAAGGTGAAATTGAAAATTGCAGCAGGATCTTTCTCATTTTCTCCATTCAAAGTATAATCAAATATTCAAGTAAGAGTTAAAAATATTTTCAGTTATTGCACTTCCCTTAGTCTCTTGTCCGTGTTTTTATTTCAACATCGCTTTTATTCTGTCACGCCTTTCTCTCTCTTCTGCTTTTATATTGAAGAGCTCCACAAACAGAAGTGCAAAGTGCTGCTTAAACCATAAATCAAACCAACAAATTCAAAAATTATTTATTTCCAGAATGGTTTTATTTGAAGTCATTTTAAGGATCACTTAATTATAGCACATTTGAAAGTCAGAGGAATGATTCTTAAAAAAAAGAAAGGTTGGTTATATTTTTATAGGACTGTCCACATAAAGACTGTTGTTCTTTATAGAAAGAAATAGAAAATACACAGTTGTAAGAAGCCCTGTACAGATTTTTGTTGCCTGAAGGCAAAATAACTTCACAGCATTTGCAGAGGCATGCTGTTGCTCCCCACAGCAGAATGCTCATGCTGCCTGCTAGCAGAGTAATGCTGCAGCAAGCTTGAGAAGCCATGTAGAAGAGCAGATAGGTAGGAATTGGCTCTTGTTGCCATGGTGTTTGGACACTGTTTACTTCACTTAAGGTGGACGTTGCTCTTGGCTCTGCCCTGGCCACTGCCCATGGATGCTGCCACTGTGGCTTCCCTCTGCCTGATGCACACAGGCTTTCCCAACATCCTGCAATTAACCAGTGCCAGGCCAACATCAGTTTTAGCTTTTCAGCTAGTGATGTCATGGTACTGTTTGCAATAACTTTATTTCTGTTACAGTGCCCTTACTGACAGCAATCTACTGTTGTTAAAAGGTTGTTGGTATACCCTTAGTCATTTTGAAAATAAAATATCCTTATGCCCCTCTGGCTGAGTGGTTAAATGACACTGCAGTGGCCCTACTTGTTGTCTCATAAAAGACTCAAATCCAAGGGTTAATTAAAGCATGGAATAAGTATCTAGGGAGGCATATATAAATGGATAACAAAATTCCCACTTTTATCTTCAGAGAAAAACATCACCATATATAGTTTATGCTAAGCTAAGGACAGAAAATGCTTAGATCTCTTATAAGGCAGAATTTTTACATTTTCTGGCAGCTGTAACCGTAAGAAGCCCAAACGACAGCAAAACAACGCAAGATTTGATAACAATGATATGTAAATATATCCCTAATAATCACAGGGATTAAGCATTCCAGAAGACTGCATAAAGCTTTGTATTTATGGGAATCTTATCAGAGGAACCTGCTTTGAGGATTGGAAACCGAGAAAGGCTGCTGTGTCCGATTGCAACTGCAGGGAAAATTGGAATCATCAGAATTACTTACTGATAGCGTCATCTGGCCACTGCCTCAGGCCAGGACATGACGAAGAAGAACTGCAGGATCTGTCATGACAGGCGATCGGAGGTGTTGCTTAGCCTCTTGCCTTAAAGCCCTATGTTCAAGAGTGTCTGCTGGCATTTCCATCCACCCACAGCACCAGTTCAGAGGGAAGCACCTCCCAATCCTCACCCTCCTTCTTGGTTGGTCTCGGTTTCCCCCGAGGGCTGTCCTTCTGTACCAGCCTCAGTTTATGCTGGGTACTTGATGTGAGAGAAAATAAATGGGTGAAGTGGTGCTAGAGCTTTTGACAGGAGCCTTCACCAGAGCCAGTGGAATAAGGGATTCTGCAGAGTGTTTCTCTGTTGCCTAGCTCATGCGGATTACGATCTGCGCTCCCAAAACTGATTTTCTAACGTTTCTGAAGAGGGTAGCATTTGTCTGCTCAAAGCAGAGCCTTAGGAGATGCACTGATACCATCTGCTTTATACATCCAACTTGGATGCAATTCAGAGGACAGAATTAGGAGAAGAAATTCCCTGCAACTTCACTGCGGAGAGGCAGGTGTTTCTATGTGTGCAATTCAGGTCATTTGAGTTAGATGCTTAAAATAGCAAATATGCAAATGCAGTTCGTCTGCTCTCTTCATCTAGTCCATTGCTTGCATCTATTCGTGTCTTGAGCGTGATTGGTCATCTCCCTGCTGAAGGAAGCTTGGGGCCCAGAAGCACCCATGAGGCTTTTGGATGGGTGATGAGAGGCTGATGTGGGGCTACTTTTACACAGATTGGTTTTGAGGCAGTTCAAGCTGTGTTTTGTATAAACATGTACACATACAAATGAAGAAATATGTTCTGTATAAAGCACTTTCTGCTGGAGCATAGAAGAGACTGTAGTGATAGGGAACCTAATTGCTATTATACACATAGATGTTTTTTAAATGCATCCCTTTAAGAAATGTCACAGAGAGACTGTTGCCTAGCCTGTTGTGCTGGCACATTGGTTTCCCTGTGTTGGGAGCACTTGAGCTGTCTCTCCTCCATGTTGTCATGGCCCAGGCCTGCAAGCACTTGCTCTTCCAGGTACCAGAGTGCTGCTGGTGCTGCAGTAGCAGCTGCTGCCTGAGGGCTGCGGGACCAGGCCGCAGCGTGCCACAAAGGCTGTCCGACATGCCTGTTGTGGCAGAGATAGCATAACCCTGGTAGTGCTTTGTGGCAGCCTGTGAGTTCTCCCTAATTAGAGGAGAGAAGGAGGGGCTATGGAGATTTTGGAAGCCACAGCCTCTTTTTGGCTATTGGAAGATTAGGGATGCAGCTCCCCAGTGTGAGCTGTGTGACATGCTGCCTCACTGTAAGGTCTTCCCACGTACCCACTCCACAGCTGCTGACTCCTGCTGCTGCACAGGACCTCCTTGGCAGTACTATGGCAAAATATTTGTGGAGCCATGAGTTTGAAGAAATGTCCTGGTCTCAATGAAGAGAGAAAATGCAGTCAAGGGGAAAAATAGAAGTGTAAATGCTGGCCTCTATCTAAACTACATGCCAGGCAGGGGTGCCATGATGGCAGTGTGAAGGAAGTCAGACTTCTCTTTCAGACAAGTGGAAGAAATGTGATTCCCTCTATCAACTCCTGCTCGGTGCTGGAAGGGCTGGAGTGGCGCCGTGGCTCCATCCCCACTGCCTGGGCAGCATTTTACAAGGACATCTGAGTCTTGGCGGCTGCTGCTGCCAGGCTCCTCCAAAAACAGCCAGTTCATGTAGGAGCCAGGCTTTGCCTTTTATTTTGCGTGGCTTGGGCTTTGCATAAGAGAATCAATTATCCCATGATAGTGAGAGAAGAGTCCTCTAAAAGCTTTACATAGATCAGCAGCATTTCTGATGAGAAGATATTTTCGAGGCAAAGTGGCCATTCATCTTAAAAGACCAAATGCTGCTTATGTAAGGCAATCCCTGGCCATAGGACATGTAAAGCCAGGCCGAGTGACCTCCGTGTTGCATACGTTTGACATTGGCACAGTCTCTCTCATGACTTCCAGGTGTGCATTAACTGTTCCAGAAGAAGAAGCATGCTTGTGTCCGGCCCTTCCCACACAAAAGTGCATGCCACCTGGAACCTTCCTCAGGAGCATGTTCTGGGTGCCTGCTCCTGTTAAAATACAGAGGCTATTCCCTGTTACTGCCAAGCTTGCTTGCCCTGCAGGTGCCCTAAATTCGCTGCAGACCCCCAAGTGCGTAGAACTGGGCTTAGGGGGCAGCACAGCAGAAGAGAGAAAGCCTGTTAAAGCATTAAATTGTGAGTGACACGGGAGGCTGCCTTTAGCCTTGGGGCACCTGAGCAGACATGAATTATTGATATTGTGGCTCCGATAATGGCTGAGTTGTCAGCTCTGCCATAAACAGTGAGCAGGTGCTGCCTGTCCCACGTCTCACTAGCTGGGGTCCTACTGGTCAGCGACAGGGAGGTTGGTGCTGGGCTTCCAGCCTGCGGCCTCAGCCGCCGTGTAAGCTATGCTGGCTCCTGGTTCAGATAAAGGGGACATCCCTCTTCAAAAGCTTGTATCCATTTCTTTCAGAGCAGGTGACTTCCTTTAATAGTCCATGAAGTTCCATTGGTAGGATTTCTTTTCTTTCTTTTATATATATATATTTCACTCTACACACAAACAGAGTTGAGTCGTTAAAAGCATACAGAAAAACCAGTAACATTAATGGATGTGCACAGAATGTTTGCTTGCCTTTCGGCTTTTGTTATTTTTTGCTTTTTTTGTTTCGAAAGTGCTTATTATAGTGTTTGCACATGCAACAACCAAGACTGCATCACATTACAGCTTTAGGAAGCATTTTATGGTTTGTCTGCTCTCCTGATAGTGAGAATCTGTGGGGAGAATATTCACAGCAAGGTAACAATTAAGAAGATGCAAGTTATTATGGATTTACAATATATACAATATATACATATATACAATATATATAATATATACAATATAGTAATTGTAGAAATTGTTCTGAGGAACATTCTCTTACACCACATGTATTGTCCTTCTCTTTGGAAGAGGGACAGAATTTTGAAAATTAATAAATAAATGTCTACTTCAAGGCAAAGTAAGGCAACTCTTCCAGGACCCTGTATTGCTTTTTCTGTTTTCAGAGGTCTCTTGCAGCTGTGGCTCTGTACATCTGTAGAACTAGGAGTCTGTGTCTTCCATAGCCAGCTTCTGTGGCAGTTACAGCAAACTACAGATTCCTCAAACAGCTTTGGTGGGTACTTCATGACAATAGGAAAAAATATAATGAATTAACTTGAACAGAGTATGACTCTACTCATAAGCAGTACAAAATAATTAATTAGTAGGTATGATTTTATTTTTATTTTGTATTAAGATCCATGATAGCAGTAGCTGATTTCTCTGATTTTTTCATCATATTTAGAAACACAGAAAAATGAGTAGAAATGTTGACCTTTTGGTGACACAGTTGCAGAAATACATTACTACTTAGGTCATGTTCAGAGAAGTGGTGTCTTTCACACTGACTAAACTTTTGTCTCAGAGATGAGAGAGATTATTATGATTTTAAAAGCTTAGCAGGTCTGGGGGAAGGCTAGCTGCTGGCCAAGTCCCTTCTGAAAATACCGGCATGGGTCTTGTTCTGTCAGCTCCATCACTGCTTGTGAAGGAGAAACTACCCTGTTCCCCAGTCAGACTTTGTTCTCAAAGGTGCAATTGTGAAGTGCTAGCCTATGTATTCTAGTATGCTTCCTGAAGCAGACTTTGAGTGATATTAATATACTATCTATCTAAACAATGCAATAATCCATTCTGAAGCTGGAAAGCATCAGTGTTTAACTCCAAAATGTCTGCTGTGATTAATACTCATGTAGATTGCAGTTTGGCATAATGATTATTTAGCATTTTCGAGATAGATACAGTTATGTTCCAAAAGCAAGCAGTCTTGTAAGAATTTCCCGGGTCAGGAGGGTGGAAGTACCTGTTGCGTTTCTGAAGGTGCAAATCTGGCTTTTGCTACCTGTGCTGATCATGCAGCTATATTTCTGTTAAGTATGATCATTTGTTTTCATTTCCCATGGAGGTAGTGACCTAAATTTGAAACCAGTGAATGTCAGGAGCAGAAAAACAATGATCAGCTGTTTAAGGGATCAGTGGTGATTTCATATTATTAATTCATTTGTTCTCTTATAAATAAAACCCAAATCCCCCGAAGTAAAATGTACAGTTAATTGTGTCTTTCTTTTTAGTCTTCATCACAGTGTAGATCTCATAGGTGGCACGAATCTATCTGGATTAGATTTGCTGCACCAGAAAATAACCCTGACTTTTACTGGGTGGGTGGACAAGAAAAAAAAAAAAGAAAAAAAAAACTTTTTATCAGTCTTTTGTGTTGCAGCAGCTGGATTCATCGCTGCTATGGCAACACACCACATGATGAGGTGTATTAGGTTGCTCTGTGCTGGGTGTGAGGGGAAATGAGCTCAGCTCTTTGCTGAAGGTAGAAACTGCTCTAGAGCTCCTGTTGCAGAGCTGGGTAAGGTCAAGTGCTCTGATTCCCAGCACGCTGTGCCCAGAGAAAGCACTAAGGGTGCGTGGCTGCATGAAACTGCAGAAGCAGGTAAGCATCGATTAAGCTGAAGCCTTGCCTTCCTCTCTGGGGCAGCAGAACTTCCAAGAGTATTTTCTCTTCATTTTTCCAAGTTCTGTAGAGTCACTGTGCTCATGTGGCAATGTGAATACCTCATCAGGTGTTTAACTGTTTGAGGGACTCCCTTACTGCTAAAAAGAAAGTCTTGTCATTTAGGAGGTGGTTGCCTTCAAATCAATGAAAAGTGTATGAAGATTTCTACTACTCTGTTGGCTTTGCCTCAAGGTGTGTAACTAGTTTTGTGTTTATCATTGCTGCTCAATAGTTGGGAATGTCTGTTGTTATTAAGAAACCAGTGTTTTACCTACTTAGGTTCTTTTATTATTAATACTTCTTAAGAATCTGCTTTAGTCTTTAGTATTTATTAACATCTCCCTTTCTCTTTCCTGATTAGAGGAATCAGTGTCTCTGATGAAGGAGGAAAGGAGTTTCTATATCATTTCCTCCTACAGATTTTACACAGCCTCCTTACGTTTGGCAGTATAAAACCAAACTTCAGTGCCTTGTAGGGATGTGAATGTGGAAGCAGTGCCACAGGATATTCCATTTCTTATCCCATAAACCATATATCTACATACAGATGAACTGAAATATTCACCATCAGCACTGGGTTCTATCTGTGTATTCATACCTGTAACAAACTCAAAAGAGAGTTATCCCCGTATTATTTTCTCTATGCACACTTTTTCTTTTCTTTCTTTTTTTTTTTTTCCCCACACATGACTAGGTTAAACAGGACAGGTTGTTTTAAAACCCTTGTTCCCACTGTAGGTAAGCTGGAAGCATTCCAGTGGGGCTGGTGAAGGTCAGCCTGTCCCTCTGCTGGTGGGGAACAACGGCGGCTCGAGTTATGGTGTAACTAAACCAACTCTGAGAGGCCGGTAACTTTGCCACAAGCAAAGACGACGTGTACTTTATGCCATGTTGTAGGGAGTAAGTGCTCAGAGCTCAGGTTTTCAACTCGGCTGTAATTAGGTGATTTTATCAGAGGTGAAGAAAAGCAGCAAGCCCTGCCTGTCAGTTTAGGTAGAATTTGTGAAATAAAGAGGTGCAAAGCTAAGCAGTTCATTTATAAGTCCAGAATGCAAAAGATTTACAAGGAGTTGAATCAGGATTCTTGAAAATGAGCATCTTATGTCTGTGGAATTCTTTGAAGGAGAAGATTAGCCGAATGAGGAAGAAGTCAAGCAAAGTGATTTAGCCCTGATTCCACCAGTTCAAGCATAGCAAGAAAAAATCAGATCAAATTAACCAAGCAATAAAAGAAGTTTGATCTCTCTAGATTTAAGGACCATGTTCAATTCGGTGAATAAAGAATCTAATTGAAACGCCCAGGATTATCACTATTATAGCACATCCATTGTGACCCAAAGCATAAAGCAACAGGGGAGCAAGTGATTCATAGTCTACTATCACTAACGCTCCTCTGAGTTTCACAGAGATAGCCCTAGATGTGGGGATTCAAAAATTAGGGAATTTAGATGAAAGGAGATAAACCACCATCTTATAAATATTCCCCTCACTGTGAATTTCATCTTTGAAGTCAGAGCTGTGATAGCTTGTAACAAGAGAGGGAGAATTGGAAATGAGAATCTTACTTAGGGCCTTCATTATTAAGCCTCAGCAACAAACAAGATAGAAGAGTTTGTGGTTTGTGTTTAGCTAGTCATCTTTGCAAAAAGGTAAGAGGTTATGGAAGTATGGGTGTGGAAAATCCTCAGTGAATTCTGGTGAACAAAAGGAGTATAAGCACTGTCCAAAAAAAAACTTCTTATGCCTCAGGTGTTCCGTTGTGTGGTTTCTCTAGAACCATGCTAGGCTGTGCAGGTGATCTTAAAGATAACCAACTTGGTTTGGAAATGTGGTCATGTTTTGATGAAGAACACTATTTTTGAAATAGCCACCTTTTGTCCATTTTTAAGAACTATACATTTGAACTTTCTTACCTTGGACTTTTGTCCTTGTTGCTTTCTACTGTCTGAATCCCTCTGAATCTGTTATAAAATTTTTTTGCACAATGGATGGTATCTTTTATGCCTGTAGATATGCACAAGATCTTAATAGCCTGGGCTAACTATAATTTTTGAGGAGTAAAACAAGAATTCTTTATAAATGTACAGATGACTCTTGTACTTGGGACAGCTGAGAAAGACTCAGAAGACTGCTAAAATGTATCACTGTGCCATCAAAATAATTTCATAGAATACTTTGGGTTGGAAGGAACTTCAAGATCATCTAGTTCCAACCCCCTGCTAGAGGCAGAGACACATCCCTCTAGGCCAGGTTGCTCAAAGCCCCATTCAGCCTGGCCTTGAATACCAGCAGCCACAGCCTCTCTGGGCAACCTGTTCCAGTGTTTCACCACCCTCACAGTAAGGAATTTCTTCCTAATATCTAATCTAAATATTCCTTCTTCCAGTTTAAAATAATTTCCCCTCATTCTCTTGCCGCTTGACCTTTTAAAAAAGTCCCTTCCCAGCTTTCCTTTAGACCCCCTTCAGGTGCTGGAAGGCCACTATAAGGTCCCCCAGAGCCTTCTCTTTTCCAGGCTGAAGAGCCCCAGCTCTCTCAGCCTGTCCTCGTAGGGGAGGTGCTTCAGCCCTCTGATCATCTTCGTGGCCCTCTTCTGGACCCACTCCGGCATATCAATGTCCTTTCTTGTACTGGGGGCCCCAGAACTGGACGCAGTACTCCAAGTGGAGTCTCACAAGAGCAGAGGGGCAGAATCACCCCCCTTGACCTGCTGGTCGTGTTTTCTTGTTGCAATCCAGGATGCAGTTGGCCTTCTGGGCTGCAAGCACACTTTGCTGGCTCATGTTGAGTCTTTCAACAACCAACATTAAAGTCATTATGAGATTTTGCTATTCAGATTTTACCCAGCTTTAAAACTCATAACTCACTTATAATATCAACAGAGTTATTGGAGAGATCTCATTGGCCCACTTCCATAAATTAAAACCACATGATTTACTAGTATGATCAACTTCTGGTAGTTTTGGATTCATGGAAAACAGTGAAAGAACCAAAAAATGATTCCACTGAGAAGAAAAACATTGATCCATTGGACTAACATAACTGCCTCAGTCTCTGAGAAGAAAGAAATCTGGAGTCTTGATTACGCAGAATCAAAACAGACACAAAATTTTAAGGCTGGTTAATATGATGTGTACATGTGTTGTATGCAAATAATAATGTGGGCAAAATTCCAGTGAGGAACAACTTGCAGTGACTAATTGATGCCAGAATATGCGTACCAGGAGGAGCAGGCCAGTCCTTCATTCAGCGGTCAGATGGCTGAGATATTTTTCCAGGGAAAAATATGTTTCAGCAACAGATGCTAACTTTAAGAGCTTGAGCTCCACATCCAAATGTTCATCTTGCTCAAATGAAAATAGGCAAAAGGATTTCTAAAGAGAGAGCAAACATCGCCTGGGCAACATCTCAGATCACAAGTGGGTGGATTGTGGCAGTCCAGGCTGTCCTTCCACACAGGACCTGTGCATTTGGGGCCAGTTATTTCCAGAAGGTGCAACTAGCTAAAAACATTAAGCAATGGTGAATTAAAGAAATCCGTTCTCTGGAAAAATGTC
Organism: Perdix hodgsoniae; assembly: GCA_035772895.1. Classification (NCBI taxonomy): domain Eukaryota; kingdom Metazoa; phylum Chordata; class Aves; order Galliformes; family Phasianidae; genus Perdix; species Perdix hodgsoniae. The sequence continues at coordinate 7,473,635 of JAPSGF010000019.1, read as the reverse complement.
CACTGTGAAGTCATCATAGAAGGTGATTCATTTCATCATTGAGCACAAGAGATTGTGGTATCAGTGTATTTTCCTTGGGTGTCTGTGGCGCTAGTTCCAACGTCCATTTCCATTTAAAGGGTGCACTAGAACAGACCAAAACAAACACATGCAGCAACTTGCAGCAAATGAAGCTCCAGCTCTCTGGCTTCTGTGCCACATATAAGGGACCCTTGTACACGAGTATCTCAGGGAGTTGTAGAGCCATCACCTAGCTGTATTTGCCTGTGGTCAAGCTTTCTATGATTGTTCCTCTGAGGCACTTACTTGACTTCAGTACTAATGTCTCAGTGCTCACAAGTCATGAGTCAGTGCTACAGGACAATCATGGGGTTTTGAAGCTGCTTTCTGAATCTTTTTGGCTTGTCGCAGAAGAAAAAGGTGAAATCATGAACCTTGGAGAATTGGAAAGAGAGCATAGTTTCTTCTTACAGAGTTGTCCCACAATAAACCTGCACTGAGATAATATCTTGCTCTGAATGTCAAACAATGCCCAGATCTTCTGCCAAGGAAAAACTCCTCTTCATGATTTTACTACTTTCTCCATCAGCTTCAGACTGTGCTAAGTTAGTAAATAATCTATGAGACTCCTCACTCCCTACCTGTCTCATGTAGTGTAGTTCTCATATGCTTTGCTTGTGTACACGTACACACAACCACACATAAAATAAATCACGTAGCCTTGCTATGTGTTATTAGACACAAATTAATGAGTTTGGGATTAATTACTTTTGTTTTCCTGATTAAATTAAAAAAAAAAAAAGCTGAAGAAGATGTTGAGTGCTGCAAGCTGTTTTATTGAAAATAAGTGGAATAATCATAGAACGGCTTAGTTTGGAAGGGACCTTAAAGATCGTCTAGCTCCACTCTCCTCTCCATAGGCAGAGTTGCTGCCCACCAGATCGGGCTTCCCTGGGCCCCATTGATTTTGAGTACCTCAGTTTTCTTCATGTCTCTTGGAGCTGGTTCTTCTTTCTCATTTGTCAGAGGAGATAAACACTCCTTGGCCTGTCTCTTCTGACCAGTATATCTTTAAAATCCCTTCCAGTTATTTTTCACATCCCTCACCAAGTTCAGTTCCATTTGTACCTTGGCTTTCCTGATCCCATCTCTCCATATCTGGACAGGATCCTTGTATTCTTCCCTTGCCGTGCCACATGTCCTTGCCATCCACTTCTAACTTCACATTGGGTCAAGCAGAGTGAAACTGGCACAAACTGCAAGTCTCTCCTTCTTTTTACTGCACAAGTTGCCTACTAATTCTGCCAAATTATGTGCTGTTAGAGGATGGTGAAGTGATTTTCTGACTGTCTCTGGGGTGACCATTCTAGTCTTGGTGTGAGTTGCAGCCTAACACTGGATTGAAAGTAACTGGATTTGCAGGGCTGAGCGGCACCTACCTACTAATGGTAATTAAGTATGTATTTCTTAGACATTTGTGTAATGAGGGGAAAGCTAAATGCTTGTTAACTCTCTCTGGCTATGGATATTTTTGTGTGGGATGCTGCTTAGAATTTAAAGTGGCAGATTAGACTTTCAAGAACCCTTTGACAACAACAGTGAACTGTGGGTGCTCTGAGGAATGCTAATACTGGAAAAGTAGGAATATCTTGATTGTTAATTCTGCTGAAGTTAGCAGAGCAAAACTGAAAAAGAGAGAGGATTTCTTTTCCTGTTCATAACCCTTAGGCTTCATAAATGCATCACACTTCCTTATTGCCAATTTACTTGGGAAATCACTGCTAACATCTCACCTAAGAATTTATTATCATTCCAGTCAGGCTGTCTTTCACGTATATTGAAGATTTCCTGGATTTTTACCAGCTTTAAATCATATTGAAAGCAAGCAGATGAACATTAAATTAAAAGGTTAACTGAAGATTAAATATTGCGCTGGCACAATACAAATTGTATTGAACAATGATTGGTCCCACAGATATCCTTCAGGTCTTCTACCTGACAGAAGTCAACCAACTATATAATTTTCTTCTTCTTTGAGAGCTTTTTTGACATTGACCAACAAGATCCTCATGAGGAAGAGTTATTAGAGAAATACACCGGCTTTTTCTTTTCCCTAATTGGAGAGGTGTTTGGTCTCTGCAGGTAGAAGGATAGGGAAACCAATTCATTTCTGCTGTCCTGAAAGATTTAACAGCACTGTGGTAATTTTTAGCAAGTAACCAGTTAGACTTCATTGGCTTTATAGCATTTAAAACTCTCTTCTGTTTTTACAAGATATTTTGCCCATTTGAGCATTTGCCTGAATTATGGACATGAGGGGACAATATCATACCAAAACCACTAGTCTGTTATAGTTGGAAAAGGGTGGTTTTAACCCCAGCATGTATTTATGAGTTTATTTATCTTGCTAGCTGCACTGCAGGAGAGGAGACAGAAGGTAGATGGAGAAAAAGGTCTTAATGCACCCTGTTTTGCTCAAGACTTTCTTTGTGCAGACATAGCTCCTGCATTAGCAGTCACTCAGCAGAGGCACTAAGTGCCTAAATGTCTCTCTAATGCACTGTTTCAAACTGATGTCTTCTACAAGTAGGCTGACCTCAAATACCTGTTATTCAGGTTTATGTTCCATGAGTCTAGTGAGTTTACTCCATGTTGGAAATACAGCTCTTGACCTCTGAAAACTCTGTGTGCAAAGGTATGATTCACCACCTTCTGTGAGCTTTGAAAAAGCTTTCAGTACCTTTGTGTTAAGGGCACTGATAATAAGGGGTACCCTTATTGTCTAGACTGTGTGTTCATTGTCTTTTGTTACTTCGTTTTACTGTCTTCTCCTGCCTGCTTTGCTGCTTCTTTTTCTCATCTCTCATCTATTCCATTCCTCCTTCTTCATTTCTTCTTCACCACATGTATGTACTTTTATTTTGTCTCCATCATACTACTCATTGCATCAAACATATTTTCTAACAGCCAGATGCTTTCTTCACATCTGTCTTTCAACATTTATGCAAGGAATCCCTTCTCTTAGCTCTCATTGTTAATAATCCATGCTCTTTTTTAGTTCCTTTAATGATTTCTATATGTCTTTCTTCTTGTCTTCATTGGTGGCAAGCTTTTCTTGTGCTTTTAAAACAAGTAAGTTACATGTAGGATTCCCTGTGAATGCCGATCGTTTTTAGAATTCTTGCTGCAATTATTTTTACACTTTGTGTACAGTCAGTTGCAAATGTATTCAGAGATATTAACTGAACTTGGCCCATACTCCTGCACATCTTTCCTTTGTGTCTGATAAAGCTTCCTAATTGGTGTCTTACGTATCTTAGTGAAATTAGGCACTACCAGAACCCAGCAGTTACTTGTTACTTACGGGAAAAGTACTGCAACAGAGAGGCTGTGCCCATGGTACACCCTTTCCATGGTGAAGCCCACATCACTCCTGAAGAGGAGCTGAGCTGATTTGAGGAGAGGATATGAACAAAGCTTGCTCCTTGTCCAGCTGCCTCTCACATGGCTGCCTTGCATGCATTGGATTGCCTAGGAGTCATGACTTCTCCCAGTATGCACACCAGGGTGCCAAGCAAGCTTTGAGCTGTCAGCATCACCAGACCTTCCATCCTGATCTGAAAGAAGACCTTTGAAGGTGTCAGGTCTGGGCTTGCACAGAGACTTGTCTAGAGGGCAGCATCAAGGAGGCTTACGAAGGGTGCTCAAGGCATACCCTAAAAACACCTAAGTTGTAAAGTCACTTATTTCTGAGGTATCCTTGTGTGCTAGAGGCTTGGGAACTCCTTTTTAGCTAAGGAATGTTATGAGGTAAGGTGAAAGAGGAAGCAAGTCTATTTTCTGCACCTTTAACAGTGAACAGTGATCTTTGGAAAGGACAATCTGTGGTGAATGAACAGAGGTGATAGTGTCACTGGGACATGGACTGCCTGCATGTTAAAGAAGAAACATGAGACAGCTACACCAGGTGTAAGGAGATGAAACCACCTCCTGCCACGCTGCTTTTTTTTTGTTGCTGCACCTCACTGCTGAGCCTCCTTTTCAGAATGACTTTATTACAGTGATATATTGAATGCAGGAAAATATTATCCTGAGCTATGATTAGAAGCTGAAGAAGGAGGATGCTTTAAGCTAGCCATTAGCGGAGGGTTCTTCTCCCTTTTGGCAATGTAAGAGTCTGTAAATGACATAAATAACCTAAAAAGCTAAAAGCAGAATGAAATAATTATTCATTTTGGGTCAGGTTTTGATTTTTAAGAGCCTGAGTGTGATTATTCTGGCACAAGGGACCTTGGTTTTAAAGGAGAGGTTTTAAAGCATGATTTTAAAGCAGAGCTGGTTGCAACAGGAATCCTTATGCCTTCAAACCCGCCAGGCTGAGCAGTGAGGCCTTGAACTGTGAGCCAGAGCGCCGTCATCCCACCTGCCATGGGACCTGTGCAGGCCTGGGAGCCTGTGACAGCCTCCTGACAGCAGTCAGGAGAACTTTTTGCAATTGGGTTTTTCACCTCTATTTACTTGTAAGAGTTTTATCGCTCTTGATGTTGTAGGGGCTTTTTTTATTTCTTTTTCTTTTTTGTTTTTGTAAGATGGAAAATGTATCAGATAGATGCAGAAGTAGGTCTTGCAGTTCAGAAGTGTTTTGAATTGCTGAATAACTTGGGCTTGTAAATTTTGAGTGAAGTTCAAAAAATAATTCCAGAAAGACGATGCAGAATTTAGCCAGACCATCCTGTTGCTATTACTCTCTCTATAACATAGGTAATAAGGATGAGCTCAATCAGAGATCTACCGGTACAATTAGCATTAACTCAGAAAACATTCCTCAGTTTATGGTGTGACTTGGCGGTGCAGAGAACAGCTATGGATCTGAAAATAGTGAGACAAGGGGCAGAAAATGCTTTCACTGGCTTTTGGTAGGTTCACATCTGCGTATCTGAGTTCTGGCTAAAACCCAGGCTAACATAAAGTTGTAAGTAGAGTCAGGACAATGTTGCAATGAGCTCAGCAGTTCATTTTAAAAAGTTTTCTATCAGTTTATTTATTTGAACTGTCTCGTCCTTGTTTATAATGCAAACTAAAGTTCTATGTGTGAGTTGTAATTTCTAAGAGAAGATAGCGCAGTGTATTTTAAAGTGAGTACTATCACATAGGAGGGTGTCTTGTTGGTGATATTTCTTCTTACGAGCTAACCCACCCTAGACATAAATATTGTGCAGTTCTATCTCTTGGAAAGAGAAAATGAAAATTTGACGTTCCAGTTTCTGAACCTCTGTTCTTTTGGAGAAGTGAGAATGTGTAAGTCAGAATACTAAGGGATTATGGTGACTAGTGCTCCCTTCTACTGCTGCTGGTCCCTCCTGTGTGCTGGAGACATGACCACGTGTGACTCAATTGTCTGGAGCATCTCCCATCCATCTTTGAAGCTGGCCTCAAAGGGCAGGGCTGTGCGAACTGTTGCTAACTAGAACCCTGGCCCTTTAAATTCCTTTTGTGCCAGATGAAATGTTGGTGTGTGAAAATACCTACAGGGCAGGAAGAACATTTTAAGTAATTGTGCCTGCATTTGAAAATAACTTTTTTCCCCCCCACATTGTAATTTGTTGCATAAAAATAGCTAATATTTTAAGCCTGCCTCCCTTCTGGGGGTATCCCATTCAATCTTTATGCCTTTGCATCCTCTCTTGTATCTATTCACATATGGGTAGAAACACTTTACTATCAAAATTCTGGACAACTGGGGATAAATTACTTTCATTAGAATCAATGACTGAAATTGTTCCATCAAGGTCATTTGGTTAATTTCTTTTCTTTGTAAAACAGCTGCTAATTTTAAATCCAAAATTATCTAAAGTGGATAAAGGTGTGGGAAAGTGATTTGGTGTGATGATGTGCATCTCCCATCAATGAGTGTTTCACATCTGCCACTTGAGGTTGAAGATTTTGTCATTAGTAATAAATGCCACCTTTTTCATGGAAGATCTTAGAATAATTAAAATGCCAACATATATATTGCCATAATTCATTGTTTATCAATTGTTATTTTTGATGTTGCTGTTCTGATATCTTGACTGTCTCTTGATTGCGATCTGTTCATGTTACAATTTAACCTTGCAGCATTCTAATTTTAACAGCACAACACTACAGAAAATACAAACATGCTAGACTCTGGTTTCAGATTATGTTTATTTTCATTGCCCATCGTGATCCCAGGGGGAGAATGAAAACTCTTCCTTTTGTGAAGGGCAGATGCCTAACGGATATCTTTCAGTATTTCCAAAAATAGAGGTATCCTAAATCACAAGTTACTTTTGAAAAGATAAGCCATTATGGATGAAACTAAACATGAGTAAAACCCTGACAAAATTGACTTGATTGAAGTCAGTGCAAGCCTTTCTATTGGTTTAAATAGAACTAGGATTGAACTGTATTTATGTAGAAGATGAAGAGCTCTCACTTTTTTTTAATACATACACATGCACACTTTCTATTCCTTATTCTGGTATAAATGTACTGTACTGGGAAAGAACCACTTAAAGTTCACAACCTTTATGAAAGATGTCATGCCAACAGCAGAGAAGCATTAAGGAGTGAAGGACGAGCATAGCTGTATACATCAGTTAGTTCTTTTTGTTCCAAAAACAGAGGGCATTTCCTCTGACTGTGCTGGAGCACAGGTAGATTTCAGCAGGCTTCATCTGATAGATTTAAACAAAGTTTTAGGCATATTTACAGATTTTCAAATGCAGTGTATTACATTTTCTAGAAAATGTTATGCAGGCAACATGTGTGAAAGTATATTGTTAGAGCAGCTTAAAACAATGTACTGGATATCCACTTTGCAGCTATCTAAGCCATATCAATGTTCAGTATAAAAGGGTTTTCACTTCTAAGCATGTTTGTTTGCACTAACAGACGTCAGCTCTGCCCTTTCTGTGTATGGCAGTAATCTGAAGAGCAGAAAGCTTTGCCAGTTCTGGCTTGTTCCAGGTGTTTAATCTGAGGATTGCCTGAGGGCCTGGAAGCAATGAAACAAGAAATGATGCATTTTACAATGGACTTCTTTAAGAAGCAGGGATTGTACAAAGATGACATTTTGTCAAAATAAAATTTGCAGTGTTTGTTCCAGCCAAGATAGATTTGCCACAATATTTTGCTCAAGTGCTCATGGTAACTGGCCAGGTGCCCTCAGGCACAAGTCTCCCCAAGTGTCTGCTGCTTATTGTTCTAGGCAAAATTCTGACCCAGCACCCCCCAAAAAAAGTACAAAAACAAAAAAAAAAAACAAACCAAACCAAACCAAAACAAAACACAAAAAACACCAAAACCTTTATTTTAAAGAGCTGACATTTACCTTCTTAGACAGTTACCTGACTGGAACATAAAAGAACTGTTTACTGAGAAAAAAATGAAACAGAAGACGTTTTATCTTTTTTAAAGCCACCCTCTGGAAAGGATGAGAAATGTAATTTAAATTTCCTCTTTTTCCAAGTCTGTATTTTTATCCCATAAGTATCAGCATGAACAGATACATGTATTTTGAAGTTTACATTTGTTGCGGTTATATCCCCGACTTCCAGAACAAGCAGAAAAACCTTTGTAACAGGACAGAGACATTCCAAATGCTGTGTCTTCCCTAGGAGAACAGGAAATCTGTATAGAAATCTTTTTCGTGAGTAAAGATAGAGAAGAAATATTATTCTGAGTAGCTGTTGCCCACAGGAAGCCTAAGAGTCTTAATTTTAAAAGCTATTCTATCCTGTATACATTCAGTTGCTGCCAATTTTGCAGTCAGTTTTTGCAATGCTGGGAAAACAAATACAAAACAAACTGACTTTTATCATGATATAATCAGATGTGCGCAGATGCAATCCCTGCTCAGTGTATTTAAGGAGAATGGGAACAAAAGAAAAGAGAGTTGCTTTCTTTTTCTTGTTCAGAAAATTGCCTGTATGGAGGAAATACAGAGTTTGTGGGATAAATTTATTGTTTTGATGACAGATGAGTGGCAGGAGGGTTATTCTTTACCTAGGAGGAGTATTTGTGACTGTTAGAGGGGAAAAAAAAAAACTTGCTCCCTTTTGGACACTTGAGAATGCTGTATTTCTTTTCTAATCCTTTGCTATACCAAAAACTAAACAGGCAAGACAAAGATTATGTGTATTTCTCATACTAGCAAACATGCTATTCAAGTTTGATTTGATTAACTGAATTTTTTTCAGTATGTCTGCATGTTAAAGGTGGAAGGAAAGCAAATGAACATTGGAAGCATTGGGTTTTGTGTATTTTTCCTTTTCAGAGTAGCTTACATAAAACTGTTCCAGGATATGAGCTTTCAACACTGTTGAAGAGTTTGGCTGATGTCATTTAACTATTGCTGGCAGTTGTACCAGTGTCAAGACACATGAAAAGATTGATTCTCCCACTTTTTTTAAAGTAGATTAGTTCATTGTTTTAATGGTTTTGTAATTTAGTTTTGTAATCCGTCAGAAAAGGAGTGGCCAGTACGGACAGGGAGGTGATTGTCCCTCTCTACTCTGCCCTCGTGAGGCCCTACCTGGAGTACTGTGTCCAGGTACAGAGCACCCGATACAGGAAAGACAGGGAGAGGCTTCAGAGGAAGGCCACGAAGATGATCAGGGGACTGGAGCACCTCCCCTATGAAGACAGGCTGAGGGAAATGGGCTTGTTCAGCCTGGAGAAAAGAAGGCTGCGGGGTGACCTCACTGCAGCTTTTCAGTACCTAAAGGGAGCCTACAGAGGGGAGGGGAATCAACTCTTTGAAAGGGTAGATAATAGCAGAACAGGGGGAAATGGTTTTAAGTTGAAGGAGAGAAGATTTAGGTTGGATATCAGGGGGTCTCTTCTTCACAAAGAGAGGAGTGAAGTGCTGGAACAGGCTGCCCAGAGAGGTTGTGGATGCCCCGTCCCTCGAGGTGTTCAGGGCCAGGTTGGATGGGGCTTTGGGAAGCCTAGTCTAGTATTAGATGGGGAGGTTGGTGATCCTTGAGGTCCCTTCCAACTTGGGCCATTCTGTGATTGTATAATTAATATTCTTGGAATATTTTCACACATTTCTAGTCTCCCCCCAAGACAACGACACCTTTTCAGGCAGTACAGTTTCAGTAGATAATTCAAAAGAAAGAAAATGTAGCTGTTTTTGTCTCAGACTTGAATTTTCCTTACCTAGCTAACATGATTTTCAAAATTATGTATTCTTTTTCTTTGTTACTTGAGAAAATAGGTGGAAAAATTAAGTTTGAAGGGATTCCATTACATTTTTTCCCCTCATTATTTTGACCTTATTACTGCCGTGGGTTATTTATAACTCAGTGACTGCTATGTTTAAAACCTTTGTGAGCGGACTGACTTTATCAGAAGCTGAATATTTGAAAGGCTTCCAGGATTACTGCTGCTTTGGATGAAAATCTGTACCACACTGGTCTCTTGTGGGCCCTCGTGTGTTAGATGACCTCCCATAGGCAATTCATTCAATTGACATATGAATACTTACTTCCAAAAGCGCTACTTTGTAGTGCTGTTCTACCTTACTCAAATCTCTGTGATGTGCAAAAAAAAAATGCAATTGATGATACTACTTAAAATAGCCTGCTGCAGATGTAGTGAGGAATGACTGGCACTTGATATAAATGAATGGTGTTGGCGCTGGGGATTGCCAGTGGAAATCTTTTCAGTATTTCCCGGTTGAAGAAAAATTAAGTGTGTGCAAGGAACACCATCGAAAGGCCTTTTTTTGCCAAATATTTCAATACCTTACAGCATCTAAGTCTGTTCAAAGCAAAGATATCTGTCTTCTCTGGCTATTATCTGAATAAGATTGAGTGGCAAAATTGTAAATAAAATTAAAAAATAAAACAAAGTTGTAAATAACTGGAGAAAAGGCCTGTCTGCCTTTTTAAAGTTCTCTTTCTGACTCGTTTGTGTTGTAAAACCACGCTTCCACAGCCTTGCTTAGAACCAGGCCTGCAGCTAAATATTTACCCAATAGATTTTGTTAAATCTATTTCATTGCCTCTGGAAATGAATTCACACCTCTAATTCCTAAGTAACCTTTGCCTCTGGGTATCTGTAGTAAAAGCAGGTATTAGAAGAGCTGAAATACAGTTGAAATAACTGATAAACTGAGTCAGTAAGTAATGAATTGAGAAAACAGAATTTTTTTTGTCTCTCTAGGGTTTAGAAATGGAAATTTTTTAGCTGAAAAGCTGAGTTGGACTTGAATATTTTCGGTCCTTTAGATGGTGCTGGAAATATTTTGAGCTGCATGTTGTCAGGCTTCCTGTGCCTTCCAGGTCGCCTCCAGCCCTTCCCAGCTTGGATCTCGAGAAAATAATGCTGTGGGGAGGTGCCACCGCCTTTCAGTGGGAGACCTGAGGAATTCTTCTTGTAATTGCTTTTCTCGGGGGACAGTAGAAATCCCCGGTTGGCTCAGAGAGCCTCTGCAAGGCCCTGTAGTCCTGCAATGGGTTGTATTCCATCTATTTGGCAAAAGTGAGCCCCCACAACTAAGACGCAGGTTGAGAAGATGGCCGCTTGCCTCGTGTAGCAGATAGGCCCACCTATTTTTCTTCCCTGCTCATTGTATTGCACTATGTTCATTCAGCACACCTACTAGTCCTCTCCCTTTTCTACTTTTTCTACATCATCATGGTTCTCCTCTGCCAAAATGCCTTTGCTTCTTTTACTGACTTCGCCACAGCTTTGTCTTGCCCTGGCCTGGGATCCTAATACACAGGAGTCACTCATTTCCTGATCTGGAGCCCCGTCTCTATTGGTGCCTTCCCCTAGACCTGTGACCCAACTCTGATCTGTAATGGTTGACTTTGCTACCAGTTTCCAGTTTGATCCTTACTTCCTCTGAGCTAAGTACATCATGATAATGCTTTGTGATGGCAGATCAGGGCTCACTGGTGTTCTTCTACCCACCACGCTGTTTTTTCTTTCCTCTTTGCGTGATTCAAAGGCTCTCACTGGAGACCAAAGTGGGAGGGGAGGTACTCTCTTGCAGGATGTTGGGACAGAAAACCCCTGTCCTTGTAGGAGTTTGCCAGCTGTGAAGTGGTAGAATTTACTCCAGAAAGTTCCATTATATTCAGTTTCTGCATGTAGCTCAAGCACCTTGTGAAAAGTATCAGTTAATTGAACCCAGTCCTAGAAATGACCCATCAGAACTTCTTTTAGTAGAAGGCGAAGAACATGTAAGGAGTCACTTGTACCAAGAGGCTTCACCTGCTCCTTTTTCTGAAGGAAAGAACACCTTTTTCACAGCTCTAGCACTACTCATAGTCAACTTGTGAGATTTTAATGCATTTTGCTCATGTATAGTGTATATTGTCTCCTTTCTCATAGCTATAAGGAAAGCTTGGTTATTCTTCAGTCCTTTTCATGTTTCAGCTTTGAGCTTTCATCAGAAATGAAAGATGAGCCCAGAATCCAAAATCCAGCTGTGCAGTTCTTTGCATTCCTTTACTCTCTGTTTACATTGCAGTCTAAGGCAAGAACAAAGTGCTTGACTGTCACCAAGCAGTCTGTTGTAGGACATCACAATTCTGTGGTACAACATGGGAAGTCTGAGAGGCAGGAATCAGTAGAGGCAAAGTGGATGGTTTGGGAGAGATGCAGCAAAAGAAAGGTAATATTGAAGGCAGAAATAAGGGAATAGGATGTGGCTAATGAGCTCGCCTCTTTTAAAGACTGACTGTTTTGGAAACTAGATGATGAAATATGTAAGATGAAAAAATGAGTATACACATGGGGAATGAAAGATGGTTCTCTGCTATTTTATACTATCTGAGGATCTTTCTATGAAACACTTCTAGAGTCTCCATTTCACCTCACTGAAAATACAGAACCTACAATATATATGATAAAGATTTATTGGGATAATTTTAAAAGCCAGACTGTAGGGCATCCTTCACATTTCTCGTGAGACTGCCCAAGCTTAATACATCTTTCACTTCAGAGTTCCCCTGCTGAGATACAACAGTTTCTGTTTTAAGTATCACTCTTTTTATTCCCAATTAAACCCTATGTATTATACCTAATAATTTGGCTCTCTCAGCATCAACAGTATACAACTATTTTCTTTGCAGTTCATCGGCATTCAGCAAAACTGTTTGGTATTACTCTCTTCCCAGAAATCAGACTGTCCTGTCTCCATCCTCTGATTACTTCCCCATGTCTCCTTGCTCCTTCCACTCTGTCAATAGCTTTCAGACACCTTGGTGCCTAAACCAGAGTATGGTAGTTGAAGGAGGTTGAACCAGAGCCAAAAAAAGGGAGAAAGTCTCTTGCTTCCTGCTCTGATTTGATACATTTGATAACACAGACTACCTCTGCTTTTTTTTGTTGTTGTTATTGGAATGCTCAGAAGAATATTAGACGTGATCTGATTATTAAGCAAATGGTACTCGAGGTGCACTTGTTCTTGTTTTTAAGTATCATTAAGCAGCTTAGTTTAAATCTGCTTAAACTACTTCAAGTTAGATGCCTCTGTACCAGTGTATCTGCTGCATCTTTCAGCAGAGTTCTCTTTGGAGGTGGTTTTGTCAAGGTGGTGATGAGAGACTTCAGACTAACATGGAGCTCTCTCTCCTCAGTCTCAGTTTCTGTTCTCTGAAGTAAACAGGTTGATGTTTGATGTGCAGATGGGACATTGTACCAAGAAGCTGGAGGTTGTGAGTGGTGCTTCAGGGTGTGGAAGGGTTCTGTAGCTACTTGCTAGTCCTAACTGTGCCAGAATCGTGTCCTTCTTGCTTGTCACAGTCAGTTCAAATACATTTTTTGGTCAACGTTCAAGCCTAGATAAATTACCTCTATCCCAGAGGGTTCATGCCATACTCATGCTCTTGTGGCCTAATTTGTAAATCCCTGGTGGTAGGCAAAATACCTCAGCAAGTCTTGCTGAGATGATACAGGTACAAATGGTCAGTACCTGATACTGTTAGTATTTCTGTAATGTTATACCTACGCAGAACCAAAATATTTCATGTAAAAAATTAACTTGCATTTTAGCATAAATTTAGCATTTAGCATTGGTATATCTCTCCAAAATACGTCATGTCTTGCAAGTGCTGGAGGCCCTAGTACCCTCCACACTGCTGTAGGCAGTCTTCTTTTCACGTGATCATCCCTTCATCATCTATGAGCCTATCTGATAGTTGATGGCCACCATTTTTTGTCACCGGTCTGCAAAATACCTACGTAACTACTGGATCTTGGAAATCACACTTTCATAGCTAGAAGCTCAGTGACTGGGATTGCACCACTGGGTGTTCTGTGAGCTGGTTCAGCTAGAAATAGTGTGTTGTTGGGGCTTTAAATCCCGCTTCTGAATGTGACTGTGACCTGAGAACAGGGAAGGGGAAGTCCAGTGCAGCTGTTGAGTAACTTCTAGTTGTACTGATATTAGTCTGTGGAAGTTTAATTTTTTGTGAAGCATGACAGAAGCATGTACAGATCTGAATTGCTGTGTGACAGTATCTTGACAATTTTGACACCTCTAATAACCTGCAGTTAGTGTTACAAAATTGAGTTTTCCACAATGGCCATTGCATTTTGTGCATCCATTGCTATGTTTGCATTGGAGTGTGTTTTGACTGCCCTTACATTAGCATTCTTAAGAAGCTATCTACTTGGTTTACGTGAACGAAAGTCTCTTTAACAGCTGTTGGGGGCTTTGAAAACACACAAGGAATCCCCACAAATGTAGCTGCCAGCTACTATGAGCTGTTCTTCTTCGCGTTGCTGTTCTCCCCTTTGCTTTCTTTACATTGTCATTCTCCGCTTGCCATATGAGAGGTAAATTCAGGACACTGAAATTTCTCCAGATGAATGTCTGCTTACAAGTGTATTTCTACCAGCTGAAAAGTTTACTCTGCATTGGAGGGGTGTTTATAACCTAAGTACTCCTTCGCAATATAATTAATATTTTTTTGTTAACAATGTTCCTCTTCAAGCATATTTTGTACATACAGCAGTAACTCAAGTTTAGCATGGTCCAGTGTTACTGTATGTATCTAAGAAAGAACAGGATCCGTGAATCATACAAAGCAGGATATTTCTGCTTATCCATTTGCAGGCATCACCAGCCATTAGCTTTGCAACCCATATTTCAAATATTAGATGTGTGTTCTGGCTTAATGTCTAAGATTATTTGCTACATAATTATATTGTATTTCATTTTCTTCTGTACACTGCTGTAATGATGATATTGCCTAATAAAATAATGTCGGATTTTAATTAGGTTAAAATAATTTGGTGTACTAGGTTTTTTATTTGAGAAAATAAACTAGCTAGTAGTGCATATCAGACTAGCCATTTTTTAGTTTGTGTTTGTTTGGATTTCGTGTCGTCCTTAATCTGTTGAGGTAAGAAGGGGTTGGTTTTTGTTGTCTTTGTTTCTTATGTAAGTTATTACAATCCTTCATTGCCTTATATCTGTTTTTTTGTTGTGAGGATGGAAGTAGCCAAAATATTGAATACATTTATTATTTATTTATTTTTGCAGAAATTTCTGCTTAGAATAAATAGCCTCACCTTATTAATCACTGAAATGAGTTATCCAGCCTAACAAGAAAGGATCTGGTAATACTGCATAAGAGTAGTTCAGCAACTGGAGGCCTAAATTCGCTGGGAGGCAAAGACAGAATATATTTGCGTCAAAGGCAAAAAAAGGCAGTTTTGTAACAGAAAAGCTTATGCTAGCCTTCTGTGGTAGGATACTTGAGGAACAACCAGTGATGTATAAACTGACATAAAATGTAGGTCTTTTCCACAGCTCACTTTTATATGTGTCCTGAATAGCATCTCAACATACACCCAGATGATGGAGAGGATGAAAGAGGAAAAAATTTCTATGGGTTTGATCCTCTTCTCTTTTGATCTTTAATTCCTTGTGCTTTCTAAGTGACCTCAGTACTCTGTAAACTTCTATGTGGTATGTGGAGGTGTGTTCTTTGTTAGAAACCTCTCTGCACGTGAATAAAGACAGTCGTGTATTGAAAGTTATTTTGGCTCCTCAAAGTGTCATTTCCAAGTACATCTTTTCCTGTTAGATATTTATTGAGAACAAAATAGAAAAATCTTTGAGTCCAGTTCAGCAGTCCATTCCTTTTCATTTAATACTCAGTCATCACAATGGAGTTTTAAGTCTAATGTGTGTATGAAGGGTTTGCTGAATAAGAACATATTAAAGATAGCTTTTGTTGAGTTGGAGCCTGTCTGAGTTTACCTTTCCTTTGTGTTCACTGTTAGGAAGCAACAGAGATGTTTGTATCTGGCTATGATTTCTGATCACTTACCTTTCAACAAATTTAGATGTCTTATTGCTTGGGTTGGGTTTTTTTCCTGCCATTTCTTTCTTAACACGTGGTACTGCCAGGCTGCCTGTTATGTTTCTTCTGGATATAACGATTGTATTGATGTACTGCTTATGAGATTATTCATATATATAGGCCGGTACGGACAAAGAATGTACAAATGCTGATTTCAGTCACTGTCTTTGTATACTTAGTATTTTAGCTGAGTATCGTGAGGGCTGAATTGTTGTAGCTAAGGCTGCCAAATGAAATAGTTGTAAGGGCAGTTGTATTCCCACCACAGACTTATAACTTCTAAGGCTATAAGACTTAGAGTTGCATCCTTAAATGTGGTCTGGTACTTCGAAAGCAGAATTAAAAGCAACCAGTTGGTGTCTGCTTTAAAAGAGTCTTGAGCTACCAAAGTGGTGAAGTTATACCACTTCTGCCCAAGTCATCAGGCCACTCACGAAAAGGATATGTTCATATAAAAAGGAGAAAATCTCACGTCTTTATTCTCTGACAATATCTAATTGCTAAAATACCTTCTTCAGATATTGATCTGATCAGCTCATAGGATAATCTACTTGCATTAAAGATCTGGTTTCTCTCTGCATGAGTCATAAAGATGCGGTAATCAAAGCTTTTATTTTGCTTAGAGGGCATACTTTTTCCAAATATACTCATAAATTCAATAATTGCCATCCTACTGGCAGTCTCCTATCCTAGCACCTGCTATTAATACTTAAGACAAATTAACAGCTACCACTATGAAAGAATATATATGAAGATTTTTCCGCTTTTCCCTGAATTAGATCTTCTTAGGAATTTGGATTTCCATGGGAATGACTTTAAAGAATCTTTTTTTTTAGCTATGTTGTTGAAATGGAATTGAGAATACGTCTTCATGAATCTATTTGTTACAATGTTTTGGAAAAATAGAAAATAGAAAAAGTCCGGACGAGCCTATTTCATGCATAAAGATGAAGAAGTTTAAATTCTTGGTTCTCAGTTGAATAATGAAAACTCTTCTTAGCTGATAAAGTTCTTTCATCTTCTCTAAATCGATGGCTATTCAGTTAATAGTTTGGATGCTGAAACTATTGATTAGATATGGTGACAAAAAACAGCAGCTTCCCTCTACTAATTTGACTACTCAACAATGCATTCAGTGAAAGATTTTCACAGTGCACACAGTGAAGCTTAATAACTTCAGTTGCCTAGGAATGTATCTTCACCCACAGCTAATATTTGGTTTATTTAGATGTTTTTTGTAATTCTACCTACTGTTCTACAGCAAATAATCATCAAATCCCTATTTGCAAAAACTGACAACTTGTCTTATTAAAATTGGCAGAAGCCAGGAAATGCTTCCCAACACAATCACTGACAGCTTACTCAAATGAATTTGAGTTTAATTATGCCAGCACAAGAAGAACTGAAAAGAAATCTTTGACTAAGAAGGAGTTTAATTATATCTGACATCCTGTAGCCTCCTTTGTGCCTCTACAAAGGCAAATGAAAAGAACTGAGAGGAGACCATCGTACCAAACTATTGGTGTATCAATTACATACTTTCTGTGATAAAAGTGCTTATAGCTTTTTATCCCCTGAGTTTCATTAAGGTTTTCCCTACAAGCTATTCTTTGTCTAACCAAATGAAAGAAGTAGAACTGCAAACTTGAGTGTTTAGAGGTAATCAATACAATATCGATCCTGTTTTTCAGAAAAAATAGTAAAAAAAAAAAAAACCCAACAAATGTTGAATGAAAAACTACATTTTGGGTGAAATCCAGGTCCCTGAGGAGGGCATGGCAGAGCTCCACTAGCAGATTAACACATCAGACAGGCAGATTTGGCATTGCGTATTGTCAATTTCTGTGTCTGAGTTTTGAGAGTTTGTTCTTTTTCTGAAATGCGTTTTTAGTGTAATAAAAAAAGAAGTGGCTGTTAGCAGAAGTTATTCCTAACAACCCCTCAGCTGTACAAAGGCTCCAAAACATTGTGAAGTATAAAGAAAATCAATATCCGCTTAATTTGTTTTAAAATATTTAATGAACTTGGACTAAATGTAATTTGAAGATAGCATTTGAATAGAACTTTGAAGAGCTGTATCTAAATCTGCACCATTTAGCTGAAATCAATCGTTGCTCTTTATCAGAATTGTTTATCAGAAGTTATGTCAATGAAGCACTGGAGAAAAAGATTTTGTAGCTGAACAAAATGATTTTATTGGATCGCTTTATACTCTTAGAGGGTGAAAATGTATTTGAAGCACTGAACGTTGATTTTCGTTCAGTGTTTCAGCCAACAGAGTTTCTTAAAGTGCCAAGAAGGCTGACTCTAAAAGCACATGATTGGAAAATTATATCTGAGCACCTTACATGTGAGAGCCTCGAGGACTGCCTTGCTTAAATGTCTTTCCTGTCTCAAGTGGTAAGGGTCTCTTCTGTTGAGAGAAGTCCTTCTCTGAGTTTTGTGGGGAAAAGCTGGAATCTATACTCTACAGGCACCCATAGAAAGGTTTTGGGATATATTTTCGCCTAATTAATAACTTCTTGAATTCTTAAACTTGACGATGTCTGGTGCACATGGAAAATGACTGGTGGCTCATTTGTTCCCTCAAGTACATTGTCAGTCATGACATTCTCTGTTACGGTTCTCATTCTGTACAGTGTTAAATATGAAATTCAAATGCTTTGACTCTCGTGTTTTCTACCTCCGTATTGTCTCTTTCTCCTTATACTGTCAAACTTCATCAGGGTTTGTTTTTCAGACCTTGCAAATAAGATCTGTGTAACACTCAAGACTTTCCTGGATACTGAGCATTACAAAAATGGGTTGCAGTAGGTGCCTTATAAGGCATTTTTGGCAGTTGCCTTCTAAGAATGTGAAGCTCCTGCAGAGGGACTGATGAAAAAATCGGTGGAAAATTCTTAAAAATGAACGGCACATTTTACCAAAGGAATAAATCAAGATTTTTTTTATATAGTATTAAAATTGCAAAAATATGACCAAAAAAAAAAAAAAAGAAGATGGAGAATTGCAGAGACTCACACTGAATGTAAGCCTAGCAACAGCTTTCATTTTGTCTCCTTCAATGTAAAAATCTTATCTAGATAAAAATACAAACAAGCACTGTAAGTGCAATGCAATTATACCTAGCCTCAGGAAAGAGCACTGAACAATTTTACTGTAGTGCCAAAGATTAATCCTGGAATGTAAAGCTGTGAGAGTCCTATTACGGACCTGTTTCATTAAAAGATGTGGAACAAGACGTTCATAAGGCACCAATAAATCCATTAAGTGACAGGACTCTGAAATGGCCTTTGATGATTTTAGTTATTAAAATTGCTGAGGTTGCTGAGGTTGGTGACTGCAAATACACTTCTAGCTGGCGCCCACTGTCCCTTTTAATTCTCTGTCCTCTGATCCAAATTCTCCTTGAAATAAGCAGCCATCACTCTGCTCTAGTTCAATGGGCAACCCCTGGCTATCAGGACTGAATCTGGAGAAGGTGGGAGAAAGGAACTGTTTTAGTTTAAGGTTTAAGGTTTAAAATCTGTCTTTCAGGTTGCTGTGAATCCAGAGTGAACAGTGCTTCAAACCCAGGTATTGTCTAGAGTTTTTTCAGTACTTTATCAGATCACTGTAAGCTGGATCTTAGCAGGCTCTATCATTTCCATAAACTGGAATTTCTGGAGCTGAAAATGCCTAAAAAAGAGCAGCAGCACTTTGATAAAACTGTCCCAAGCAGTGACAGACAAGAAGCCTACTCATTGCTACTGAAAAGCAATACTGTTGTCTAGTCAAACCTGTCTTTAAATTTTGACCAACAGTGTAGGAAATAGCAGCTGATTTGTCAGCAGCATGAAAAAAGGCCATTGAGAAACCTGCAGTTCTCTCCTAATCCTCATCCTAATGCCTCCAACTCCCAAAGATACCTAAGCAAACTTTTAAATTGAAGTATTTTGACATTTTGACATTAAGAAGTAGCTCTTTAGATCAGAGGTTTAAGATTTCCATGCCAGGGAAATACATGCTGCTCAGATGCTTGAGCCCTGCTGATATTCTCTACCAAATGAAGTTATTCTTTCCAGAGGTGGTCTGGGGATACTCACTGTTGAATTTACCAAGCTTCTGGAGCAGAACATCCAAGTAGAAGTTACATCCCAGAGTATTCCCAACCAGAAGTAGACAAGACTCAGGCAGACGGAAATGTTTTCTTTTTCTTTTGTGCCAGCTGCAATGGAAAGAGCAACTGTTACCCAGTCTACAAGGCAGGCAGGAATGTCACTGATTTGGATTTGGAGCCTCTTGTGTCAAGGTTGTAAAAACGCACAGCTGCGTCACAGCCATCACGTAGGAGTTTATAAATTTTCCATGCCACAATTAATCAATTTCAGTGTATGAAATTTCCTCGCTGGCACACTTCCTGACTCCCTGTGGCACTTCATCTGTCACTGATAAACAGCACAGGGATTTGTCAAAGTGTTAATGGGGGTGGCTTTTCTCAGAGTCATCAAACTGTGCACGTATGTGAGTGTCACGTTAGGAGTTTCTTACAGTCTCCTCCTGAATTTATGGAACTCTCAAGAAGAGAGCTCCTTTTCCAGTTAAACAGGCAGTAACCTCCTTTTGGCTTTTAGAGCAAATGGTTTAGTGGTATTAGGTGTTGCTTTTGCCAAGTTCAAGCAGCTGGTACTATACTAATTGATGACATAAAACAGAATTTAATAAAAAGTTATTTATCCTAGATATACCAAAGCAAGAAAAAAAACGCTTACATGAGACAGAGATGGTTATATTACTCAAAAATCAAAGTGACAGAATGAAAAGTAAGGCATGAAGTTCTCACCTTATGTATATATGGTATTTAATCTCAGATTTTATAAACAAATAAAATATACTAAAAGACCAGCTATGCTCCTGATGCATGACAAGCATAAAGATGAAATTGTCATTGAAACAGCTCAAATTGGGCTAAGCCATTTGTTTATTGATTGTTTTTCCTCCAACTCTACTGATATTATAAAAGCATTCAGCTCAAAGCACCAGTGGAAGTGAAACATTCATGGTATCCTTTTCAGTAACTGGAAACCTTATGCTTAATTATTTCTGCTCTAGAATGCCTGTAATGTATTGAAGCCTTAATACCTTGCTAATCAGTACCTCACTAATTAGTCCATGACAAGAATTTTAATTAGATGCACAGTAGGTGTTCTCCCTGTGTGCAGAGGAGCTTTTTCCCAGGGAGAAAAGAGAAAGAAAAAAGATAGTGGAAGGCATCAAGGGAAGACAGATATATCCCTTCTACTGAGAGAAGATGGTACAAGAATTAATATTTGTAAAAATTCTGTCTCTGATAATTTATTCTGTTTTGTAAAATATGTTAAACTTCATTTTGTGATTTGCTCCTTCTCACTGTGGAACATAAGGTACCTCTTTTTTGTGAATTGGCATTTGTTTTAAGCCAGACGAGAAATACTGGAACGTGACGACAGTCAGTTATGCTCATGGCCAGCTCCAACGACTGAGCTGAGAGCATCCTGAAGTACAAGTTTCTGTAACCTGAGTTAAAGAGCTGAGCTGCATATCCGTGAGCTGGAGCAAGGTGAACAGGGTAAAAAGAAGATGCACAACACTCATCACCAGTGTCAGCTGAGCCTTGGTTTGGACACATTCTAGAATTCCTATCAGAGGAAACCCAAAAATAACAGTATTGATCACCATCATCTGTATTTGGTTGGCTGTTGAGTTCTATCAGAGAAAGATGCAAGGGAGGGACAGAAGATACTTCTGATAATACTGCCCGTGCTAATGTTCTCGTTAGCTTAATGGTATGTATGCCGCTGCAGAGAATTGTAGGAGTATTTTGGATTAAGGCTACTCAGAAACCTGCAGAAAAGCTACTACAGTGAGAGTCTTACAAAATTATTTGTATTTATATACATGTAACTCAGGCTTCCAGAGAGAGGCCCTTGTCAAGTATTATAATCTCCATAAGCTCCTGCTTTCACAGCTGTGAATGAAGTGTTTCAGTAGATATGGAACATTATGAAAAATGATGACCGTGTCCAAAGAACCCTTCATATAAAGAGATATAACCACCAGTGAAATAAAAATAAGGATGAACTGCACAAAAGAGAAAACTAGTTGATGATTTTTACCCCACTCTGTAAGGATACTTTAGCAAAAATATCCTGGAGGAACACGAGATCTTGCTGTAGAATTAGCATTATTTGAAAAATGCATTTTTCACTTGGTTTTGATTGGGAAAATTCTTTCACATGGTGAATACGGTCACAGGTAAGCCATGCTCAATGAATGCTTTGTCTGTATGTAAAAGCTGTGACTAAAGAATGCTTTTATCTATGAGGAATTGTAAGGGAACCGTGAATAAAGTAGAACCCTTTTTGTTTTCAATAAACACTGAAGGAAGTCAGAGGTTTGAATGTTTGTGAATCCGGTGATGGACAGCAGTGAACATTTCTGGAAAGAAATGCCAAATTAATCAATGGAGAAGAATCTGTATTATCTGTATTATGAGTCTGTATATATAAGTATAAATTGTATCAGGAAACTGAAAGAAGATGATGTAATTGTTGTGCCAAAATGAAAATGACCCAGACTTGGTCAGTTAATATGAACAGCATGTGTACTGTTGGTAGAATAACTCTGAATATGGGGAACTTGAGCTTAGTAGGATTACATGATTTTTCATCTTTTATGGGAGATGTAAAGCTGGTCCAGGTACAAACAATCTTGTCACTTAGCATGTAGAATGGGTATCTTAAGGCTTATCTCATTTTGCAGATTGCTGTGACCCTTCCTTGACACCTCCCAGCCAGCAAGACACAAACTAGCTCCAGATCTGAGGCTGCGTGGCCACTTCAGTAAAGCATCATATTGAAGGCTTTTATCTTTAGAGAAAGGCGGGATATATTAGCTCCAACTTAATGCCATGGTACATACATCTGTATCACTCATAGCCAAATCAGAGCATGAGTGAACTTGAATATACCTGTAAACATTGTACAGCCATGCCCTTCGTCCACTTCTTAATGAGACTGTTATTCACATCACACAATGTCCGCCATAAACAGCACTTTAGTGTTGGTTAGTGTATAACCTTTATCAATACTCTAAGACTTGAATAGGCTATTGGGAAAAGGCAGCTATAATGTACCAGCACTTCATTTGAACAGTGCATTATGGGAAAAAAAAAACAAAAATCTCTTATGTATGTGATTGCTTTCCTTTCTCCAAGAAATAAAAGGAAACTAGTCTTCCATCCAGAGTCCTTTAGTAGGCAGATAGTAGACTTCAGCAATTAATACTTTTATCCTTCCTATTAAATACATGTGTGGGTTTGCTATTGAAAACAGCAGAGTATTTTGGAATCTGTTCTTCTACATAGTATTTCCTTTTCATCCCACATTGCCCAATGTTATTTGACACAATCTAGTTGAAATAAGGATGTAGATTAAAATGCAGGTCAGAAGCTGAACCAGGCTTGTTTTGCTAGAGTAATTATCCATAGGAAGTGGTGAAGCTGACACAGATTCCATTTCTTTAAGTGATGCTAAAGATGTTTGTTTTTATTCTGGAAGCTTTAGTCTTTTACAGTTTGAATGCCAGCTGTGAAGGAAGCCGTAGTTTTTCTCTATTCTCTATCCAACAGTAGTGTTCTTAGTAATATTCTGAAGACTGAAGGACAAAATATTCTTACTTCTGAGCCTTTTTCTGGAATTCATTTAATCAGAAACATACTGTCCTGAGTTTGAATGAATATTTGCAGTGCATTTGCTTGAGTAAACAGAGGTGTTATGTTGTGGAGTATGGATTTTGTTGTGTGATTTTTTTTCTCTCTTCCACCCAGAACTGGCTAGAAAAGCATTTTCTAAGCTATAAACTAATTTCTGAATCTCTTATGATTTCTTCTCTCTTATATAATTTAAGAAGATTCCTTATTTAAGAAAAGCTAAACTGAATTTCAGAGCTTGTGTTATGTAAGTCAGTTAGTTACATCAAGCGGAAAAACTGAACATTGCCTTTGGGAGATAGAAAGGGGGAAAACAAATGCTTGAAAGCAGAGTCTAGGGAATGAAGGGCAATTTTGGGACCAGCTTTCCCCCAAACCATGCCACAAAGAGGCTGGCAAAAGGCACTGAATACATGTGGAGCACCAGTCATCCACAAAGGTTCTCCGGGATCGATTATGGATATTTAAATGTGAATGTTCTGTCTGGGAATAATACTTAGACTTTTCACATGATTTTGTCTTCCAGAATGATTGAAGATTGCGGGAAAAGAGGAAATACCATGGCAGAGAGAAGGCAGCTGTTTGCAGAAATGCGTAAGTACTTCCTAGAAATTTCACTGCATTAGACCAAGCCACTTGCAATGCAATGTCAGTAAAATTTATGTAAGCTTTCCATCTCAAGTAACTGATACCTTTGTTTCACAAGCAGTTTAATATTGTGAAAACAAAACTACAGGAAAATGGTCTGATTTAACCAAATACCAGGAGAAATGAATTTCCTATACTGGCTTTTGTATTTTTTCTACACTACGTTGTATTATTTAAATTAATAACTTCTTGAGACAAATATGCTGAAATGCACAGGTAGCAGTGAAAGGGAACTGGGGGGGGAAATGTTTCCAAAAGCAGACCAGTGCCCAGCCAGTCTCTGAAGAGTGCCCGCCTTGGAAGACAAAACTCCTCATCCCCTTCTTCTGCTCCTACTTTTTATTGCTGAGCATGATACTGTATGATACTGACTACCCCTCTGGTTATTACAGGTCAGCTGTCCTGACTGTATCCCCTCCCAGCTTCTTGCTTACTCCAAGCCTACTTACTGTGGGGGCACATGGGAAACTAAGAGCACCTTGATGTTCTGCTCAGCAATAGCTAAGAAACACTGATATATTGTTGATGGTAATATCAATATATGGATAAAATAAAAATGCAGCACTGTGCAGGCTGCTATGAAAGCTAACTCCATCCCAGCCAGACCCAGTATAATCTCTACCCTTTACTCCATATCACTTGCTTCATGCTCCTGTCTTATATGATCCACCATGCTCCCAGCCCTTCAGCACATATGCAGATACAATTCCTTTAGTCTAAGATCCATTCCCATTAATTGTCCATAAAATACCCATTCAAATGTCTGTAGAAACTTGTTCAGTTAATTTTAACCATTACTTGAGCACCATCTGTTGTGGTGGTCACTAAGGGCAGGATAGGCGGTGAGTTGTGTTGTGTGCTGAAACTAGCTTAGATTGCATCACTACTGCACATGCCCAGTTCCTTACAAGGCTCATCGTCTGTTGTTTTATGTGATTCCTGCTGTAGTATTTTGACATAGATGGATAGCATACAACAATGACATACAAATTGGACATAATTATGATGTTTAGAACTCAAATCATGGGTTATTTCCCCCCAAGGTTAAACCTCCTTAGGGTACACACTGGGTTTCACCATCTTCACACATTACCCACCAAGTTTGCCTGGGTCCTCTGATGAAAGCAATCCCACTAATGCATTTGCCTTTTCCCAAGGAAAGAACAACCTATGCCATCTTTCCCAGCCAGTTCTCTACATGCATCGTGGGGACCTTATCTCCTTCCATAGTGTGTAGTGATAAGAAGGAAGAAATGTTCTTCGTACTCAAGTAGAGTCATTGAACCTCTTGGGACAGTCCTCCCCCAGTCAAGATGCAGGCCCATAGGGTGAATGAAGAAGAGAGATTCTCTTTGAATCCATGAAGTTGGAAGGACGGTCTTTGTGTGGTTGGTGCCTTAATATCTGTCTGAGCAGCCAGTTGTCATGAAAGTATAGGTGTATAACTCTGGTGTGTTGCATACCAGCCTCCACCACATGGATTGTGTGCATTGTACAGCATCTAGATCTTTGATGTCCTGTTGTCCAGACTGCTATAGACCCTGTCCACCACTGCTAATTCCCTCAGAGACTTTCCTCAGCAGTGGTCCACTGCCCTTGGTAGTTCACTTTGTTTTTGAAAGCAATCACCTTCATGCTTGACATGAGCTGCCTCCAGAGGCTGCAGACATCTGGTTCTTTTCTGACTATTTTGTGGATTAGGTGGTCCCTACTGAAGGATCCCAGCTGCTGAGCTTCCCTGCCCTCCAGTTCCAGACCACTGGCCCCACTGGCCCAGCATTTGAGCAGCCAGCTGCTCTCCTGGATCATGGCCATAAGCATCTCACATGTCCCACAGCTTATTCAGGGATGAGGTGGTTTTTGCCTCTTCTATGATGTTTCTCTTCCCTTCCATGTCCTTACATCTGCCCCACTGAGGAGCAGACTGCTTCCCATGGTTTTCCCTCCTGCTTCCCACCGTGCTACTCATGGGGAACTTCTTTGTCCCTCACCAACAGTCAAGAATTGAGTCTCTGGTTTAGCTACAGTGTCTGTTTGTCCTCAGATCTGTAAACCCTCCCAGTGTCCATCTGTGTGCCCTCAGATCCAGAGATCCTCTCACCCCACCAGGGGCTCAATATAGAGCATCTTTGTAGACATAAAAGGCCCCAGCATAACGATAGAAGCTGTTGTCAGGAAAGACAAGGCATCTCTGTTTCAAGTGATGCACCACAGTGCAGAAGACTGAGAAAGGAAAAAAAAACCTAGATGGTGTGCACACAATAGCTAAAACACTGGTATATTATCAACACTATTTGAATCACAAGTCAGAAATACAGCGCCACGCACACTGCTCTAAAGAAAGTCAGCTCTATCCTAGCCAGACCCAGTAAAGGGTTTCATGTACCTCAGATACCACTTCAGTATATTTTTTTTAATGCCTAGTTAAGCTTTGTGTTCCCTGCAAAACTGTGTGTCATGGATGTGTTGTTCTAACAACACTCCTGCTATTCTCTTGCCAGTCCCCTCCTACTTCTCTTACAATCCACCATTTCATGGAGAATTTGTATCATGTATGAAGTTTGAGACTGGCACCCTCTTGCTAGATCTACCAAAGTTTTCTCTTGTTCTGTCACAGTTACATGGGAGAAGAGGCTGACCACTGCCTCAACACAATCTCCTTTTGGGTCACTGTCTCCCCTGAGCCTCCTCCAAGTTGAGCAATCCCATTTCCCTCAGCCACTCACCATAAGACTTGTGTTCTAGACACTTCACCAGCTTTGTTGCGCTCCTTTGGACACACTCTAGGGCCTTAATGTTTTTATTGTAGTACGGGCCCAGAACTTGAAGTGTGGCCTCACCAGTGCCAAGTGGGAAGGGACAATCACCTTCCTGGTCCTGCTGGCTGCACTGTTTCTGATATGAAGACAGGATGCCATTGGCCTTCTTGGCCACCTGGACACACTGATGGCTCATGTTCAGCTGACTGTTAACTGACACCCCCATATTGTTTTTCTTCCCTGCAGCTTTCCAGCCACTCTGCTCCAAGCTATAGCAATGCATGAGGTTTTTATAACCAAAATACAGGATCCAGCTGTACTTTTTTGCTCCCTACTATGGGCAAGGACACCTCCCTCTAGACAAGGTTGCTCATATCCCTATCTAGACGGGTTTTGAACATCTCCTGGGAAGGAGCATCCGTCCACAGTCTCCCTGGACAATCTGTCTAGAATCTCAACACCCTCAGAATAGAATTTCTTCCTAATATCCAGTCTAAATCTACCTTCTTCAAGTTTGTAGCGGTAGGATAACTGTTGAGTCATGGCCTGAACCACTGATTGATCACCTGGGGGAAGGACCCAGTCAGACCTGGGAGCACAGGTGAAGACAGTTCTCCTGTGTGACTGGAAGGGGCAGAGCCTGGTTGCACCTCTCTTAAACCGCATATAAGGGCTGACTGCCACGGGGGAAGGTTCTCTTTCTGGATGTCCCTTCTTTGTGGAGTTTTCCCCTCTGAGCCTAGATTTTTGGTAAGCAGTCCTTTTTCCTTTCCTTCTAACATCTTTCTGTTGCACTAGTTCCTCAGTCAGGTGTCAGGTATTTCTTCCTTTTCTCATTTGCCTGATATGGGAGCCATTAGATTGTGGCCTGAACCAGTGATTGAGCACCTAGTGAAGGGGTGTAGTGAGTCCTGGGAGTACAGGTGGAAGCAGTTCACCTGTGGGACTGAATAGCGTGGGTGCACAGGGTCCACCCCTCTATAGCATCATGTAAGAGCTTTAGGAAAAGCTCCTTTAGGAGTTTTCTGTCGTCTCTGATCTTTGGTAAGGGGGTAAGTTGTTCCTTTATTACTAAATTGTGACCAGTACATTTCTCAGGTGATGTGAAAGTGATTAAAGGCAATTATATCTGCTGTCTCCTATCATTACAGCCTGCCCCTCTTCCTTCCTTTCCTACATGTGTTTCCAGAGAGCCAGGTTTCAACTACAGTAGAAGATAAAAGGGAAAACAGTAATTTCTAGTGATGATCTAAATATGTTATAGGTAAAGAAATGTCCACATTCAGAAAGTGCTCAACTTTGTGTGTTGAGAGTGCCTCCAATTCCTGCATTAGTATGAAAGGTGTGCTTCAGTACAAGTTTTTAGTAATACTTAGTAATACTGGCAAGTCTGCGGTTAAAATTCATGGTATTTTTAGAAAGTGATAACAAACAAAAGAAAGATAACAAAAGAAATCCTTCTGTTCATTTCTTTTTAAGTAGGAAACTTGCTCTTAACAAGGAGGATCTTGCCCTCACTTCAAATCTGCGGTGGTCTGTGCTTTTTCCTGTATTTAGAGAAGTTTAGTTTGACTTTCTTCAGAAGAGGCATTTTTCTGGTTCCAAATTACGAACATTGTGAATTACTATCATACACTGTAGAGTCTGAGTGCAGATTGTCTTATCTCACAAAATGCACCAGTGGATGTCAGATCAATAGGCTACCCTTAGTCTAACCTGACATGCTCATATGTATCCAGACTGCTCTGATGGAGGATTCATAATGAACATAGTTGTTGTGCTGCCAGCACATATTATCTAGTGTGGAAAAAGCAACCAAAGCTTGCAGTGTGACTCATTTATTTATTTATTTTGCAAACAGTCAACAGTATTACATAGAGAAGAACATTCAAAAGAAGTACTGAAACAATGCCAGTAGTCAAAGACAACGAGAAGCCACTGGCAGTCCTGGTAGGCAAGTTAGACATTCAATCTCATTTGCCACACATCTTTCTACTTACTTTTCAGCGCTCTTCATGTAAGAGAAGCAGTATTTTACAGAAGTGATTTGATTAATAGGTGTCAGACTATGGTAAAATGTGAACTGTGTCAAAATTAGATACTATGTTCCAGGGGTTTATCAACAAAATTATGTAGTCAGAAAATAATTGTGTGCAAATAGTAGGGGGAAAAAAGCAATGTTACTGCCTACAAAATTATTTAATTGTTAATACTCCAACCTAGAAAGTACTATAAGCCAGAGTCTCACTTTACTTTGAAAAGGTGCTAGATTGTTTAAAATAGTGTGGATGGATAGTGCCAATATGGCTATATGTACAATAGTGAAGCTGAGTGTAATGTCATGATGAATCCTAAAGAAAACACTTGAGAAACACATAAGAGCTGAATGGGGCCATCTCTAAATAGAGCTTATCTCTAAATTGGAGAGAGATGAATATAAGTGTTGGACTATTTGGTAGATAAGAGATTGGTTGGAAGGCTGCAGAGTGTTGTGTTGAATAGCACTATGTCCAGATGGAGGCCACTGATGAGCGTTATCCCAGGGGTCTGTCTTGGGACCAGTGCTCTTCAGCATCTTCATTAGTGATGGGCTCAAGTGCACCCTCAGGAAGTTTGCCAATGACACCAAGCTGAGTCCCTTATAACCCAAGGTATTCTATGATTCTGTGATATTTCATTCCACTTTTCTTACGGCCTAAGTGTATCTTGTATAGACACATTTTGTGTAGGCAATCCCTTAAGAAGCTGTATTTTAGGTTGGTACCTTTCCTGCCTAGGAGGTTGCTCAGCTGAACAGGGTAGTTCTTACTCTTCTGTTCTAGGGCCAAAAAGTCATGAAAAAGAAAATGTGCAAAGATTCAATTGGACATTTCCTTGAAATTTGTAATGGAATTAATAATCAGCCTTGTATTTAATAGGCCATATTGTAGCTGTGCAACAATACTTCTTGGGTAAGACATGCCAGCCAAGAAGGAGGAACATTTAATTAACAACCTACTCGTCTACTTTCTGAGATTCTTTGAAAATATGTGATACACAGCAGCAAGATGCCTAAAGGCACTGTGTCACATCCTGCCCCTGTTTTGAAAGATAGACATAGGTCATATTCCATACAAATGTTGTTGTTATTCTCTTCCACTAGGGGCTCAAGATCTGGATCGCATTCGTTTGTCCACCTACCGAACAGCATGTAAACTTAGATTTGTTCAGAAGAAATGCAACTGTGAGTATGTCAGCACTTTCCTATACTATTGGTAGTACATTTCCATTGTGTTACAGTCTGTCTTTGAGATCAGTCCCAAAAGGGGTTGTTGGATCTGACATGGCAAAAGACACCAATCAGAGTGCCTGGGAAGATTTCAAATACTGTTCTGTTTGTATAAGGAGCTTGTCTCTCACGTGCCCCATGATTCAGTCACAGAAGCACCAGTCTTCATGCAGGCTGCGGCTTTAACTAACATGAATGCTAACTGCATTCTCCAGGTTTTTTTTAAGTAATACTTGGGGGTTTCAGCAATCATGCAAATTAAGCATTATAGCAACTTTGTGACGGAGTAAAGGTGATTCTGTTCCTTGTCTGGGGTGCAGCAAAGTATGTGCAGTATTAGTAAGCCCTGTTTTTTCCAGAACTTCTAATTCCTGAGAAGTTTCCCACTTGATTAGAGATCTTTTTAGCATTTCTTCTGAGATCTGGTCTCTCTTCCTTTACTGTTTCAATTTCTATTGGCACGTTCATGAGAAAAGCTATAAGCTTTAATGGATTTCAATGTATGTAAAACCTGTTAGTGATTGTATCATTTATTCTCCATCTAAAATATTGTTCAGATATGTAGAATGATGAGTTTTGGTTTGTGTTTCACCGAATCTTTCTACATTAAGTTTAATGAAACCCATCCTATCTGTGGAAGCTCTTGTTGGCAGAAGCAGAAGGAGGAGGACTGGTGCAGGGAGAACAGGTTTTTTGGTCTTCATATCTAAACTAGAATGACAGCCTGGCTGTGCTTGTGCTATGCACAGTGGTAAATGCATTAAGAAATGTTTTGTTGATAGGGATTAAACCCTTGGGAGGGAGTTCCTGGTTTTGAGGTTATACCTGTCTTTGTTACAGAAGTGTTTAATTCATGCTGTCCATATGTACTACGGGGACCAAACTGTGACAGAAAAGTCTTTTGAGAATTATTAACTAGTTGGTCTTTCAATCACTTCTGCAGCATGTTTCTCATATTTTGAGTCTGAAGTTAGCTGAAGTATGAGTTAACAGATTAGTACCATTCTGCAAGCAGACTGCCAGACACAAAAATTAGGATGGGCTTAGTACCTACCCAGCAGCTACCCATTCAGGAGGCAGTGCATTGAAAGACACTATTATGCTGTGTTCAGTTGTTCATTTTTTAATTCTTTTAGATTTTGTGTTTAAAAGGATGAAATTTCCACTATGTTTTCATGGTAACAGTTCAATAATCTGAAGTGATCAAAATATCTAATCAAGTTGACACTGATTGCAAAGATGCAGCACTAATTGCTTTGGTAACTGTATGCAGAGCAAATAAAAAGGCTTAAGAAAGAGATAGCCACATTGTTGGGAGTGGCTGACTGGCTAAAAATATTGGTGGTTAATCTCAACTGTATTCCTCTTAAGCATGAACTGCTTTTATGGAACTATTTGTTTTGTTCTTTGCATTAGAAAACCAATGCACATAGCCTTCAGTTCTGTGCGGAGTCCCTCATGGGCAGTACTTGCCTTCTGGCTGTCATTGATAAGTAGTTTGGTGGCCTTACATCAAGAGTTTTACACTGTATCAGCACTTCCTTGGGGGTGGGGGGGTGGGGGGGAAGAAAGGTCTTAAACATGTTGTCCTAGGAATTACGTTCTGTGCAACTTAAGGAATAATTTGTGTTGCTCTGGATCATGCTGAATTGAGCATGTATTTTCATCATGAAGTACAAATTTCTTCTCATTTCTGTCTGACTGCTGCTCTCCCACATAGCTTCCTCTCACTGGTAAGAAGAGGAATCATTCATTCACTGTACAATGGCAATCCAATGCAGAGCTTCTAAACGTAGAGCAACTGAACCAAGCACTGGTCTGAAATGGTTACTGTCTGACCTCTGGCTTATGTTAGTGACTCTAGTTTCCTACAGAAATTGCCACTAAGCTCTAGTCAGTACTAAGATGGGGGGGGGAGAGGGAGTGACAAAGGGGAAAAAACTTTCTCTTGTTTGAGCTCTTTCATATACAAGAGAATATAAGAAGGAAAAAGCTCAAAGGCAGTCACACTCCTGTGCATGTCACCTCCTGTCACCCAAGCCATCTTCATCTTCTTTCAGCTGTGCTCTCCTGCCCTGCCTTGACCAGCTTCTTGCTCAGTCACTGTGGCCCAGACTTACAGGGAAAAAGAATTGCTTGGAAAAAAGTGTGTGTAAGGAGTTCTTTTAAAGAACTAATTTAATAAATTGCAGGGAGCTGCTTTTGGCTGCAGGCTGGAGATGTATGAGAATGGAAGCAAAGAGCTGTTCTAAGTGCCAGAAGTGGCACTTCCAAGAAAAGCAGAGCAGAGGTTTTATTAACCAGCTTTTTTTTACCCTGAGGTGCACATTAGCATGGAACAGAGTGTGACAGTCCTAGGATATCAGGTGGCTGTGCTTATCACAAACAATGCAGTGCTTGTTTCTGCATCCTTTAAAGCAGGCACACACAAAGGGTCATCTCCCTGCCACCCACTGTGAAGTCTTCTCACTCTGAAAGAGTATTTTGCTGAAACCTACCTCATTAGGGTGGGTTTTACTGGTGATGTGAGTACTGTGTAACCGGTTAAGATGCATTGGCAATCTCAGAGCTGTTCTCTGCAGTATTTTTCCTTCAACTATTCAAATGATGTGGCCAAAAGTTATAGTGAAGGTGATAGTTTATCACCATTTACCAGAGCACCACTGAGTATGTTGTGCCCTGAATGCTAGCACTTATTGATCAAATTAATTATACCGTTGAATTATTTCACTTTCTCAAGAGGAAGATATCTTGAAAGGTATTTTGAAAACATCCTTCGAAACTATACATATTCTATAAAACTTTAGGAAAAAAAGAAGTGAAAAATATTCCTTCCATAAAAATCTCTCTGAGCACTTAAACCAACAGCCAGTTTAAATAAAATCAGCAGTGTGAAGAAAAAAATCAATATCAGTCATTGCCATTATTTGTCAAACAGAACAGAATTGAATCCAGTCCAGCTTCATTCTTCAGAGAAGCAACAAATTCTTCATAAGAAGTAAGAAAATATGTGCATAAATATGAAAAAAAATGCAGTGCTGTCTTATAAGGAGAGCTACCTTCAGCTTTAAGTATTCTCCTTTTCCTGTGTTGACACTATCAATAAGTAACAATAACATTGACGAACTATTGGGGCACACCTGTGAGCTTGCTAGTACCTAAATGTGAGATGCAAACATAACATCCCAAAATAAGAGACCTACAGAATTCTGCATGTATGCATTCTGAAAGCTGGGAAGCTTTACTACTGCAACATGAATATAAATTCATTTTGTGCTTCCTTATTTCTGATGACAATTTCTAAGCATAGAAGTAATGAAAAGACAAACTCTGGGTAATGTTCAGTATAGAAAAAAATGATTAGGTGCCACTTGCTTATTAGTTTGCACATCTCCTTGCAACAGCAGTAGTCTTCTCTTAATCATAAAGACCAGCACAAAATGGAAATACCTCTACTGTGAAAAAAGAAAAAAAATTAATGAAAAAATAATCTTAAGAACTTAAGATGGGGGCATGAATAATTTCAAGTGAATTACAAGAGTCTTGGAGAGACAGACCCCAGAGAATACCCTCCTGGAGGCTGCATCATCTTCAGATCTAAGAATGTAAAGCAGGAGCACGTCAGCTGTGAGCTGCTCTCAGGGATCTTCATGTTGGATGTAGTCTCAGGAGTAGCAATGCTCTAATCATCTCAGGTTAAATTTTATTTGGGATGATAATAACACGGAGGAAGCAGGTGTGGAAACCTGATCAGAAGTACAGTATGTCTGTGCTGTACAAAATATACAAAGTGCAGCTGGCTAAATTTCATCTATGTTTTCTAGTATGTGAAGGGGAGAGATAGGAAAGCCACAGGGTGAGCACTGTGAGGTCTGTAGCAGTCACAGAACTCAAGCCCTACAGACTGATGTTTCTCAAAGTTGGGCATTAGGATACTGTCCTTCACTTGACCTTCTGTGTGTTGAAGCAGGTTTTGAAACATCCAGCATACATTGTTACCACGCAAGGAAGGTGCCATCTTGCCAGTGTTGACTTAAAGCTGTTTATCCATAAGAATCAGACACAGAAGAGTAATAATGCTTTCCTAAAAGAAGGTGTGAGTGTCCAGTGGCAGCAGCTGCATTTATCTTTCAACATTCACTGGTCTTCAGGAAACACCAAAAAATTATGATTCACAGTAATCCCCCATCATCCTTGTTCTGTTGGTTTATTAAAATCCAATTGTTTATACGGAGGAACAATCTGAGATGAAATGTCATGTTAACATGCAAATTCCCTCTGGGCTGTGGTGGCAGCAGGAGTAGAACATAGCAACATATCGTAATCAAAACCATTATACGATGACACATCACTCACTTGTACAGAACTGTACAGCTGGAAAACTGCTGCTGTCCTCGGTGAACTTCTGAATGTGTTGTGAGGTTATTCTATGACTCTGGCTGCAGAGAGCAAATTTTGCTGATTTCCCTAGATCAGAATAAATCATTGGCAGTTGAAAACTTGGCCCTGAAGCCGTGCCAAAGATTGTAAAAAGGCGCTTAATTCAGATGGAAAGGGAGCTTTTTTTTTTTTCCCTCCTGTCTTTTAATCCCAGCACCTTAGGGTTTTGGAGTCTTTGTTTCTTTGCTTTCAATATCTTTCTGTGTGAGTGAATTTGGTTTGGTCTGTCTTATCCAAGTCGTAATACAACTGTTTCCAAAGAGGGAGCCTAGCTGTTAGGGCTGTGATGGAGGCTTTGTGAATGTCCAGGGCAGCCTCCTCCACCTCCACCTGCTCTTCCTCCTACCTCCTCTGGGTTTAAGCAGTCACAGCCAAGGCATGTCAGCTTAATTCCCACACGTGCTCCTGGGTGCTTCTCTGATCTGATCTGCCTTTTTACATTTGTTTTAAGTTAGAATCATTTCTCACCCTCTTGAAATATAATAGTTTCCCATTGAAAATGAATGACAGTTATTGTAAACACACTATTTTTAGATACTTTTCTTAAAGCTTTTTACCTTCTGTGCTCTTTTACCTTCTGTAACGCTGCTGAAACTGGTTTGTTTTAGAAACTGGCAATTTGGGTATAAAGTGATGTAATTGGACTTTGTGAGCTACTAGCCCCTGTAAGGATGGCAGTCACTTTTAAGAAAAGCTTTGGTTTTATTAAACCAAAGTAAAATTACTGATGAATGCTGTTGTTGTTTCTTTATTTTCCTATACTGGACTAACACTTAAAAGTATTTATTTAAGCTTTCCCATTTGACTTGCCATTCCCCACAAAATGAAGAGTTGCAGTATCTGGTACTTGTGGTAAAAGGAAAGGGTATGAAGATATGTGAGTTTTGAGTCCACAGGGGAAATGGTGCTGTGACCTTTGTTTTACCACAGTGGCCTAGGAAGACATTACTAGACACAGTTTCAACTTTCTGTTCTGCATGAGAAAATATGCTTTGGTCTTAACTATCAAAGAAGTTCTTTTTTGAGGAATACAGCAAGAGGGTGTTCAGAGGTATCCAGGTCTGGCCTGTTGATAAGCATCACCAAATATTTCATCTTTATATTTTAATTGAAGCAAGAATCACTTCTCTTTACTTCAATAAGACATGGAATCATAGAATCTTACCACCATAATAGAAAGCTATTATTTCTTTGATTCAGTAACTTCATTTTCCCCAGCATGAAATGGAGTTCTTAAGACATGTTTGATAATGTGCAAGAATCCCATGAGAATGTGGCAATATTGTGCCTTATAGTTCTCGAGGACTGTATAGCCTGTGCACTTCCGTGCTTGCCTCTCATTCTCTTTTCTTCAGATGACCATTACAAGTGGAGCCTCCAAATTATCATAATTGTAGAGTCGTTTAGGCTAAATAACTTATTCCCCCATCATTGTTGGGTTCTGTGGTTAGTGTTCTGTTCTCATTGTAGGGTTTTTATCATAGTTTTCATTCCATTCTGTAAGCAATAAAGCACAAGATGGTTTCTGGCTGGGTCACAGAGCAGTCAAGCTGAATGACAAGTAATGTTGCCTACTTGAGAAGTGTAAAAGGTCTGCTTGGCTGCAATTCGAAACATTATTTCCAGAGAAAACAGTCTGCCTCTTGAATTTTTTATCATGGCACCCTCATATTCTTCTAAACCCTCAGTAGCAGTCTTCTGGGATATTTGCTTAGAAATCTTATTTTTGTTGCTGTCATTACTGACCCTCTTGGATATTCTACAATCTGCTTATTAGTATTACTAAGTTAATGTAGAGGCCTGGCTTTTTTTTTGTTTTCTTTTTTAAGGAAACTGAGACTTCGTCATTCATGTAGCTCCTGAGGATATAGCTTTAAAAAAAAATGAAGAAGAAATAGCACTCTATATTACATTACTGTATTACAAGAGCATTGTGTAAGTTACTAATTCTGGTATCCTGCAGTACTTGGATAATGAAAAGAAAGATGAGCTAATGATTTTGAAAACTTTTTTGTTCCTTTGTCTTTACTAGCGACTTGGAGATTAAATGCTCTTGGAACTGCTAGTACCATCCCATATGGGTTTCCAGGCAACTATGGGAAAAGGATGCATATATTATACATTCTGCATTATGCATCAATTATTTAATCAAAAGTTCAAAAGGGCTTGATTTAGCATATTCCCTGCAGACAAATCCTTCATAAAGATTTTAAGCTGTAAGTGTTCACTCACAGCACAGTATCTTGAAAATGGTTTCAGATTTTCTTCTTTTAACTGTAAAAGTTTGTTAATGTGCTTGACGGATCCTAATAACTGTCACATAAGCTGTATATTTGACATGTTCCACAGGACTGATTGCAGGTCAGCCTTCCTTCAATGTTGGCACAAAGTGGACTGTTATTACGTGAGGGATTGCAGTGTCTCAGATCCCTGATTATTTGCTTTTAAAGGCTGCCATTGCAATTCCATCTCATACATGATTAGCATAAGAACTGTCAGTGGACATTTGGAATTCATTTCAGTGTCAAAAAGAGTGATCCAAACAAGGCTGCATATCTTAAACTCTCAGGTCTTTGCGTGCTCACAGATTGATTTTCCAGCCACACCCATTATTCCAAGTAGCTCCTGTTAAGAACTGAGTTGCAGAAAATTGTCAGCTAATATTACTTTGTCCCTTGCAGAGGAAGATGTCTGGATTGGCATCCTTTGAGTCAGAAGGCGGCAGGCACATAGATAGGCCACGTCCCCAATACACCTGCAGTCTGCCCTCCACGACAACAGTGACTCAGCCCCAGTTCTATGCAAACAGCTTTGTAGTTGGGTCACAGCTGAAAACCTTTTCTGACTGACTTCCTGAACTCTGCTACAGCTGCCATTCACTGCATTATTTCTGATGGCTGTTCTGATACAGGTTTGAGATTGAGGCTGGGCAGTCTGTTCAGCAGCTGCTGTCTCTGAACATCTGTTCCTGGTGTCAGGCATTAGTCGCCTTTGACCCAGCGTGCTTTGTTTTAGTTATCCAAAACCAGAAAATGCATCCTATTTCACATTGATCCTCCTAAGGAACATTCACAACAAAAGAAAATAAACAATTATTAACTTAGTGTTCTAGATATTCTAAAAATTGCAAAATGCACATGCATGCAGACATGCAATCTCATGAAAACAAATGGGTGTCTTGGTGATAATAGAATTACTGTATTGTCTGGGAGCTGCTTCTGCTTCACATGAGAGCTTTTACTACTTTTGCCCTCTTGTGTTTTGCCTTCAAACTGTAGCTATGTTTTTAAATCTCCTCCATCATCATTTCTCTGCCCCTTCTTCAGCATCACCTCATTACCTGTAGTGTGCATTTTATCTCTGACTTCTCTGCAACGCTTATGCTCTTAACTGCTCTTTCCACTATTTCCCACTTGGCTGCCAGAAGCCTGTCTTCAGGCACATCCTCTGTTACACTTGAGACTGTCCTACCCACATGGGTATTTTGCTGGGCTCTCCCAGTGTCATGCAAGTACCTCCATAAGCTGCCAGAATGCATTAAGCAGTATGACTTCATGTCTGTCACACATTGGTCATTCTCTCAGTTTTTATCATTTGACATCATGTTTATTCAGGCAAGGGAAAATAAACAAAATAGAAGTTTTCCTTGGAGCAGATATCAGTAAGTTGGGTGATTGCAACATTTTGTTCCTAGGGAATTCCAGTCCATCATTTCAAACCTACCCTGCCTCTATTCTGAACTCAGAGCAGAAGTTCTCAAGGAGCTGTATGTGAACTCCATCCATACCTGAGAGCAGAGTACAATTTTGAAGCCCTTGCAGAAAACTGTTTTTCTGAGAAGTTAAGATCCAGAGTTTTGTCCATATCCTATAGCATTGCATTGGAAGTGTCCTTTTCCACAGCATCTGCTGAGCTGGATTTTGTTGAGGGTTGGTGGTTGGTTGGTTTGTTGCTGTTTTTTGGCTTTGATGCTGTCACATAGCTCTGAATAATGGCCAAGCACTATGCAGCTTTCCTAACCAGTTGTCTCCTCTGCAGTCCTTCCTAGATCTGATGCATCTCCTACCCTTCCTCATTCCCTGCTTCATTCCCTTTCAGACTCCATCTCCAGTAACGTTTCCAAATAAAACTGCTGTGGAGCCATCAGGCATGCTGGCTGTGTGTGGTGAATATTCTCAGCAGCTGTGGGCTGCTGTGTGAAGAGAGCAAGTACTATAAAGAAGGGAAGTCAGAATGTAGGGCTTGATCTCATTTTTTACTGTAATTCACTGCTTCTGAAATTCCCAAGGTGTTTTTTCCTTCTAAAACCATGTTCATTTGTATTTAGAGTTGCACTAAAAGACAATTTGTGTACCTCTAATAATATAGGTCAACTTCACAATGCCCGGAATATTCAAAGAGAAGCTTAACTGTTCCGTATTTTTACATACCAGCTGTACCTAGTATTATTTTCTGTTAGTCTTAGTGGAAGATTTCATACAGCATATGTACAGCATGCCAGGACAAATTGTGAGAACAGAAGATGTTGGCCATAAAAATAATTCCCCACTTCTAACAGTGTGAAGAGACTGCATAATATAATGTCCTCAGTGTCTGCTGCTCTCGCTATGACTATGGGATGCTACACAATAAACGTTCAGTTTCCTGTCATTGACTTGTTTGTGATGTACAATAGCTTTGCAGAGACAGTTTTGTTTGTGCTGAATTAAGCCACTGCGAGGCCAAATTCAAGCTGAGTTATACCTGTGATATCGTTGTTGGCTTAACAGACTTGTAGCAGGGGAGCTGCCAGCGGTCTCAGCCCCATCACTGGGTGAAGTGTGGCTAATTACAGTAAATGTTCTGGGGATACTCAGCCTTTACAAATTGGAAGTCTACTGAATTCACTGACATTACTGTGGCGTGAGGAAAGGAGTGAATCAGTCTCTTAGTATATATTGTGTGAAGACGATGAACTTGGTTTCCAATAAATGAAGTAAATGCTAGTATCATAGTACATCTCTCATAAAGGTGCCAATCTTCCATCATGTTTAGTTTTTCCTGTTTCATTCATGCCCGTTTTACCTTGAAACTCTTCATTTTGTCTTGAATTTGTAGGATATCTTTAAGGATTGTGTGTGTAAAGCTAAGTGCCCATGTACATTGAGGCTCTTACTCCATCTAGGGGCTCTGAAAACATCATTAGAGAGTTTCTGTCACACGGAGAAGGGATATAGATGTGTGGTACTTCATCTAAATCCTGCTTGTCTGTCATTTTACATTCTGCCTTTTTGCTTCCTTTCTCATTGTTGCTGATTGTTGAGCAGTGTTTAACTGGAGCTTTTCTCCTTTTCCTGGCCTAATCCTCAAGTCTCTCTCCTTAAGAAATGAAATGGTTTAGCCCATGGTACCGCAAATCACTGAAGTAGGAGCCACTGTAATTGCCACCTGGTTCTGGAGTTATGGTTGCTGAATGATTTGGCCAGAGACTGGGGTGCTGGCTCTTGGAGAAGGCATTGCTTGGGGTATGAGTAATGGCAGGAGAGCAAATGTGCAAAGATTATGTGAACACAGAGGTAGGATTTGGTCAAATGTTCTGTGTAGTTTGCATGAATTAGACGTTGACTCTTCAAATTAATTCAATATAAAGAAAAGGATCTTCAGGGTACCAGGATCCATCTCAGACCTGATTGTAGCTCAGATCCCAAAAGACTTCTTAAGCAAATAAATTGTCCTATTTTCAAATGTAGTAGTTGTTTAAATGCAGAAGTTTGAACCTGTGGCAGTAATGAGCACCTTCATTACCAATCTCAGCAAAGGATTAAATCAGGTTGGAATCTGAACTGTCCCTATGACTTTAGCCATAATAGTTTTTTTCACTTAAGTCCCATGTGCTACTGGAACATCCAACTTTATCTCAAGGCTCTCACTTTCAGCAGCTGAGGTTGATATTGGAATTTTGTCCTCATAAATTAAGGGCTCCTACAACTCTCTGGATTGGGCTTAACTCCTGAGAACAGAAGAGAGGGACATGTATAGTCTCTTTTTTGTGTGTCACTTCTGTTCTGGGGGGTGAAAAATAAAATTCTGATATCAGCAAGTTTACTTAAGCATTAAGTTGAAGTTAAATGCTTCTCTAGTTATTTTTAATTGATGAAAATTTTGTGGGCCAAATTCAGTCCATGTTACATAAAGAAATTAATTAAATTCATATAAAAAGGATCAGCTTAACAATATGCTTATATGTAAAATACTACTTTAATATTCATGGCGATGTGCAGTTCCTCATTGATTAGCATTCTGCACCTTGTGTTGTTGTTTAGTCTTGCCAATCCTAAATGATTAAAAAAAATTAAGAGCAAAAAAAATGACATGAGTCAAACTCTGAAAAGCAGACGATGGGCCAAGGAAGAGCTTTGTCTTCAAGCAGTTCTGAGTGTATAGTAGGTGCTCATTCTTTTTCTCTGATCTTTGTGGTATGACTGAACTTTAAAGGTTGCCAACGTAATATCAACTTTTTTTTTATGGCCATGAGGGAGGAAAGGGTTATAAAGACCTGTT
This sequence comes from Perdix hodgsoniae, assembly GCA_035772895.1. Taxonomy (NCBI): domain Eukaryota; kingdom Metazoa; phylum Chordata; class Aves; order Galliformes; family Phasianidae; genus Perdix; species Perdix hodgsoniae. The sequence goes on along the minus strand of JAPSGF010000019.1, from coordinate 7,432,895 downwards.
AAGCTGAATATCTACTTGCCATCACAAGCTTCCAGTGTCAGAGATTTTAAGGAAAGCAGCAGTTACTATAAGAGCAGGGCTAATACTTTGTGTTACCAGCTCTAATGATACATATTACTTCAAGGTTAGTGGGAAATATAAGTAACTCAGCTTTTCAGCATTTGCACTTCCTTTACACTCACTGTTTGCTGGTAACATGGCTAGAGCCACGTGTAGGTCACTTGTGGTATGGAGAGGTTCTGAGGGGTAGAAGGCAGCTGGGAGCAGTTGTACCAAAGAAAAGAAAAAAAGTGGAGATATTTAGGAGAGAAAGATGTGGTATTAGTCAGAGTTGGAACTTAAAGAAACATATTTCCAGAGGAGATTTTATCACCATAGAATCGACACCCAACATGAAGATTATTCTGCCCTTTCCACCTCTGAGGCTTAGCATTATTTGCCTATCAAATGTGATAGCCTTTATAGGATGTATTTATAGGGTTTAATCAGCTAAATTCATGGACAAGCAGTTTTCTGGGGACAGCAGTGGGAATACACAACCTTTGATTTGTGTTAGTGTGGTTGACATTGTGCCAATACAGAGTTAAAATTTAATGGCCAATGTGTGCTGCATTTACTAAAAATGCACCCAGTAGTGCCATCCTGTGGTCAAGGCTATGATGAACAGAAGGCTTGTGCACTCTGTTCTGCCTTTTCTTTAAAAGCGATTTTGCCTTGGATTATTGAACAGAAGCTGAGTTGTGCCAGGCTGTAAAATTATAGCTTTCTTCTCAGACACTCAGTCATTTCTGAACTTCTAGTGTAATCTCATAAATAGGAGTGCTGGACCATGTCTTTTTCCTTTTCCTGGAAACACTTTTTTGAAAGTTTCCATAATTCATTTTCCGTCACCAGTTAGGTATAACAGAGATGGTATTTTGAAAATCAGCTGCAGATACGGTATCACCCAGTGCTGGAGGTTGTTTTACCTCCTTTTGGGAGTGCAGAAACATCTTCCTAATTTATTTTTATTGCAGTGTATTACAGAAGAATTACATCTAATTAGAATTTTGAAATGCTGTGGTTTTACTAATGAAATACAAACTCAGATGTAAGGCAAATTGCCCTTATTTTAAGAGAAATGAGAAAGCTGTTCTGTATCATCTGTATTTACTGACCAAGTTTTGTTACCTCATCCCCATTTGAAGAAAATAATTAGTTCAGGCCTGATTGCATATTGCCTCAAATGAGGCATTTCTTACTAGAATAGTGTTAGGGAGGGATATTAAAAAATAAGGGAGATGAATAATCTAAGGGTACCATTGTCATTTTGGGCAGAATTTAGAAAGTTTCTGGATATGGAATATAGATATCAACGGATCTGCTACAGACACGTTGGTTTTTGACTTATGAAAGTGTTCAAGTTTTTAAAACAGGTAAGTGATATATAATGTGTGGATTTAAGCTATGTGACTTCTAGTAACAGAGCAGTGTTTTAACTGAGTGTTCTCTCCTGTTTGTCATAAAAACGTTAAGAAGCTTAGTTATCTTTTTTCTTATTTTAATTTATGTATGTCATACTTTATTCAGCGTTTCAATAAATGACTTTTAAGTGTGTTTAAAAAAAAGGAGCCCCCTTCCCAGCAGCTGGGTGAAAAGCAGCACCAACCATTTCCCCAGCCCAGCACTGTGGGATGCATTGCCCCCTGCTCACCCTTACAGGATCGACTGTCATTAGTGGTGCTTGCTGGGGAGACTGTTGGCCTCCTCAGCCACGCACATAGAGCCCTTCTGTCAGTACAGGTGAGACAGAATAGGCAGGAAGAGACAGCAGGGAGGAGAAGGAGCTTTTATTGTAAATGTAATTAAATGTAGATGATGATAATTTTACTGGAGATCTCCATGTGATCTTGCACATTGGTGGCTTTGTCGGTTGCCATATTGAAGATAACAATATGCTGAAATGTGGTCTTTTTATCCTAGCAGTTCTTCCTCATTAATAGCACTTGGCCAAGTTGACAGGCACATCCAACAGGCCACATTTGCTTAATGTGCTCAGTGACCAGAATCTTAAAAGGCTTTAAAAAAGCCTCACTTTTCACTCTGGGCAGAAGATTAGGTGAGGATACAAGAATGCAAGCCTAGTATTTGGACTGGAGAACTTTTAAAACTTTTCCCCTGAAATCCATCACCTCAGCCCTATGCATTTTGTCCTACATATTTCCAGGCATCCAGCAGCCAGCTTTGGAAGTAATTCAGGATTACTGCCTGTGCATGCATTCTGCCTCATCATCCTGGTCATTAATGAAGGTGTTCCACAGCTTTGGCCCTAGTATTATGCCTCAGGGTTTGCCATTAGTGACTGGCCTCCAACTGGACTTGGTGCCACTGTTAACAAGATTTTCAGTCTGGCATTTCAGACAGTTTTCAGTGTAACTCACTTTCCACTTGTCCAGTCTGTAGTTATTTTTTTCAGTGAGGACATTATAGGAAATTGTGTCAGTAGCCTTGCTAGAGCCTTAATAAAGAATATCCACTGCTCTGTCTTGTCCAGGGAGGCAGTCATTTCATTGTGGAAAGCAAACAGGTTGGTCAAGCATGATTTCTCCTTCATAACTCCTCTCTGACTGCTCCCAGTCATTTTCTTGTCCTTAACATGCTTGGAAATGACTTCAGAGGGATTTGCTCCATCCCCCTTCTGTGAACTGAGATGAAGTTTAAATCACTGGATCCTTTTGTTTGTTCATAAAGAGAGTAACACCAACTTTCTCACAGCTCTCAAGAACCTTGCCCTGTTGCCACAACCTTACAGAGGTAATTGAGTGGCCTTGCTGTGACATCAGCTGGCTCCCTCAGCACTTGTGGGTGCACCCCATATTAGGTACCATGGACTTGGGAGCGTCCAGTATGTCTAAATGTCCTCTAACCAGTTCCAGAACACCTCAACCAAGCTTGTCTTTCTCTTCTTGACTGTCCCACTTGTCACAGGGACCTGCATCTTCCTGAAGATGAAGCTTGTCAGTAAAGACTAGATAGGAAGGCTTCAAGTAGCTCAGCCTTCCCTATGTTTTTTGTCACTGGGTGCCACATCCCATTCAGCAGTGGGCCTACGTTTTCCTAAGCTTGTCCTGCTGATGTGCTTACAAAAGTCTTTCTTGTTACCTTTCACATGCCTTGCCAAATGCAACTTGAGTTGGGCAGTCTCTGAGAATTTGATTTCTACAAAGACATACAGAAACGTTGTCTCTGGTTGCTCTAGATTATCAGTACCTCAGTGTATCATCCTCTTACAACCTTTCTTACTATTATATGGGAATACACATTAAAAAACATAATAAAGCATTTGGGGATCAAAAGTAGCATGTCTGTAAGTATTCTAAATGTTTTATTAATTACTTTAAGCTTGAAGTATTTACTCACAATCGCTGCATCTGCAAACCAGAAATCACATGAAGTAGCAGGAAGATGCAATTGTAATTTGTGCTTATATAGATGTATATATTAGATTTATATATAAATGTTTAATAAAAGAATTCCTGTGGCAACAACCTGGATGTCCACCACTCTTGAGTTTTTGGTAAGCAGTGATGACCAGCCCAAGAGGTGTTAGTAGCTTGCAGAGCATTCAAGACTAGCTTAGGGCATGCCATGCCTCTTGATTAGCTGCCCAGCGGGTGCCCAGCTGTGCTGGAAGTCACTGTGTGGATAAACTGTGTCTGGCAGCAGAAGCAGATGAGGGAGGTAGAGGAGAAGCATAGAAGACATTTCCAGGAGCAGGTTCAGGTATCTGGGCAGTGAGCATAGCCTGGGTGTGCCAGGCTATGGAGGGTGACATCTGTCGCCAGACATTATCAGCCAAAGAGTGAAATACCTCATTTTCAGCCAAACAGACCTAACACCCTGTTGCATTTTTTTTCATGTAATTTGGCACCAGAAAATGTGAAACACCGTAAGCCATCATGGTTGGCACTTTGGTCTGCATAGTAGTAGGACAAACATTAAGGCTTTTACTGAGAATGCTACAGCTGCTTGATATGAGGGGCAGCTTGGCCACAAACAGGTGTTCTGTAGTGGGAAATCACCTTGTTCAGTGCTCCATTACCCTCCTGGCAGCAGAAAAGAGGAGTCAAGCAGAAAGAGTGAGTGACTTCCCAGGGCTTCACAATGGTGATGATGACAAATGGCTGCACACCCTCATTGGTGATGGGTTCATGGATTCTAATCTGAAAGAGAAGAATCGTCTAACACATTTTATAATATCTGGGAGATTGCTAGACAAGGAAGCATAGGTCTTTCACTTCTAATGAAATCCACATTGTGAATATCTGCAATACATTCAAGTGCCATTAATTTCAAATTACAATGCTGCTATGTTTAACCTCAGGCACATCTGTAAGAACTGTGCTGAACTAAAATTGTAATGAAACGTATCCTTAGTTTTTTGAGATGATTTAAGTTAATACTTCTTTAAAAGTTTTTCTTATATTCACCAACAAACACTGTAAGGTGGAATTCTGTGGTAGCTGTCAGTTGGACATGTTTACCTTAGGTGTAGTTAGGCCTGTTGTAAGTTAAGTAAATTTGAATTGATTATTAAAGCCATAATTTAGTTGCTTCCCTTGTTTGATTAAACAGTCTTCTCTTCTATGTTCATTTAATAATGAATGGAAAGTTAACATTGTAGAGTTCATGGTTCAGGTGGAGTGGAGTACAAAAAATACAGTAGAAAAGATTCATTTTTTTATGTAAGTAAATTGGTTTAATCTTGAGAAGGCTTAAGCACACAACCTCTTATTCTGTTGTTTTGGCTTTTTTTTATAGTTGCTTTTTCCACTTAGAAGATAACTTCCACTGCACTTCTCTTTTTTATGCTTGCTTCAGGCAATGGCATTTCTTGGCAGCTGATGTTTGAAGTAATCTGCCTCCTTTGAGATTAGTGATATATCCAAGATTATCTCACAGCTTCTGTATCTCATGGTAACTATAAATAAACTGCATGATGGGAGGAAGACTTCATTTTTCACCTTATAAATAAATTGTAATTTCCTTGCTTTAAGCTGAGTAAAAAAGGGTAATCCATCTCTTATCTCACACTTTGTCTATACTGTAATCTACTGAACAGAAAGCTGCTATTTAAGGATAACCATTAAAATAAAAATGCATTGATTTCCTCCTAATGTAAAAGCTAAAGAACTCTTGGGAGAGAAAAGGAAGATCAAAATTGGTAAAACTGCCATATGCATTTATAATAAGCAACATAATTTTGTCCAAACTTCTCTCTAAATGTATCAAGTACACCTTCTTCAAAAGCCATCCTCCTTACAGAGTTGTAGAATGGTGGAATTCTGTCCTGTAGCTTCCAATTCCTACTTTTCATTGTAACAAATTAATAAAAGCAATAGGAAAGGATGTTCTGAACACAAATAAAGGGAGAATGGCAGGATGTAAATCCTCAGGAGTGTCTAAAAGCTTTTTGGATAGAGGAAAATGCAAAACACTTTTCAGGCTGAGACCATGGTTTTCCATCCACACTTAAATGCTGCAGAGAGAGACCAATTAATTTACGATGTACTGGCAACAGTCTCTCTCTCCAAATGCTGTTTTACCAGGTGAAGTAGTTCACTGAAGAAAATAACATTTGTTATTTGGAGTGTATTTCTATACATTTATCTTAATTCTCTGTGATTTGGGTTGTGCCTCCTCCAAGAATGCATTTGTTGCTAATGGTGGTTGTGTAGAATAAGTGAATGGCAGCTGTTTGTAGTGCTGTTCATCTGCCTCGTGTTCTGTAGTTGTGCTGTGCTTACATGGCAGGGTTGGGTAGCTGTGAGCAGAGTCCCATGTTAGGTTAGAGCTAGCTCTAGCCTTCTTCAGAAGGAACCTGTCAATGGCCAGATCTGAGCTTGTGCCTCTGAGAGAGCAGATTTAAGAGAGGGGAAAAACACTGTGCAGCAGCAGCTGGGAGAGGAGTGATAAAGTGTGACAAAACAAGTCCTGCAGGCACCAAGGTCAGTGAAGAAGTCCGCTGCAGGCTGTGGGTACCCCATGGAGTTGGTTTCCACGTGCAGTCTTGAAGAAGATCGTTGTGTGGTGGATGAGGCCTGAAGGAGGCACGGCTGGAAGAGAGCCTCCGCAGGAGCAGCCCTGGGTTTGGGCTGCAGCCTATGGAGAGGAGTCCATGGTGGGGCAGGAGGGCTGGGGGAGCTGCTGCCCATGGGAAGCCATGCTGAAGCAGCTCCTAAAGGGTGGGTGCTTTGATATGAACCTATGTTGGAGCAGTGCTTGGAGAGCTGCAACCTGTGGGAAGCCTAGGCAGGATCAATATGGGAAGGACAGCATCCCATGGGACAGACCCCACGCTGGGGCAGGGGAAGGGAGAGTCCATGAAGGAGTAGCAGACTGAGCTCAGCTCCCATTCCCTGCACTGTTTAGGAGAAGGGGGAAGAAGAGAGTGAACGAGGAGAAGGTGCTTTTAGTCTGCTTTTAGTTCTCACTACTGTTGTCTGTTAGCAATAGGCAATAAATTACATTAATCTCCCTATGCCGACTCTATTTTGCCCTTAACTATAATAGTTGAGCAATCTCCCTGTCCTTATCTCAGCCCTTTTTCTTCTTATTTTCTCCTATTCCTTTGAAGAAAGGCAATGGGAGTTCAGATGCCCATCAGATGAACCCACCACAGCAGTTTGCTGTTGATGTTTGGCTGGGCTGTAAAGCTTTGAATCACCTTAACTCTGCACAGATGCTAGACATGAACAGCTTTTGCTCCTGTTGTGCAGTGGTAGTCTGGTGACTCTGTAAAAACAATTAGCGGATATCTGTTTGAGAAAGGGCATTTTTCTACCTGCAGTTTACTTTGTTGAAGGAATTAGGGCAAATTTTTGGAGAGAAAATGTTGTCTAGTGTTTGTAAGCTGTTTACACTGAAAACTTCCTATCACCACAGTACTTAGAAGCCAGATTCAGGTTTTATTGCACTACATGTCTTACGAAGTAAGGAGAAATAACTTCTTCAGTGAGATTAAGACAATCTGAGAGATGGGCAAATAAATACATGGGCGTAGCGGAGTGATGGAGAGGATGAAAAATAAAATAGTAGGGAAGTAAGCTTATGGGAAGTTTGCAAGGTTAGCATTCTGGTTTTGCATTAAAAAGAGTGTGACACTACAAATACCTTATTAGCTGCAGTTTGAAACTGATGGAAGTTTCTAATAGTACAGATGGACAAGAGTGGAGCTTATAAAGGCCAGTGTTTGCCTATGCTTTTTCCCATCCTAGGTATGCAACGTGGTATAATACTTAAGCTTGCTTACTGCCTAAGTACATTTTTAAATAATAGGATTCTGAGTGATCAGTACCACCCCGATGCAGTCAGTGCTAGGTCAGGGGATACAGAGACATTGGCTATGGTAAGATCTGATAGCTTTTTATACAGATTAAATTATTTATTATTTGTGTTTTCTATAAAACCTAATTATTCTGGGCCACATAGTGGTCAGAACAAAAAAGGCATCTTTCCTCACTATTTAGAGAACAAGTTGTGGGATTCATCTCAGTTAACCTTGCCAGCCTGAGGTCGCATCTCAGGTATGCTTGTTGTTGTGTGCTTTGTAGTCAATTAAGAAATAGAAAAGCACCTTCAAAGCATTGTTCACCTCATCTGTCTCCAGTAGCTGATTTTAGCCTTTCAATTTACCAATTTTGGAGGGATTAAGCTTAGGTAGGTGAGTTCCAGACTCTTGCCCATAACAACTAACTTGAGTAAAAGCTGGGGAAGTCCTCATAGCAACAATTTAGCAAGCTCTATTTGTAATTTTGAGCTAGAGATCTAAAGAGATGTTTTCAAAATTAGCAGATATTAAAAAAGTCTGGATCTTATCCATCTTTCATTTCCTCCTTCAGGAAGGAGTCTCTGTAAAATAAATTTAAAATTCATGAGTAAAATGAAAAATAAAATGGTGCAATAGGATTGTTGATTATTTGGCTTCAAGTGGAACCAAGGCGTTTGGGGGGGGGGGGAACCAAGTATTTATAGTATCAAATGCACAGCAGTTCTGTGAGACTAATACTTTATGGTAGGTGGGGGACGGTTGCTGCTATGCAATTTCCACTAAATCATTTTCTTAGATGTGTGCCCTACCTTTGTGGCATACGAATGAACATCAGGACAGCCTGTGAGGCTTTCAGGTTGGAGGTAATGCTAAAAACAATATTTTTCACTTGAATGTGTTAGCATGCTGATATTAGTTTCACCTCTGCTAGCCTCTGGATATTTCCCTTCTGAAAACCATCATCAAAATTAACTCTGGATGTGACTGTGCTATGAGAAATGCAGTATCAGTGTGAAAAGAAGAAATGCTGCAGGGGCAGAAGTGAACCAAATATGCATGTGGGCAGGACAAGGCTTGTTGCTGTCTTCATTTCTCTGCACTGATCAGGTGCAGAACTGCTTGAGGGATAGCCCAAGCAGCTCCAATGACATGATTTGCTGCCCTTTATATTCCCTTCTTCCACCGTCACACTGTGGGTTTTTTTCTGCTTATGCCCATCCACTCTCAGATGAGCAGCCCTTCCTGTTTGTCCCTTTCTTACTGGCCGCGATGTTGCTGATTTTACATCCTTATTCTGTATTTCTCTGTAGATCGCCCTAGTAATTTCTGCCTTGGTCAGCAGTGCTGTTCAGCTGGTAACTCTGTTCATGCTTTTTCTGGGTTTGCTATCTTGCTAGTGTAGCCTCAAGTCAAGGTTAGCCATTTGCATCGGTATTTCTCCCTTTCTCCTATTCATTATGCCTTGTCGTTGCTCACACTGCCACCTCTCAGTGTAGCTGCAGCCCAGGTTTGACAGTTTGCACACAAACCCCAGCACCCCAGAACTACTGGTGGAAGCACCTTCTCCTTCATCTCTTTTGTCTGTTACTGGAGGCCAATCTCATGGCATGCCGCAGCTGGACCCTGGTGGAAACTTCACAGTCAACCTTTGTTTTCTGCCTACCATTTCCCTAATAGAAAGGCCACAGAATAAGTGCAAGAGGGCCAGCCTCTTGCTGCATCTTCCAGCGTATTGCTCTGTTTCTTTCTTTCCTTGCTACCTTATGCTGGTGATTTCTCAGATTGAGAAATTCATTAACTTCTCTCCTGGACCAGACAGTGGCTTGCTTTTTGGTGATGACTTCTGTCCTCTGCCTAATCTGTTTTCTGAGCTATGTAGCGAAGCTTCCTAGCAAAGGGCAGTTGTTATGTACAGCCTGTCTTCTCTAGGATTGTTCATCTCCCGTTTACTGAGATTACTTCAGTGGCAACTTGACATTGAAAACTGCTTGAATGGGAATGGCTGCATTAACAGGATCTGAGTCTTACACTGGATTTGTTATGGGGAATGTGCTCTTCCTGAAAGATAGAAAGGATGAGTTCAGAGAGGCTGTGTTCACCCCCCTGCCTTCATTCAGGATGGCTTTCAGAAGATGATTTCCTGACAAGGTCAAGCAGACAAGATCGTCTGTGGAAGCTTCCTTTTAGTATAAAGGCCAAGTAAGCAGTTAGTGTAACAATGGAACTACATCTTGCAATTTTTCCCAATTATTTGCTAGGGAGCAGTAGGAAGAAGGGGGAAAGTACCTTGTATAATGCCTGAATAGTTGCTACTGCTGATGCCACTTGCCTGTATGCTCTGTGTTCCTCCTTGGGCTTGCAGCTAACATATGCAGCAACAGGGCAATAGAGATGATATTTTTTTTCTCCTGAGGTAGAAGTAAAGAAACCCAATCATTGGGAAAATTCTAGACTAAGTAAACAGACAGTCAGTGTAGTTTCATTTATCCAACTAGTGTTGGCTTACACTTCTCTGCCACCAGCCCATCATGCCACACTGCAGTCTGAGACTGCCTGCAAAGCACGCAACTGAAAATATAATAATGAGGATTATAATTCATTTCTATCTGCGATAAAATGCATCTTCATTCAGATACAGGTAGCTCTCAATAGGAAGACATATCACTGTGCTAAGTAATAAGAACTGTACAGTAGTTCCTCTGGTAAAAAGAAAGAATTTGCACCCTGACTCTCATGATTTATCTCTTATTGAAATTTTTAGGAAAGATGGTAATACTTAAGATTAAAAAAAGAAGATGATTTCTTTTAGTTGTGTTTAAACTAAATCTTAACTTTTGAATGACTGTGGGTTTCTTTTTGATTTCAAGAATTGCCAATTTGCAGCAAGCCAATCACACAGTCACTGTAACACTGCTATGCAAACAAGATCTCTGTTCGGATACAATATGAGGACTGAGCAGAAATTGTCCTTTCATCTGTCCTTGCAGGCAAAACCAGTCCCTGTGAAATTCAGCCTAGATCAGGAGATCAAGAGAAGGATTTAACAAATCATTTGAAAAATACATTTAGAAGACCAAAATGTGACTTTGGGATCACTCATTACATGTTCTTTATTTATATGTAGTTTGTCTGCCCTGACTCAATTACAACTCTGTTTCTGTAAAATATTTTGCTTTCGGTTCAAATTGCTGAAAAGCATTTTCAAAATGTCAGTGTGTGTTAAGCACTTAGTATTCGTAGGTTCTTCTGAAAAGCCCATATGCTATGCAAATTAATATCTAAGAGTAATTTCTGAATGGGTATCCATAGAGACGCGGTTCAGAAAAACTATTAGTCTGTGTTTTCCTTCCAGTGGTTTCAGTAAAATACAGATTTTTGCTTGAACACTTCATAGAATGAGGAGTGATTTCCTGAGCTGAAGTTGTACTCGTTGCAGGTAGTGGTAACAGTATACGGTTTGTTTATTAATGGGTTTGGTTTTTATTTGCTCTTCCCTCCACAAAGTTGAATTCTCAGTGATGGAAAATGCATGCATTCATTTAATGTTTCCTGAAGCACCTCCTGCATGATCATTTATGAACGTGCCCTCCTGACTGTCTGTGCTGTCCCCTAGTGCACCTGGTGGACATCTGGAACGTGATAGAAGCCTTGCGGGAAAATGCCCTCAACAACCTGGATCCCAGCATCGAACTGAATGTGGCTCGCCTGGAAGCTGTGATTTCAACCATTTTCTACCAGCTCAACAAACGGATGCCGACGACCCACCAGATCAATGTGGAGCAGTCCATCAGCTTACTGCTCAACTTCTTGCTAGCAGCCTTTGATCCGTAAGTCTGCTTTCATACCCCCACGGGCTTCCCTCCTTCCCTGACTGGTGAAAGGGTTTTGCTTGCTCTGAAAATATCTCTGGAAAACAATCCCACAAGCTATATTCTGACCCAAATAATGAGCGTGTGAATAGTGCTCGCTAGGGAGAGAACCTAAAATTAAGGGCCTCTCCTTTCTGCTGAGCCAAATCCAGCACAAGTGTGTTTCCATCCAGTTTCTCCAATTTGTTCCAGTTTATATCAAAGAGGAATTATCTACAGAAACAAATTCACATCCACTTCTAATTTATGTTGTTATTTATTGATGCACCAGTGGCTGACACCGCTGCAGTGACTCCGCGGCAGTGACAGGGGTTAATAACTCATTATTTGGAAAGAGCTCAATTTACTGTGAGTTCTTGCAGCCGTAAGCATTCTTTTTCTGGCTCTTCCCAGTGCAGTATGATTTTGAGACCATGACAGAAATAGAATAAAGACCATGAGGTGAAACTAAAATTTGTGTTGTTTATTACTGAATGGGGCCCATATTGCAAAAAGGACAGGTTCAAGGTAGAGGCGAGCTACTTGCTGTAGTGAGTGTACCTTGTATACATATTACAGTTACTGAATGTGTAGACATCAGCCTGCATTGCTGTGTTCAAAATCCTCAGCCCCACGTTACTGGAGAACAGCTGTTAAGTCTGCATACTGCCTATTGCCTCTTTATGGCAGCTCACCAGCTGCAAACATCGGCCGTGATGGCTTGACATCAGGTTGCTGCCCTTCTCCCCTCCCTCTTCCCATCCTCTCACTTCATGTCCCTGGTGCTGGGTATCGGGGCTGGGTTTTGTGCACCTTTTGGAGGCAGCCCCAGCCAGGCGGCTCGGTCACCATGGCAACAGGGAGAAAAAGTACTTGTTCCACATGACAAGGCTGCACCCAGCCTCCCCTCCAGTCCCTCCAAGGGAAAAACAAGAAGTCAATCAGTTGTGGAACTGTAGCCTTCAGGAATAATTTTTCCCTCTCGATGGCAGTAAGGCAGGGAACAAGCATTTTAATGTATGCCGTTGAGGCTGTGACAAGAGCATGAAAGGACAAGGAAAATGGCCGGACGCACGCATCGGTGCATGCCGCACGCAAACTGCTCCCCGGCTGACAAGCAGCAGCCCCAGGATCATGAGAGCAGGAACTGTGATAACGTGCTTGTTTTGTAGCTCACCATGGCGGGGGGTGGAGTTGTCAGCTGGATGTCAAGGCCAATTGTAGTAAAATGGAGGATAGGGTTTAACTCCTCTGTACGGAAACAGAATGTGAGAGCAGGGTTTGGCTTCCTCTGAGCACAGCTTCCCGCTAGCTGTGTGTGATGACCCGGTTTGGGCTCCCAAAGGACCTGAGGTGGCTGTAAGCATCTCGTCGTCCTCATGCTGCTGCCTTCAGGAAGGCTACACAGGGTGCATTTCCTATGGTAGAGACAGACAGAGCACCCTGAGGAAAATGCCCTCTGCCTTGGGACCTGAGGTGGGGACTGGCTGCACATCACCCTGTGTTAAACGCACCAAGCATCGTGTGTGTGGTTCATCTAACCGCAAGGTTCGGGTGCTGTCTGTGACACCTAAGTTCAGGCTTCACGGAGATCTGTGTCATCTAGATGTCTCTTTAATATGATGGGTGTTTGCCCACCTATTGCAAATATAGACATGAAAGCCAAACGTCTGAGTCTCAAAACTGGTGTCAAAATCCTTTAGCGTGACTCAGATGATTGATGTTTTGTTTTGAGTGTTTGTTTAGCAACCGCTTGCAGTGCAGATTTCCCTTATTCTGATGGGAGTAGCTCCTGCTCAGTAGAGGAGTGGTGTAGAGCTGTCTGGGTTCTTAACAGCGCTGATATGTGTCCATGTGTTGCATAAAGGGAAGAAAGGCATGGAGCTGTGAGGCTGGATGAAGTCTTTTTCTCCAATTCCTTCCTCTCCTATGGAGAAACTGGACAGTTAAACTAGATTGCCTGTAGTCTTCTCTGATGGAAAAAAAAAAAAAGGTTTTACTAGGTGCATGAGTCATGCTGAGATCAAAATAGTCACTCCTAAAATAGTCCTGTTGTCTTTAACCTGGGTTCCCTCCTGTTTTGTAGCCACGTTTTCAAGAAATGGCTGGTCTTTCCAAAATGCCATCTGAACTTGCAGATAGTGAGGGATGTGTTTATTAATGAATAAGATCAAATTAGATTCTATGTACACAAACAGCAACAACAAACCCAAACCACAAAAAAACCCACCCAGGACTGCTTTCTAAGGCTAAGGCAACATAGCTTTTTCAGTATCAATGAGAAGTGATCACAGAGTGTTTTGGTGTCTGTGGCTATGCGGAGCAAAGGCTGCTCCTGCTGTTCCACAGGCAGAGATTGCTCAGTTGCTCACGTTCTATTTGAAATGCAAAGGAAAGGAGTGGAGAAGTGGAGTCCATCACTTAGTGTATAAGAAAGGACCACAAGGGACAAGTCAATATGTGATTTAAAATCCAATATACCTCTAATTTATTCAGCTCTGGTCAATATATACTGTCCCACATGTACCATGCTGGCAACCTGCTAGCAACAAGTTGAAGATCATCCAAGCATTATACCATTATACATCGCTCCTTTTAATTATAGCCCACTTAAAGTCTGGCAGGATTCTCCGCTATTGTGCAAGGAGCATTTCACTTAATTTGTCCCTAGCATACGAAAGTTGCTTGTCATGTGAGAGAGGTCCCTGATAGCAAAAAAACGGTGAATGGGCAGACTTTAAAAAAAAAAAAGGACAAATTAATTCCTGGTTTGCTATTTAATGTCACATTGAAATTGGGCAATAGTTTTGCTCCAAGGACTCAGGTGATTAGCTGACTTTATGAAATAATAGCATACCTCATTCACTGGCACACAGATACTATACAACATGACAAGTTCATACCTCTCTGAAAAATTCATCCCAAGACATGTCAAAGCCCAGACAGCCAACTAGGTGCAATGTCAGCCTCATTCAATAAAGCAGCTCCTAAAAAGACTCTCATTAAGCAGATTGTAAGATAATCTGTTCTAGGTCATCTTCAGCATCTGCTCAGTATTGCAATACAGCTGTTCTCCCTGCAAAGTTTAAGTGACAAGAACATCGCAGATATTTCTGTCCCTTGACATGTTTGTCTCATGAACAGAGCTGAGAGCTCTGGGCGATGAACAAACTAAATCTAATTGCAGGGGCTTTACTTCTGCAGAGTAAAGAGGAAATAGTCATGCCTGGTTTTAATCAGACGTATATTAGAGCCATATTGAGTTCAACACGTAGAAATGTTCAGTGCCTGTTTGGATATATAAATTCTTGCTTGGCCATCCACTTGGAGCTGTGAAATGTAAAACTGCCCTCTTGTCCATCTTTGCTATTGCATCGCATTGCTTTGCTTGCGTTGAAAGTGATGCAGTCAGGCTGGATTTCATGGAGGAAGTCCTGCAAAAAGGAGCATGTCGGAGAATTGGCTGTTACGGATTTTTTTTTCCTAAATGAAAGAATTTTGCTTGGTTCCAATAATTTTGTCCTTGAAAACCGTTTGTGAAAATCACAGAATCACTGAGGTTGGAAAAGCCCTAGGAGGTTGTAATTACAGCCTCTGACAGTACTGCTTCTATTGCCCTAATTAAGGTGGATGATAGGAAGCCCACAAGTACAGAAATTTTGCTACTAGGAGTTGATGGAAAGCTGATCAGGCAGTGTGGGGGACTTCCCTGCTATGGAGAGAGGCTGTCTTTTCCTCCAGCCACACACTGAATGAAGAAACCTTCTGCTCTGCTCTGTGTCTAAAAGCATGTATTACTTTTTACCCTTTTCCCCCCAGCAGCAGGAGATAACCTTAGCGCCCTGACCACCATTGCCTTCTCTAAGTACTCTCTCCCATGCTGCTGCTAAATGCAAATCAGCTTCAGGGGTTGCCTTGGCCATCATTAATGCTCCCAGCACTTTTCTGTAGGGAACTGAAGAGGAACTTGTGAAAGAGGGGTGCTTTATAAAACCAAAACATTTTCTGCCCTGTCCTGTTTCCACTAGCAGAATTTATATCTTCCTGCATTATTTGTTAGAGTTAGGGTAGTATGGACAGGTTGTGGTTGAACTTGAAGATCCTGAAGGTCTTTCCAACCTGGGCAATTCTGTGATTCTATCCAGCCTAAAGCTTCGTTCAATGGAGGGCTTCGTGCTGCTGTGAGCCGCTGCTCCAGCGTTGGCTTTTATGCCACAAACAGTGCGAGGCTCTGCTGCTGCCAGTCAAAGGCATCTGTAGTGCTTAGCAATAGCTTAGGGCACTTCTGCATCCGAGTGATACTGGAAAGTCTTAGGCTCCATTATCCTCTCTGTCCATCAGTCATATTTATTTATGCATGCATGTGTGTATATGTATGCACACACACGCTCATATATATTTGGAGGGCTAATTGAATTTATACTGGGTCTAGTGATGCTTTTATGAATACAAATGACTGATACAAAACACAGTGTCAGAAGTTATCAACTCTAACTGAGAGATTGAAGAGATAAATGAAATTTTATTCTTTCTGTTCCTGTGTTCTGTACCATTTGAGTGTGGGAAATGCCAATGGCTCCAGGATGGAGAGCTGAAAGCGAGTTGATGTGTCTGCCACTCAAGAGTATAATCCTGTTAGTAAACATAACTAAATGTACTGGGAAAAATATCTAAACCTGAAGCAGTTCCACATGGGCTTCATTTTTTGTTCAAATTTTTCCATAGCTTCTTAATAATGCTATTGCTTTCACTTAGCATTTATTTTTCTTTAGCATAACAACTCATAGCATAACAAAGGCAGGTAAAAACCTCATGAAAAAAATCCCAGAGGTCTGAAAGGTATAATGCAAATAAGGAGTGCAAAATGATCAAATTCTCAGCTGTAGCCACAATTTATTTGCACAAATTAGAGTCTAACCAGTGACGAGTGGAAATGCAAAAAGCTGGAATAGATTCTGAAAGTCCTGTACTGGGATTTTAATCTCAGGAAGCCAGGCAAAGGGAACACAATGTAATGAAAAAGAAGATGTGCACCAAAGCCAGCACTAAAGAACATATTAAAGATTTACTTCTTAAATACTGAAGTAGTGCATTTATTTCTTTTTGTCTGCATCTCTTGTTGATTTTCTGACAAAAAGCAGAATTTAAAAAAATGAACATAGCTGTAAAGCCTGTAGCATACTTTAATGTGCTAAAACAAGTAGAAGAGGGAAGATATTAATTTGTCCTTCTGTCCAAACAGTACTGCTGTTGCATAAACAGCATTAATGATGATCACCTTAATGCATAGTGAGATAACTGGTTTAATACTGAGAGTCCCATACGTTGTGCATCACTTCTGAGGTCTTTACAGAGCAACTGATATTTGCTCCTGCAAAGCTTCAGAAGTCTTTGTGTGTGAATTTCCTTATAATGTGTATTACGTTATATTGTGTAAATGATAAACATATTACAAAGTATGTCCACTTTCTATTTTTGAACAGGGAAGGACATGGTAAAATTTCTGTTTTTGCAGTCAAAATGGCCTTGGCAACTCTTTGTGGAGGAAAAATAATGGACAAATTAAGATGTAAGTCTTTTGGGTGGTATTTTTTTCCTGTAAATGATTGTTTTATTTGAAAATATTATAGTACAAGCAGGGAGAAGGAGGATTTAGGATAGGTTATAGTTTCATTGCTGGATTTGGGATTTGTACTGTATGCACCTGCATGAAAATCCTGCTAAAAGTTTGTCTGAGTGTCACAGAAGATATCAAGTTTTTGAGACCACATTGCATATATTCAGGCTCTGATTAGTGAAAATTTGATTTTTTTCTTTGGGATGATTAAATGCAGAAAATAGTCAAGTGCCTCAAATGTTCACCATGAAGCATCGCTTAGCAATTTCTTAGGCTTTTTTTTTTAATCATCTCATTTCGTACTTTAGAAGTACAATATATTTACTCACTGTTTATATTTCCTCCCATAGGGCATATATTAATTCCGTCTATTCTACAGAATGGATTCTCATTTCACAGGACTTATTTGCAGTTTCCAGTCAGCTAAGATATATTTTACATGCAGCAGCAAGGAAAGACTTCATGTTCAGTGTTGTGATGTCTGTAGTTCAGGTCCAGAGCAGCATTTTCCAAACATTTTTACCAAGGGATTAAGATTAACCTCCAGTTTCCTCTGAGCCTTCTACCACAGCCAAGGAGAATGGAATTTGCAAATTGCTGTTGGTTAGAGTAGGCCAGTAGAAATTCTGTATGCAAATTTAGTCTTCCAGATTTGGTGCCACTTTTTAGTATACAGTTTCTGTGTAGAGATTCAAGTACAGAGCCACTGTGAATTCAGCAGTGTTCTCTAGGCTGTTTTAAGGACAAGGAGCAGGGTGCATCCAGTGGAAGACTGCGGAATTATGTTAATTTTTCCAGTAGCAGTCTCAAGGTTCTGTCACCAGGATCTTCATTCCAGCTTCCCAGAAATGAAGCAGCTGACATCACAGCCTGGAAAATGATAGATATTCCTCAGTCCATGATCCCATGATCGGCTTAGGATCCTTTGAAACCAGAGGAAAAGTAGTGGCTGAGAAAATAAAAACCTGCATCTCTGGAGCAATAAAGCAATGTAATATTTTTACAAGAACAAAAAAGTTTATCAGAGAAAAGAATAGAAAGTAACGCATTTGAAAGAGCTTCAGTGTTTTGTGTGTCCAAAACAGTGTTAATTAACTTAATGAGCTTGTTGTGAAGATTTAAATTTGACAGGGTAAGCTGGCAGTAGGAAAAAAACTGATGTTGCGTATCTTGTCAAATTAGATCCTTCTTATCTGATTAAATTGCTGCCTCATGTCATGCATCAGACTTCACTTAGAAGATGACCACACACAATGGAAAAAAAAGCAGGAATATTTTCATATCAATATCAGCTTCTTTTTTATATGTAAATCGTCCTCCTTGTATTCTACTGAGTAGGATTATAATTAAAAATGCAGTAATAGTGGCTGTTTCCATAAGCAGAACATGTTGTTTAGCACTTCTGTTTCAGATAAGATAATACTGAATTAAGAGCAAATTTGAAGCTCAAACTGAAGTTGCTGTGTCCTTTTCTTGTCTTTTTTCCCCTCAGATATATTCTCAATGATTTCAGACTCCAGTGGAGTGATGGTTTATGGCAAATACGACTTGTTTCTGCGGGAGGTTCTCAAGCTGCCCACAGCTGTTTTCGAAGGGCCTTCATTTGGTTATACTGAGCAATCAGCAAAATCTTGTTTCTCACAACAGGTAAATAAGGAACGAGTGTCCTCAACACAGGCTTTCAGTCACACCTCAGAGCAGGCTGGGGCTTTCCTCCTTTCTTACGTAGAGGAACACATGGCTGGATGGAGATTCACTTTGCTTATTTCTGGCATGCAGGTTAGCTACACATAGTGGGAATCTAGTCTCTATATGTTCCCTACCTAGTCACCAAAGAGGGAGCAGCTTTGCCAAAAAAGTAATTCAGAGCAGGAGACTCTGTGGAGTCTAAATTCCTAATCTAATCACTGAAGTTAAATCCAAACTCTTAAGTAATGTGAATGCCCCAAGACGTGCTGTCTCCCACTGCAGTTAGTTGTTGCTGCAACATATGTGAATCTTTAACTTCACCATTCAACTCTCATCAGAAAATCAAACTACATGTTTTCGAAGTGACGGTGTGCACACACAAAAGGTTTACAAGGGAGTAAAAATATTTGTCTTCAGCATCTATTGAAAATGGAATTCAGTAGGTTCTAGAAAATCCCTACTCCCATCCAGATACCATCAGGAAAACAGTGAGGTTATCCTGAAGAGAACACAAGATTTGCCACGCCCCACAGGCTGTTTAGACACACTGAATACATCACTTTGGCAGCAGCTAAGATCAAACTCTTAATTCCCATAATCGGGGCTGAGTATCTGCTTCTCCAATAGAGTGGAAGGAGAGAGATCCTCTGGCACTTGTTATGCAGCACACTGAGTAATGCCATAAATCTAGCATAAGGGAAGATGCTGAAACTGGGAAAATGTTAGAAATAAAATGTTATTTTCCTTTTCGTTACATTCATTACTAAAGTGTAACTGAATGCTGTTGAACGAATGGAGCAGGAATAGTGTCATTTTCATGCAAAACAGTCTCATTTTTTATTTTCCTTCAGTTTCATCACTAATCACTAGGCTCTCCAGTCAACTAAAATACATTGTTGAAATTCGTTTATTGAATCATCTCCCAAATGATTTTAAATGATAATGCTTGCATATGTGAAAATAGTCTTGTTTCACAGTGGGAGATTTAGAACAGCACTTCATATTGTCTTGAAGAATTTACATAGTAAAGTGACTTTTGGTAGTTTTGATTTAAAAGAATAAAAAAGTGTTCTTGCATGGCAGCAGAGCATTCAAGCTTTGAACATTGAACATGATACTATGAAGATCAAAAATTAGTTTCTTCTTTTTCCTTATAATGTCATTTAGGCCTCATTTTCTATCAAACAGCCATCAGGTCAGTGGGGCTTTTATTGACGCTACATCCAGATGAGAGTGGACCAGGTATATTAAGCTACCTTGAGAAAGATAGATCCTCCAGACAGTCTTCAGAAGGTTTAGTTCCAGACTAAACAGACTCCATTTAAAGCCACCAAGAGTTAGGTCTCTGAATAATGTCAGTACGAAGTGAATTTACAAAGCTGCTAGTCTGAATCTCTAAACAGCCAAGTATTCTTGTAAATCTAGTCCAGTAATTCACTTGCATTCAATTTATGCAGTTCTCATTCAGTCATCACTAGGAATGAACAGGAATTTTGCAATATGAGTCTAAGCAATGTATCCCTGTGACATTGTGATAAGTGGTAGCCACAGTCTTTGTCACATCAGAGGTCATTCTTTCACGTTCTCATATTACACTTAGTGTACCTTGGAATAAGTTCAGCATTCTTTCTTTTGTTCTAAGCATTCCTGAACTTCAGATATTTTTTCTATTGTAGTTAATTGGCTATATAAGGTAGAAACAACTTCCATTTTTAAGCAATGGATGTTTGCATGTATTAGTACCATATGATATATTCAGTATTGTTTTTAAAGTTTCGAGTGAGGGAGTTTGATTCTATGCCCACTAGGTTGTACATCCAAGGAGACTGGTATATTAACACATTCATCCTGATATTCCAGTACATTTTTGCTGTATTCATTTTTTCCTTTTTTTTTTTTTTAATATAGTTGTATGCTTCAAGATATCACTTTCCTGAGCAAACCTGATCATTTCACTAAAAAACATGATTATGTTGAACTATTAATTTGAAAAAAAAATTGTTAGAATGTTGTTGCAGAAATGACCCTCCTATTCTATATTTTTTTTCATGATCCAACCAATGCAGCAACCAATGGGAACTTTAAGCTTCAGCTACTGAAATGTCATGTGGTAGTTAAGAAATTCAGGCTTAGCATTCAACAGAGACTGGCTACAAGATTACTGCTGCTGGTAAAAGTTATAAGTTACAGTAATAAATCAGACTGTTCTTTGAAAACAGTTTTTAAGTGCCTTCCAAACAGTTTGATGTTTTTCATTGCAATACATACTGCAAAAACACTGCCAAAAAATACAGTCCTTGATCATCTCCTTATTGTCTCAAAACGTTGAGATGGCAGATTCCAAGCAATATGAATCTGTTTGTTTTTATCCACAGGTAGGAAGCTACATTGATGGTATGATGGCTGTCTCTGAACATTTTTGTGTAAAAAATAGTTGGTACTTTGATTATCTGTAGAAACACACTTCTTCTTCTTAGCATAGACCTTGCCTTCCCTAGGTCAGAGCATTCAGGCGTATTATTGACTCTGTACATGTATTCTGCTGTAGAAGAGAGACCTTGAACACATTTGCATGATTCATCTTTTTTTTCCATAGTACTTTCATAGTACTTCAATGCATTTTGTGCCTGTTTACTTCTAGCCATTCTCCCCATGCCCCCAGAGTGATAATGCAGGGGGCTGGGGTGCTCAGTTAGCCACTTCCATTTGTTCTCATCTTGGTCTACCAGAAGCAGCTCAACCCCATAATAAGCAGATTCCTACACGTCATGGGAATAAAAAAAATTCTGGGAATGATCTTCTGCTTGTGATGCCAAATCCATTTCATTTTGCCTCTGAAAGGAATTTACCTGTTGCAGAAATGTTTATTTCTTTCCCATTGTACTCATTCATTTGATTAAACCATGTGCATTCCTCTGTCTTTGAACTACTGCTAGAGGGAATGACTGGTCAAAATAGAAACAGCATTTCCTCATCAGCAAATTTATGGAATTTATGGAAATGCCAGGCAGAGGAAATGATTTAATGGTTCAGAATGTGGATCTGTGGCTCAAAAAGGAGTTTTATAGCCACTTTCCCCCATGGGTAGGATTAATGTGATATTATATTGTATTCGTATTAAAAAGTGCTATGATGCTAAAAGCCATATTTTTAATTTCTCTTTTTATCCCAAACTAAAAAAAAAAAAAAAAAAGACACTAACTTCATTTTCTTATCACTTGGCTAAGTGTTATTCCACAAATCCAGACTCCATCTGCATGTGATATATATTTAGAAAACAACTTTCTATTTTCCTAGAGCAGATAAAAACTGCAGAAGGAAGAGTGTCTTCTAAAATGTATGGAAATCGTTCTGCCAGTGCCCTTTCAAGGGCCACTGCTCTCTCTAATCCATAAAACCAGTGATCATCAGAGGAATGGTCACTCCTCCATATTGCTCCTCCAGGCCGTAAAGCTGTTGGTGAAGCTAAGTTGTTTTAGTTGTCACTCTTTGAAATTATAGTTGCATGCAAAACTGTATCTCTTGTAGAAGAGCTGTTCTTATCTTCCCATCTATCTGCTTGCTTAGAATACTTGTGGATGCATTGTCAGCTTACCTCCTAGCAAGAGCAGAGAGGAGACAGGTTCTGCTTGGCCCTACAGCTGAGGCACTGGAGGACCCCTCTGTTCCCAGATTTGTTCATCCACTCTGGGGAGGTCATCCATACAACAGGCAGGTGGTACCTAAGGTGATAGTGCATTGACATAAGCTGGCTTGGGGGACTGGCAGAGCTTTAATTACCCTTACTAGACTGTATGTTTGGACTTCCATACTGCAAGTATGGCAGGGATAAGGCTGTATTTCATGAAGAGTTAAATGTCATATTCCAGCTAGTTGTGTTCTTTAAAGAATCAAGATTGCTTTCACAAATAGCTTAAGGTATTTTCTCTTGTCTTAGGGATAGAAACCCTTATATATTTCCCAATATCTTGCAATATTTCAACCTTGAGATTGCTCCAAAGTGCAGAGTTTTCCATTGATCACTCAGTGTATAAGAGAAACATTGATTTTCTTTACATCTCACAGCAATTGTATCTGAATGCAGCTGAGGCACTCTATCTGGAAATTTCAACTCCTAAAAGCCCTCCACTATGCATGAGGATAGTATATGTCACTGCATAGCTGCTGTTTTCCTTTCTGATGAGGGTTACCACCCTTCTCCAGCAAGTTAAGGCTGTGCTTAATCAAATATGAAAACTTAGCAATTCCTTTGGATTTGGGGATGCCACTTAAACACGTATGTCTATAAATTACACCTGCACATATTCTCAAGAGGACTCAGTATTTTTTATCTTAATCTTACTTTAAAGGAAGACTCGGTTTCTGAGTTCTTAAGGACTCCCTCTCTTGGACCAACCAGTAGCTGTGTACTTTACTACTCTTTCTGTAGCCAGTGTACTACATAGGAAAGAGAAAGGACTTATGGAAGAGATATCTGTAGCTGTAATATCACCTGTAGGTCTGAAAAAGCTACTGAACTAAGGTTTGTGTGACTCCAAACATCTAGGAAACTTAAGGCCTGATATTAGATTATTAAATCAACAAGAATATTTTGGAGTTGAAATCACTTTGAAAGATAGAGTGGTGTAGTGCTTATAGGTATAGAGAGTTAATGTTTTCATGGTCAGAGCTCTCCCACAGCCACTTATCATGGTCCAAAGGCTATGACAAAATCTGCTGTGATGATCTTCCCATATCTTACATTGTATTCTGAACTTATACTCCCTTGTCATTTTTTTTCTCTGTTGGACTATCAGCCATTCTTTGCTGATTGTTAGCTATGCAGAGTGATACCCTACGTTCATTTGTATTTTTAGAGGGTACTCAAAACATGTGAGAACGTAACTGTGAACTTTATTCACAAAAGATCTTCAGGGGATGACTTTAGAAGACTCTTCTAATAAGTGGGAACTAGGTATCTCCAATCCAGACTCATGAAAGTCATTAGTAATACAAATTCTGACTCCTAAAAACAGTCCATGTTTCCTAGTGTCAGTTGTTTTTTTTCAGTAAACCAAGGTTACAAGTAAAGAATGTCTGAAGCTTGTTCCTGACTGTTTCTCTAAGATAAAATCGTGTTGATACATCTGATTACTGACTCTTTGTGCATGTTTGTTTTTTTATTTGAGCAGAAAAAAGTCACGTTAAACACTTTCTTGGATACTCTCATGTCTGATCCCCCGCCACAGTGTCTGGTGTGGTTGCCACTTCTGCATCGGCTGGCAAATGTGGAAAATGGTAAGTAAGAGTTGTTAACAAAAAAAAACACGTTACAAGAGTAAGCTTCTGTGTGAGGATTTTCTCACTCTGCAGTTGATTTTATAGGAGCTACTATACTGTGTTCATTAATTCCATGTGCTATTTTTACATTTATGGTAAAATACTTGAAGAACCCTGTTGGTCTTTCAGCCAGAAACAGGCTACTCTATTCTAGGGAACTTGCTTTAGCAAGGGGCTTGGACTAGTTGATCTCCAGGGGTTCCTTTCAACCCCTAAAGTCCTGTGATTTTGTGGTGACGTTTTGCTATGCTCTGGAAATTATCCTGATCTTGTCCACTTCTCCTGTGCTCTGGATAAGCAGAGGGTGATAGGATCTGATCCATTCACATACTTCAAGGCCAAAGCTTTTATTAGCTGTGACATATGGCAGTAGTGGAGGAACATCTTGGCAATTTCTGTTCATGTGATATTCTTGGCAAGAGAAGGGCAGTGCAGTGCAGAATACCAAGAGATCCTTAGAAGGATCTCCTCCTAAACTTATGCTGCCAGGCAATATACTATGAAAAGGAGCAAGGAAGTTGCAGATTCATCCTTACGTTTTTTTGCATGGAAGAGGATTGCCCTTCCCCAAAATGAGTAGATGACAGACATTAAGACAGGAAAGGACCATGAAGATTAGCTACTTTGGTTATTGCGTTGAACAGTTTGCTTATCTCTGGACAGAAATGTCTTTCAGACTTAAAACTCTTTGAGCATCTTGGCAATAGTCCACACTCACAAATGTGAAGTCCTCCAGCCAAACCCTTCATATATGATTTCAATAGGACACAGACAGTGGTGCCACGCTGAAAGTGCAGGGGCCGAACTGGAAAGTCTGCCTTCTCATTTCAGTGAGCAGCCACTAAATTGCACCCCGCAAACTCTGTACAGTTCCTCATGTGCTTCTGGAAGAGTTTCTCAGTTCCAAACCAACATGCTGCTGCTGTCCAGAATGACCAACACTGTGAATATTAAATAGACCAAAACAAGACAATACAAGGAATGCCTGTCTTGTTTATGTGTACTTGTTCTTAGTGAAGGGGCATTTCTTGCTCACTGGCATCAGCAGGCAATCATGCTGACAAGCATTATCCCAGTACTGTTGAACCTAGAAAAAGGAAAATTTAAAGGAAGAAGTTTATACCAAAACAAAATCCACATCAAAATACTGATTATGCTTTATAAATAGATTTTTTGTAAATAATTTTTCAGTCCAGTATTTTGCCTCTGAGGTTGCTATGTAAGGGGTTTGTTGAACATTCCTGTGTTCCTGCTTCTCAGAAGGTTTGCCTGTAGCATAACTGAAGTTTTGAGACAGTGCAGGGGTAAAGAAGCAAGGCTCAGAAAGTAGAACAAATCATATATACTCACATGTTGGGGAATGAAAGTATTTGTTGTGTGTTTCTCACAAATATATGAGCCTGGAGGAAGTCGAAATGTCCAGTCATTTTGATGTTAACAGGAGACAGAGGACTTTGTACATCTTCTTGTACCTATTCCCTTTTCCAGTGACAGGCATGAAGGTGGATGAGGTGACAGTCTTAAGTCCTCCTTGGCTACAGAGCCAGCAGTCAACCCCACCTTCCTCCAGTTCTTGTCATCCCTCAGCTTCCTCCTGCTCTCCTCATCCATCCCTGTCCCTTTTTGGCTTTGCAGTTTCCCAGCTTTGAGCACAAACCCTTTCTGCTGTGAAATTCTGGCAAGGAAATGAAACCCTGACACACACGGACTGATTTAAGTCCTCCCAGACTGAACCTCACAAGGGAAGAGCAGGTGTTTGGTTAGAAAGAGAAATACAGTGTCCTATGATAAGTATGACACATGGTGCAGTGAGGAGGGAGGAACGCACATAGCAGAGGTGCCAGGAGAGAATGTCCTGACCGGTGCCTTAGTGTGCTCAGTGCTTGAATCCTCATTGCTGCCTGCTTCTGAGGGGAGCAGAGAGCAGGACCAAGCTGTTCCCTTCAATGGTCACACTTCCAAAATAAGACATCCAAAGCCAAATATGTAATTCTGTATGCCTAAGTGACATCAGCTGTACAGATGACACAGAGGTAATAAAGGACAACTTTATGCCTGAGGACACTGCTGTGCTTGGAGTAACTGGGCAGCAAGTCTGACATTTTCTCTGGGATGCAATGCTGTACCTCCTAATGGCACAGCAAAACATTCAGCTTCCCCCAGCAGTGTAGCTGAAGGCTGCAGGGGATTTTCTCACTTGTGTGTTTCCTCTATATTCTCTTAGGTACAGTTTGAACATATTTCTTGCTGATGCAAGCAGAGACACAGGTATCTGTCCAGCAGAAGTGAGGGGCTTAGGGCTCACGGCTCAGGCCAGATTCATGGAGGGGCACGTGAGTTTTTGTGCATAGAGCTCAATGGGCCAGAGCTACAGACAGCAGCTGATGACACAGATTGCTAGGAAAAAAATTCACTCTTTCATTCAGAGATTTTTCTCGTCAGCTTTTTCTTGGGTTCCTCTGCTTGGGGTTAAAGCTTGGTGTCTCTCTCCCAGTCTTCCATCCCGTTGAGTGTTCCTACTGCCACAGCGAGAGCATGATGGGGTTCCGCTACCGCTGCCAGCAATGCCACAATTACCAGCTCTGTCAGGACTGCTTCTGGAGAGGCCATGCCAGCGGTTCCCACAGCAACCAGCACCAAATGAAAGAGTACACGTCATGGGTAAGGGGAGGCTTGCGCCTGGCCACAGGCACTTTGCCTTGGAGTGGGGGCTCTCGGCAGGGACTGCCAGTTGGGATCAGCAGCCTGTCGGGGAAGTTGCACCCAGGGAGCTGGTGGGAGAGCACAGAGGTGGGAACAGACTTTCTGGAGTGTGGATACAGGGTGTGTGTGTGACAGCCGTGCTGCAGGCCTGCAGTGCCGGGGGCCCGGAGCAGAGCTCCAGCTGCACAGTAAGTCCTCCTTCCCCCACGGGGCTGTCCCCAGCTGTCCCTGTTGGGCACTGCTGGCTCTCTGTAGGTGAAG
Organism: Perdix hodgsoniae; assembly: GCA_035772895.1. Lineage (NCBI taxonomy): Eukaryota > Metazoa > Chordata > Aves > Galliformes > Phasianidae > Perdix > Perdix hodgsoniae. The sequence continues at coordinate 7,406,149 of JAPSGF010000019.1, read as the reverse complement.
TGGCTTAACACTGGCTCATCAGTATTTTCAGCCAAGTGGCTGCAGAATATACATAGATTTTGGGGTGGTCCTGGCGTGGTAGATTTGAGCGTGGTCGTGGGCTTAGATCCATCCATGGCTGTGTTTATTGTGGAGAAAAGCAGACTTCAGCCTTTTTATCATTAAATACTTTTTCTAAGCTGGCACAGAAGCACTGACTGCTACCTTAACCCTTTTCAGGGCATCAGGTGTGGTGGCTGCACTCTTCCGGGGTTGGAGACAACCCTTGGTCCCTAAGCCTCCCCATCCTTCAGGGTGCTCAGCCAGAAACCAGCAGACAAATCCTGGCTAATCTCAAATACGACAAAAGTGTAATTGTTATAAAAGAAAATGATAAGTGAGGCAACAACTCACACGCATACAGTGTTTTTTGTATGCTTCGTAACAAAGCTCTGAAACTTAACATCTACAGAGTAGCAGCCTTACTGTTGATGGAGCCAGTAAGGGTTAAATCTGATGTGATTTGCTCTGTATGCCAGTCACATGGCCCTGCACTGCCTCAGAGCAGATCTGGGTCTGTGAATGTTTTTGTGAGTCTTAATTGCTGCTTTTTGCATAGACACAATGACTTGAGCTTGGTCTCTGAATAAGGGAATGCCAGCTACCTAGCTCTGGCTCCCCTTACAGCAATCTGTTCTATAAAACCATTTTTGGAAAGAGAACTCTAGTTATAGGCAAGAAATCATTTTGACACATAAGATTTCTGCTCAATGGAAAACGTGACTATACCTTATGGTTTCAAATGTCTTATAGTCAGAAACAAACATTTTCCTTCAAGTATGAAATAGGCTTTCTATAGTGATCATTAGCATTCATTCAAAACAGGCTAGTGTTATCCATAATAAATTTATTATCAAGCTCCACATGCAGGTTAAAGGTGTTAATATACATGGTGGAGATCAACTGATCTGAATTCAGAGTAAAATTGCATTTATTATATGAGAGAAAAAGCCTGAACTTTATATATTTAGGTTGGAATTGTGTAATAGGAGTATTTCATTATTACGTTGATTACAGTGATAACTTCATGTGGCATGCATATACACATATACAATACCTCTCTTGCTAACTTCTCAAAGGACTTTTAAATTTCATCCTGCTGAGCTGCTTTTTTTTTTTTTGTGGGGGAAGAAAGGTTGTAAGGATCATCAGCCTGGGTTTAACTGGCTGAGAAGCTGAGTCAGAGAGAGGTGAATTGGATTCCCCAGGAATCTCTCACAAAGCCTAGAAGAGGTCCTCAGTCTCCAAGCTCATGTTTAGAAAAGAATTCAACTGCGAGGAGCTCAAACAAAACTAAAGCAGAGTGTTGATTTTTCAGATGAGTACTGTTGAAGACAAGTGGGATTTGAGGCTGGAACTCACTCTTTTTGCACAGAGCCTTTCAGTCTTTTGGTGGCAATGACAGTATGTCAGCTTCTTCTCACATACTGTTGGTACGATTCTGGTCAGAATTGTGTGAAATTTCCCATGTCCTGGTTCATTTACCAATGTAACAGGGAGGTGAAGATGAGCTTTATAGCAATAAGATGCTGAGCTGAGGAGGGAAACGCTTATAAAAAGGGGAAAGAATGTAGCAACTCTGTACCTGGCCCCCAGCTAGAAAGTGGTGGTGTCTTGTACAGTAAACTATACAGACAGGCACAAATGGGTTCAGCTCACATTGCCAGCTGGTGAGGTACGGCCAGCTCCAGCCTGAGAGACCTCCCTTTGTACTGCCCTACCTTCAGTTTTTCCTGAGCACAGTGTTGTAGGGACCCATGGCAATTGCACCTGTCTGTATAGATATACCCCCCCAGAGCCTTCTCTGAAGGCAGCTGAAGGTAAGAGCAATCTTTTTTCCAATCTGAACGGTCTTTGGCTTACCAGAGTGGGATGGGAGGGACGGGAGAATGTCAGTCATATTGATGTAAGCAGTAGAGCTTTCTCTTGTTTTGTGGGTCCTACAGCAGAAACAGTTTGCACCTTACTTGTCCACATTACCTCTACCTTCCTTGTTCCTCCCAGAAATCACCTGCTAAGAAGCTAACTAATGCACTTAGCAAGTCTTTAAGCTGTGCTTCCAGCCGTGAACCTTTGCACCCAATGTTCCCTGACCAGCCTGAAAAACCTCTAAACCTGGCTCATATTGTGTAAGTATCTGTGTGCTGTAGAGAAGTAAGCTTTGTTGTGGGGCTTGCTTACACCTAGTCTAGATGGTATAGCTCTGAATAGAGCAAGAGGCAGCTGTGTCATTACCAAGTTCAATGCATCACAAGTGCAAATCTGCTAATAGAGATAATTAGTACAAAAATGTGCTTCTGGTGTGTCTTCACTAGAAGATTGGTGAAATATGTACATAAAATCAAGTATGGGACACAATGGTGTTCCCTTCAGAAGTAGAGAAGATGCAATTTCATACAGTTTCAGCACTTTGGGATGTGTTCGTGCTTAGAACATTAGCTTGTAGGCACCTAAGCTCAGTGTGTTGAAGGCAGAGACACAAGCCAACAGAGAAAGGTAGAGTGACCGTTTTTTTTTAATTCAGTGTCAGAGTTTTCACTGCCTTCAGTGAAGCTGCAACGTCAACTGACCACAAGAACCAGCTGTATGAGTGCATAAGTTCCATCTTTAGTTGGTGGGCCTGCTATCTTTACATTTTTGTATCCTTCCTCGTGTGGTTTTAGAAGTCTTCCAAGGCCTAAGAGCTCTTTAGACTAGAGGTGTCCCGGCAGCTAGGCAGTGCCAAGTTGCTGTAAGGCTCAGCTGCCACCTGCTGCCTGCACAGCTCCTCGTGGAGGTGCTCTTTGGAGCCCATCGGCCAGAGATGGATTTGCTGAACTATCACTCTGCCCTGCCTGGTGTGAAAGCCTGGCTGTGCTGGTTGAGGCAGTGGTAATGTCGCAGGGCAGAATGGGGCCATTCATGTCTCAAGGCAGATTTGGAAAACCAGGAAGCATGGAACCAAAACAGAAGCCTCCATTCCCTGGTGGCTGAGGGCCTCTGAGGCCTCAGGGCGTGTTGAAAGATGGCAGCAAGTAAAAGCTGGACTGCTGTGAGTGGGCTGAGTGCAGTTAGGTAAGGGAAGAAGAAGGTACTGTAATTGATTAGGATCTGTTCCAAGTCTTTGCTGCAAAATTAACACCTTCCCTTCTTCCTAGCTATATGGTCATAATTTAGAGTGATTGGATGTGAGAATGAGCCACCATCTATTTTGTTTTATGATAGAATTTCTCTTTATCCGTAGATTGAAGGCAATATAGCTATATTGGCTATAATGGGATGTGAGTGAAAAACCTGTAAGTTTTGGAGGTAGCATGATCTACAGCATAATTCACATAAATTAACTGAGGGGAGAAATATGCCACCGAACCTCATTGAGAATAACTTCTTGCCAATGTGATTTTTATTTTTAAACATAATGGAAGTTGAGAGAAACAGCTCTGGGCAAGAATCCAGGCAAAAAGGTTATTATACATGCATTTAATGGAAGAATTCTGGCAACAAAACATATCTTTTTTTTAGTAGTTTCTTCCTTAAATGAGGACAAATACTCTCCGCATTACTATACTTTCTTTGCTGTTTATTGTTCTTTCACATAGGAGTGGTGGCAGACAGAAGTGCAACGGGATTTTTCTGTTTTACTGGAGCCACACAAGATTTTCAATTAAATAATATATCTAAGGCTCATTTAGAATAGTTTTCAATGTGTAGTTAATCTGATAGAGGAATTACGAAGGGGAGATTTTGCTTTTCTATGGCTAGGATTGGCAGCAAAAAAGGCTCCATTGTCTGAAGAGACAAGTGGCTTGATCAGAGGGATTTTCAAATACATTCTGCAGCGTCCTAACATTGTTTGCATCCAAGCCTGTTGGGAGCATTATTTTTGACATCACTAGGATAGTTCAGACAAGCAAGGAGCACTTTTTAAAATTCCTGTTCTTATTTTTTTCTTTTACTATGGTCCCATGTTAGGTTATTGTGTACACTATTATGTAGCATTTTTTAGATTGTATTGTTTTAAGTGCTTTTTGCCTCCTTGAGAAAGTTGACTGAGTATCACGAGTTCACTTTTATCAGGGAGCATAATCACTCACTTTCAAAAGTTTAGAAATAACCTCTGAGAGATTTACATTTATAGTCGGTAGGTAATAGTTTTCCTTTGTTTTACCACAAGGGATGCTGTTCTTGTTTTACCACGCACCAACTTTTATAGGTGTTTGAACATCCATTTGATATTCAAGCTAAACTTGAGGAACAGTGACAGTGGGCATCAACCTTGCGGAAACATGATTTGGGAAAGCTCAGATTCATTTTAAGTTTTCTTGATAGAAGAATTGACAAACAAACCCTAATCACAGAAGTTTAGCAAAGCCTTGGAGTTTAGAGACATTTGTACACAAGAGTAACTCTGCATATATAAGCAGTGTCAGAGACCTTTTATGCATAGAGACTGTCTTGGTTTTTACATAATCAGGGAGATTGTCCAATGCTGTACTTAAATCACATATTTTTCAAACTGGCAATTTAATTAATTTTCTCTTTTCCATTTCATTTTGGCTGCAAAAGAGATACTTGGTGAGTATTTTTCTTCTTTAGTACACTTGTTGGAGGAAAACAGCTTGAGAAAATTCCATGATCTCATTACCAATCCCTGACTTTTTATAGGAGTCTGCAACACAATCGTTGTCTTTCAATGCAAAGACATATTGAAAGGAAAGAACTTTTCTAGGATTTAGAAACCTTCCCTTCCACCCTGACTTTGAGATAAAGCTTAGAAAAGATATGAACCTGAAGCACAGATGTAATGATCGGCTGAATTTCATGGATGCAGTGTACTCACTTCCACACAGTCCGAAGGAGTGAATGGAATGCCAGGCAGAGTGCAACTCAAGCTCTGCTAAACCCCTCCTTCCTCCTGTCTAGGGGAGCATTGGAAGGCAGCCTCTCCTCTTGTCCTCTTTGGCATCTAGGACTGCACAGCCTTGGGCTAGACCCGTCTTTCAGAAAGGCTGCCCAGTTAAGAGTTTGAATGTATTTGCTGGACAGCGGTTACACTGTGAAAACTGAGAAAGCAGCAGATCAGTAGTTGCTCCTAAATAATTACAATTCCCAGCCAACAAATCACGAGTTGCTAACACACCCATTAGTTTCCAGGTATTCTCTCCAAGTTTTTTTCAAATCTCTGTATCACAAAGCTCATCCTACAGAGACCTTGCCATTATTATGGAATCACCCATCATGGCCTCACCCAAGCTCTTCCTAGCTCTGATGAAGCAGTTTACAGAAAATAATACTTAACACTTTTTCATCCAGAGATAAGTACATAGGACACACAATTGTTCCTATGACAGATTTCTTACTGACTAGATCTGCAATTTTGCCTGTGGGTCTGAAGGCACTGGCTAAAAGGTATATTGTCCCATAAGTATGCAGAATTCTACATCTTTCTATTCCCAGTTTTAAATTTCTTTAAAATCAGTGTGGTATTTTCATGCTGAGAAATCCATTGGTACTCACCAAAGAAGGTATTTGTGCTTGTTCTTGAACAGTAACAAAGTAAGAATGAAAATATGTATTAGTAGCTCACTTCTGTGCAGAACTGATTTTCATTGTTTCTTAAAAAGAGTTTGAAAAATTTGAAAGTTTGAAGAATTTGAAAAAATTGAATTTGCAAAATTCAGAAAGCAAGACAAATCTTCCACAGAGCTTAAAGGGAATCATGACCAACTTGAAATCCAGGCAGTTTACAACCTGGTCTGCATATGGCTTCATGTTCTGCTCATACCTGAAAACCCTGTGATTTACTATCATATTTTCTGTTCTTTCCAAAGCATCGTTATCTTTTGCCTAGTGTTGTGTAAGAAGTCCATTAAGAAGGGAAAAATTTGCTTTGATGGACACGAAAAAAAAAAAGATTATGCACAAAATGTTTTTAAGAGGAGACAATAAAAGAAAGCAGAGGAAATATTCTTTCTCATTTCATTTTTAGTAAGAGTGGGAAATAAAAAATGTAATAATAAAACCATCATTATTAATAGGTCCTTTTAAACTAGAAACTGATTTGAAATTTTGATTTAGGGGTTTAATAAACCCCAGTTGAAAAGCTTTGCACTTAAGGCAGTTTTGTAGTACAAGTATTTTATGGGACACTGAGGCGTATGGATACACTGTGGTCACTGTGGGGATATGGAGCACAGTGCTGTGGATAAATCTGAAAAAAGCTGTGTAATTTATTGGAAATGGCCTCATGCAGACTTCCATGCTGCCACAGCTAACCTGCTACCGGTGCTTAGCCTGGCTAGTTGAATGCACTGTCTGCACCACAAACTACAAGCTCTGGAAAGAATCAGTTTGCCAAATTGGGAACAAAATCAAGAGAATTGCTTAAAACTCACCTCAGAACACATACAACTGTTTTTTCCTGCTAGATATAAGTAACATTGTGTTTTTTATCAACTTTTGGTTAAAAACACAGCATCTTTAATTTTGAACTATTACTTAAAACAGATGATGCCAGCCGTATTGTTAATTTAAACAAGAAACTTATTGAATTGTAAGTACTGTTGTTGTTTGATTGTTCTGTACCAAATGAATGCAACTAGATATTTTTCCTTCTTTTAGGCCCCCCCGACCTGTAACCAGCATGAATGACACACTCTTCTCCCACTCTGTTCCCTCAGGAAGTCCCTTTGCCAACAGAAGGTGAGTTGTTAGTTTAATTTATGTTAAATCGCTATATGAAGGTGGTAGAGTTTTCCACTTCTGATTTCCTCCTCAAAAAAGGGCAAAATAAAATTAGCAGATGTCAGCAGAAAAATACCCAGATATCCAGGTGGAGAGATGGGGAAGGGGCACTCCAAACTCCTCATAATTGAATGCAGAGTTCTGGTTCTTATTTGGACCCTGAAGTTCTACTGAATGTGCTCAAATGCAATTCAGTAATCCATTGACAGAGGCTGAGAATGGGCCTCTGTAGACATTTTGTAGATGTTGCAGCACAGTGGGTGCAGAAGTTGGAACATACCATTACCTACTAGGAGTGGTTGCATCATACTGGAAGATGTGATATGAACAAAGGGAAAATGTGTTCATTCTCCCAACACAGCAGGGTGTCCTTCCTTCTGTTAAGCCATTTAGATTTTCTCTAAAGGTTACAAGAGAGAAAGGGCTGTCTTGGAATATGGTGAGTGTTTGGGAAACAATACGGAGAAGAGCAATCAGCAACATTAATCCCAAAGAAAAGGTGCTTGCAGCTGAGTGTGTACATTTTGGCCCAGTATTTTGGCTCATATGTCCAAAATACATGTGTAGCATTTGCTGGCTTTTTCACCCAATCTCTGTGTAAGCTTACCAATGTACATAGATGAAAAAGTGGTAGAAAAATAACATCTTGCTATACTGGGGAAGATGAGTGATATGTTTTCCTCAGGTGCATTTTATTGGTCCTTGCTGTATTTGTCAGTGCTTCAGTGTTCCCTAATAACCAAACACAATTTCTGGTATGCATGGGTACGTTTTCTAACACAGAATAGAAATCCTCAGTGTACAACACTGAAATGTCAAAGTAAAGATGTTTGCTTACTACTTTGATTTATGGACTTTGGTACTGGGAGCTATAAACTGTAAACTCTCATTGTTATCTTAGTGCAGAAGGCTGCTGGGTACATCTGAAATGCTTTTGGAAAGCCGGCCCCAAAGCAGCCCCTTAGTCTGCTGCCTACACAGCCAGTGAGACTGCAAATGCAAAATTTGTTTCTAGAGTTGGCATATATGGGATTTTATGTTCTGGGGCAAGGCAGAATAATCTTATCTGTGGCTTCTCCAAGACAGGTCATTAAAAGCAATGCTAAGAGTATAGCTATTGCTTCTGTTTATGCCCAAGAAGTCCCTTTCAAAAGAAGTATGCTTTGCCATGTATGTCAACAACCTGCAGGAATAATTACAGCACAGTTTTCTGTGCAACATTTATTTTTTTATATCTGAAAAATTCCTGATAATTTTACTTTTGTCTTCTTCAGTAGTTCAGCTGACTGCCTAAATGTCAGGATTAAATGTAGGTAATCTCTGGGCCATTAGAATTATTTTCCTTCTGGAGGAAGAACTGATTGATGGAGAATCCCCTGAAGGCAGGAGGCAAAACCCACAGCCATAGGTACTCAGACTAAGCACGCAGTATGATGTCCTTATACCATAAAAGTTTCCATGAGGCAATGATTGGTTCTGGCTTTTTTTTTGAGCTAACAATACCCTGATATATAAAGAATTCTGTGTAATAAGTGCTATGGTAACTTTTGTTTCATTTCTCTAACTGCATTGTAAGAGCTTCACAGCTTATTGTCATTATTTTAACTCTTGTACATTTCAATTGCATCTATTTATTTAGAAAAAAAAAATAACAAACACCTACAAACCACCAAGTCAGTGTTCTTTCTAAGTGGTTATAAGTTGCATTTATTTTGAAGAATTCACGCTATTGTTTGTGCTTACTTTTTGGAGTATTAACAAGGTTTCATTGTTTGAATCATTCAGGTTACTTGGGGGTATAAATGTAGCCAGTCCTGTGGCTGATGAGCATTCTCTTATAAAGCTGTATGTAAATCAGCTTCACAACAATTCACGGTCAGTATGAGAGCACTAACCCACTAACTGCCATAGTTCTGTAGCTCATGCACTAAATCATTACCAATTCTGCTCAATTACTAAAGATAGTCTTTAAAGAAGGGCTCTGGCGGGCTAGAGGATTTCTTATGGCTCTAATTATTCTTTTGATTAGACTTCCTGTTGGCTGTGGGCTTTGCCAACTTTCCTTGCTTTCGCACAGCACTAATCTTTCATTTCACCTTTTCACATAGGATTAATATTATGCATCTGGAGGAAGTTGGGCACATTGTTTTTGAAAGCCAAAAAATGCACCTCTATGTTTGCATCTTCAGTGCATGACTTCCTGGATGTATTCCTGACAGAGGCATGAAAGAGGCTCGCAGAAGAGTCTGGAAGCAATTCTAAGTCCCACAGCCAGCCTGCCCTCCCTTGTCCACAGCTCTTGCTGCTGAGAGTTAGCGGTCAGCAGTTGGTGCTGTTTGCCAATAACCCTCCCTGAACTGCTTTGCTTTGCTTTTCAGAATGGTCACAGAAAGGCAGGTGTATATCTTCCTGAAGTTAGTGAAAACCTTCCATTTACTCAGGGAGCTTCAGAGGTGGACCAGTACTTCTGGGTGATGCTCTTCCCCCAGCATTCTCTCTCACTGTAGTGACCTACAGGGAGAGTCAAATTCATGTTATGTAAAAGTACCCAACTGGATAAGAACAATTTCCCAAGTTTTTACTGTGGAGTGTAACGGCCTTTCATTTTTCTTCTTTGATTAGTGCATGAGATTAGCTATAATTCAATGAGAAAGTACTGAGACAAAGGTACTTTTTTCCTAAATGCCAACTTCTTCAATCTGTATTAGACTAATAACAGTATCTTCGTTCGTTCTTGTAGGTTTTACTGTTATTATTGCCCTGGGAGAATCAGGCCTCATTAGTGGAAGCTTATCCTCTCATACATCACAGAAACAGACTTTGACAGCCTTGTTTGCAGTTCTGCTGATTTCATATTAAATGCTCAGTGATTCATGTTATAATAAAAATTGTACAAACCTGGGGTAGAATTTCTAGCTGAACATAATCAAAGGTAAATCCGCTGTCTGTTTTCACTGCAGGCAACTTATGGTTACTTCAGTGTTTGTTGCAGTCTAGTTTAGTGGTTTCAGATAGCTTCGAAGAAAGTTTTTATGTAATTAGATAGTTTATGCAAAAGAGAGTTGGCACAAACTCTCATTTGTAGCATTCCTGTGGTATTTGTTTCAGATAGCTGCATTCAAATCAGAGCATTGCCATTCACAACCAGTCTTTTTCTGTAGCAGGAAATGCTGAATATAGCACACCAAGTCACTCTGCTGCTAGAAATGAATATAGTAGCATAAATGCAGCAAACCATGCTCTTCATTTCTGAATTCTTGGGTGGACAAGGGAAAAAGACTAGGAAGAAGAATCTTATTAAAGAGAAGATCTTTGATAACTAGCAAGTATAATTGTAAGTTGTGGGAACAGCTGAAAGGAGACTAAACATGATATGTTATTTGCAGTTTGGGTTTTGGGTGGATACACAGTTATTCCAAAGCACAAAGGAAGTCAGATTTATGCTTTCCTTGAGATGCTTCTTAGTTTCATCAGTCCACTTCTGCATCATAGTCTGCTTGCTCAGTTTGAGCCATGATGTGCATGAATGAGTGTTAATGAGAAGTTTGGCATAACAATTGCCTTTATTTTAAAATTACAGTGTACAAATTGGTATCAACAGTACAGTGTGCTCAGCAGAGTCCTTTACTCCTGTCTGTACAACTTAAGAACTTTAAAGCACTTATCTTAGTAAAGAAGGAACGAAAAATCACTGATCTTCTCCCAAATACCAAATGATAGACATATTTTGTAATGACAGCTAATAAGTGACTAACACTGCAAGAGCTGATTTGCTTTTACTGTGGCTAATATATATATGTATATATATATAAATCTCACACTTATTTTTGTGATCTCTGATTAACTAGAGGGCAGCAGAACACTGCTGCAGAGTAGGTATTGCCCTTAGAAACCCAATGAGCTGAATGTGTTAAGCAAAAACAGGTACATTGACCATTGTAAAAACTTCTGTCTAGTCAAGAAGAATAACTCTATCCCTAGCTGAATTAACAATGTCTTCCCTATTTGGATTCTTTTGTTCCCCAGCTACAGTCTATCACTAGCATAGTAATGGATACAACCTCTTTCAGTCTCCTTTAAACTATTGAATTACAGGGTTTGAGATGGGATAAGGTGACACAGAATGGCTTTTCTTGCATATTTTTCAGTGCCCCCTCGCAGCTGATACATTTAGTTCTCCTAAACGTATAATCAACTGGAATAAATGGAGTGATGCAGTACGTCCTAGTAAAGTTGAAATTAGTCAGTAATTCTGTGGTAGACAGAAAGAATACACTGTGATATCAAATACCCATAACCAATGAGAAATTGAGTGTTATTTAATGCTGGGTCAGTGTAGATGGTGCCTTCTTTGAATTCCAGATGGATGTAGAGCACTGAGAGATGTTTGGACAGTATCTCTGGAGCAAAGCATACTGGTTGCCTTTGTTGGCCACATTCCTATGTCTGAGGAGTGTTGTAAACTTGAACTGTCGGATGGGTTTGCATGTTATTTTCAGAAAAAGATGAGAATCATCCTTGGATTTCTTGGCTAGTGTTCTGCTCGCTAAAGTCAGGCTAAATGTCTGGTTGTTTCAGTGATAGGGTAGCCTCTAAAGAGAGTGTAACTTTTTCACGAATCTTCTTAGGTGAACATCTTTATAAACATCTGCCCAGAGGTGAAGGCCTTATCTCTTAGTTTGGATAAGAAAACATTCTTCAGCAGCTCATTGTAACAGGAATGTATCTTAGAAAAATGTATTCCAGGTTGTTGGATCCAGACAAATTCACTGTGGTAAAAAAATCTTTGTGTTATTAGCTGTATTTAGGGGAAAATATGGGAAATGTAGGAGGCTGTGGGAGATGGGGAAGGGCAAATATTATCTCTTTCAAAGAAGGAAACTGAAGGTGGAAATGGGCAAAAAATCAAAGAGGTTATGCAAGTAGAAGCCTAACCTTGGTATCCAACAATACTGAAATTATGAAAGAATTAGTAAGTTCCTAGAGGATAATAAACTGATGAGAAATAACCAGCATAGATTTGTCAAGAACAAATTATGTCAAACCAAATTGATGTATTTCTTTGAAGAATAGCTGGTCTGTTGCGTAAATAAGAAGCAGCAGATATGATACAGCTTGACCTTAAAAAGACTTTCGATACAGTCCCAGTATGACACAAAAGTACCCAAAGGAAATAAGAACCTAGGGAAATCAGTATAAAGTCAGTGCACAAGTGGTTGAAAATTTGTAATTAGATTTACAAAAGTTTGCTGTCATTCTAGGAGGACATATCAGCTGGGATTCTTAAAGTCTATCTTCAGTTGACACTGTGCACTATTTCTTGTAATGACCTACGTGGAGCAGTAGAGTGAGTGTATGCAATTTGTAGATGGTACAAAGGTTGAAACAGTTACGGAGAGAAGTGCTCGGAGAGCAATTTCTGAATTAAAAAAGCAGCTCAATTGCAGTGGTAGTAATTGATGTCCAAATGATTTGGAATCAGTTGCAGGAAACTCAGTAATTGTAACTGCTATAGCAAGGAAGCAAGTAATCAAATAATATATAGAGCATAGTTGAATGGACAGAAATATTTTGACAGAGGATCTACAGTTGCAGTGAACCACAAACTAATTGGAGTCAGCGATATGATTGTTAGAGTGCATCTGACCAGGACAGTGTGTAGAAATCTATGAAAGCTCATTACCCAGAGGTGGTGGCGTCTGCAAGTTGCACCCTATGTAGGACATGGTACTGGAACAAATGTGTTACTGAGCATGACAGAGTCCAGTAGAGATGCCCAAGTATCAAAAAAGCTTAGAAAATACAGCTCCTTAGAAAAGGTAGGATGCTAATACTTTCAGGTTAACAAGAGGGAAAGAGAGGTGAGGCCAATTGTCGTGTTTGTTCACCAGTTCCTCCACCCTAATTAAGTTGCTTCTGAAGCATAGGAGAATTTGTGCATGATAGAGAGGACATCACATTGTGCTGTTAGAAAGCAAAGCTTGAAATCTTCCCTGCCATCTTCAGTCTCCGATTATGACAACAAATTTATCTTTAATGCATTCTGTATCTCCTTAAAGCATTTTCCTTCTGTAACTGGGAGTAAAACACTGAAAAAATGTATCCTCCTAGACAAAATGGAGCATGCTTTCCTGCGTGCACCTCACTTCTGTAGAAGCATGGCACATATAAACAGCAAGCTGATGGACATAGAAACTAGAAGCAAGTTGTTTTGTTGTTCTTTATTTGTTTGTTCTATGTGTTATATTGCATTTCACTGAGCTCTCTTTCAGATTTAGTATAAAACAGTAAGGCTTGGATTCCTGGGACACCTTTTAGTGCCATGTTTTTCAAAACCCCATGAATAACCTTGGTCTCCCATAGGAGTTGGAGAATGGCACACATTTCATCGTAGAGAATTCCTTATTTATCCCAGCATTAAAGTTCTGCTCTTCAGTCCATCAGAGCATCATGTATCATATTTATGCAAAATGATCTGCCTGTACACACACGCATCTGGAAGCACAGGTGCATAAATGCTAACACACAGGTCTTCTGATCAAAGATACTTACAGTAACAGTAACCAAACCCCAAAAGAATTTATAAAAACAAGAAAGTAAAATCTATTTATGTTTAGCTGTCTATGGCCAGGAATGCTGCAGCAAGGAATTAAAACTAATATTGAAATTTCTCTGCTTTTGGCCAGCCTTATCTTAAGAAGTTATTGACATGGATATTTTTGCACTGGAAAAGATGCAGTTACTGCAATCCATTAAGTACAGTAATTAAGAAAAAAGTGGCATTTTGCAATTGGACGATTGAGGTTTGATGAGCTGTATGTTTTTTAATCAACAGAAAAACAATACTTCTGAAAACAAAATTGGTGTGTCCCATTGCTACATATAAATAAGCAGATTTCCATAGGTTATTGAAACTGCCTCATGGCAGGCATAGAGAAAGATAATATAGCTGTTATGGGGGAGTTTTACCAACTAGGAGGCTGCATTTCAGGTAATATTTACGTCATACTCTACCTGCAAACTATACAAACTTTCAGCTCTCCATTTGTGAAAGAAGTACATTTTGTTTCTCTTTTCTATAGTGAAGGCTTTATAGTTTGCGTTTTGAAAACAGGAGGGAAAGCTAATTCTTGACTTCACATGTCTGAAGTTTTCTAACATTTCTTTAAAGCTCTGTATTTGTTTTCTTTTTCATTCAGTCTAGGCTTCTTGAATGAGTTTCTCCATACTGTTCTGTAATACGTGTTAGGCTTCAGTGATTACCCTCTACTTAGTTCTCCTGTCTTATTAACTAGCTCTCCCTCCAAGAACACTGAAGTAGAGCAGAGCAAACTTCTGGCTAGGGCTGCTCCAGCTTTCTTGAAAGGCAAAGGGTAAGTTGAAGAGAGAGTATGTTCGTAGCTTGCACTAACACAGCTAAAACAAAAACTTCTTACTTCCCCCTGTTTTTATATATTCTGTAAATTTATTTCCTGATAAGATTCTAGCAACCAATTAACCCTGTGAGCTCTATAGGGCATGTTTAAGTGTATTTATGTGCACCTGAGCATGAGGTCTTCATCAGACATTTCCAAGCAAATCTAGCCTGTATTTCAGTATATTAATAATCTGTGTAACGGAGATATATTTGATGTATTTAAACTCTATAGAATATAATGAAACAAATAGAGCTGACCTTGCAATCTGCTTTATTTTAAAATAAATGGTTCTGCATAGCCCCAGTCCCTGGCCTGATCTGGCATCTCACTGATTTCCATGGCTGGCCCTGTTCCTGAATTGGGTTCTACCATCCTAAGCCATTAAATACTTACTATGTAATTCACAGCAATAACAAAATAATTTCTGCACTCGGTATCTTTTTTCTAAGAGCTCTTAATTTTTTGTTCCTTCATTCTCATTTCGCAATCTCACTAGCTCCTGCTTTCTCTGTTTATTTCCCTCTGTCTGTCCGGACTGCACCCTCTCTCCCCGACCCCGTTCCAGGTTACAGTACAGCCTCGATGTTGCAGACAGGCTGGCCGATGAACATGTGCTCATTGGGTTGTATGTCAACATGCTGCAGAGCAACCCCGCACGGTTAGTGCAGGTTTGGCACTTTGGGGTGATCCAGGAAAGGGAGGCTGGTCGGCCACGTGCTCTCCTCACAGCTACCCTTGAAGCAGCTTTTTATGAGCACTAACCTAAAGGGAACGTGTATGCTGGTGGGGTATGTCCTCCCAGAGCTGCTGAAGGTATTGCTGGTAGCAAGGTACTGCAAATAAGTGCTTACATAAAGAGTGACTGTACAAATTGGTTTGGAATACCGCACACCAGTCAGTGAGGAACTTGATAATGGTAAAGTGTTCACACAATGACTTGATTTTGCATTTCCAAGGCAATAATTTTTGAGATGATACGTAATTTATAGCTTCAGCTCACCTTGATAATAAAAATGGTAGTAGTATGTAAATAATGCCAATAATAGGAATTTGCTTATTAGCATCTTATATATATATATATAAACACACATTATATTTCATTCAGATTCAGGTATGAAAGGTTTTAAATGGGTGCCTTGAATGTAGTTCATTATTTCTGAGGGAGGGACTATGGAGCACGGGGCTCCATGCTATTTCTAAAGCCATGTGCTGTCCTTATGCTGGTGGCTAATGGCCTCACAGCTGTTCCTACTACTACTGCAGAGGGTTTCCCAGGTTAGAAACTCCCTGTGTACTGTTATACGTAGAGAAGGCAATAAGCAGCTTCTTCAGGGAGGGTGAATGCAATGGTTCTCTGCAACCTTAGAAAATTGATTTCTGTGTGTAGCTCATGTTGAAAAAGGTAACTTGCCATGTAGCCTTGCTTTGTGGAGCAGAGAATCTGCATTTGTTGTTCTGGATCTGCTTCTCTACTCTGCATCCCACTAGAATTTGCCAGTGGGGAGAAAAAAAAAAAGCAAGCTGCATTTTAGAGAAGAAAATGAAAACCACTTCCTCAAAACAAAAACATTTTGAAAGGAAATCTCATTCCCAGAGCAGCACTTTCAGAAAGCAAGCCTATTTAATAATATTTACAGAGTGGCCATGAAAACAAGCTGCTGGGGCATGCATTTAGAGCAGTCTTTGCCCACTTATGATTGAAGAGAACAGGAGGGGATTACCATAAAGTTTAGTTTGACAGAGGAAGGAGGAAATGTTGCCCTGCCTTCCATGAGTGACTTATTCAGTAAGGTGAGACAGGAGGTCTACATAGGCTGGACCTGGTTTAGAGCCATTTTTGGTGATGTGCTATTGGTGCTCTGCCTGTGATTGATTTAGCTTCATTGAGGACCATCAGTGAGACCCGATTTAGCTTCATTGAGGACCATCAGTGAGACCCTATTTGAGCGTCCAGCCTCATCTTTACCTTCTTCAACTTCTAAATTTTATCCAGTGTACTTCACCCTGTTCCTTCAAGCTTGTGGGCCCACCTCACCAAGTCATAGTACATATTTGTATCCAAATATGCACATAAAATTTGTGTGCCATAGCATCCTTAAGGATGTCACGTTTTTAAAAGAATGAATGAACAGTGACTGATAGTGGCATTAGTTACTGGAATAACTGATGCAAAGTATAGTACATACAATCTCATTACCAACTTTAAATCACTGCAGTCACAGCATCCTCAACTAGAAACAATCTCAAACATTTATATGAGATACCATTTAGATTTTGACAGAAACATAACCGAGAGGAACAGCAGTCTCAGTCATACATCAAACCATGCTGCATTGTCAATTTCTGCTCAGCTGCGGTGCAACTGATAATACTGGATGGTTACATTTTGGTTAAGATGGGAAGAACAAACAAAATGTCACCAGGAGAGGTAGGTGAGTTCTCTGCATCACCCAGGGAAGCCTCTTCAGGAAACTGGAAATTCCTCCTGTCCTCGTCCCAACATGACTGGATGCATCTTGCTCAAAACCCATGTAGCTGTGTTAGGATGGTGTTGAGTTCAAGGCCATTGATACTGCAGCTCAGTATGTGGTCAGTTGAGTAAAGCACACAGCTAACTGTAATCAGGTAGCTCTGCAGCTAGCCAGCTCAGCCTTTGAGTCTTCCTGCAACATACTGTGTATGCAAACCCCCGTGTGCCACAGCATGCTTTCAGATGCTGCTGGCATCTGTCAATGAAAAGAGGAATGATTGGAGGTGGACCTCCACCTTAAAGACAAACACAAAAACACTTTGTGAGAACAGTACGTAAAAGTATGTTGGCAGCTATAAGTAGTGTTTTGAAACAGAACAGGTTAACTTTTTAGATAACAACTCTGGGTAATTTATAGTAACTAATAGTCAGCTAATGATCCAATATAGTTCTAGTTAATGTTTTTTAAAAATGTCTGTTTAAGCATAGCTAGTATTCATATTTGACTTTTTTAAATTATTTTTCAGTGCTTATCTTTGTCTTCCATCTGCAGTTACTTGATACTGGAATGAGAGAAGTACAAGCTTCCTTTTCATCTCTCATAGGCTCTCATAAGCTACTTCAGGTTTTATTTAGAATCCAGTACTCCAGGGCAAATTAAGAAGCAAGAGAAAGACTAATTCATTATTTATAGTAACTGTATGGGTAAAAATAGCACCCCTTACCCAGATGCTTTGCTTATTTTATTCTTAAAGTGTGTTTTAGAGTGTAAAACCAATAGATGATATTTAATTGTGTTCATTCTTAGTGTCTCATTCTGAAAGAAAAGCCTTTAGCTGCTCCTCTTTGTTCTCATAAGTTAGAGTTTCTGCCTAGTTTTGCATATCAATTTCACATATTCCAGTCTTTCCTTTTAGTTGCAGAATAAGATAAGATACATTATGAGGAGGAGGGTATTTTCTTTCTGTAGAAAGCTGGCTTATGGTTTTTATGTTATGCTTTGTAGGAATGTAGTGAGTCATATTTCTGTACCATAAAAGTGCCATGTTATTCCATGTTATTTTAGAAGATGTTTATTACAGAAGTGTGCAGAAGAGCTAACTAGCTAGGAAGGCTGGGCTCATTTTGAGCTAGCTGGGAAGAAAGTAAAGCGTATTTCTGGGGCAGCTCAGCTTCACAGGCTTCAGATTACTGGAGCTGGGTTTCTGCTTTAAGTCGTCCTATGAAAGATGAAAAAAAATCAGAGACCCTCTGATGGCAGAGGAAATGTGTAGACACTGGGCTCCCTTGAATGGAATTAATTTCTGCATGCCTTAGTGATACTGACACTTCTGTGGTAAAATACGGCTGACTCTAAAGTAAATTATGAAGTAACAATCGCAGAGAGCTCAGATGATACATCTCAGATTTAAATGCTTGTAGAGCAGAACAATTCTGAAAGTCTCGCAAGTAACAAGCATCAAAGCGCATTGATAGGTTGCAATTAGAACATTGTTCTTGTAGCACTAATACTTAAAAACCTAACATTGTTTTTGTCAGCATTTTTCATAGCATATTATTCATTTATTAACTAAGTGAAAGTTTGCATTTTATAGAACAAGAGCACACCATGCAGGCCGTGCCGATTCCAATACTGCAAAACTTTCATGAGAGAAAGGCAATTCAGAGACTTTTCAAACCATTGATGGCATAATTTTAAGAATGTCAGAGACCATTGGATCTGTAACACCCAGTGCAGAGCATCTGCTGCTGAACAGGCTAATTGAGCAAATCTAAAGCATGGGAAATAGCCAAGGAGTTTGGGTGTCTCTCCTCTTCCACAGGCTATCATTCCTATGCCTGGAGTTTTGAGATCCTTTCTCATGGATATCCTGTAAAGTATCATACAGAAGAACAGAAGCCTAAACAAAAAGTCCTGTTATAGAGGGAATAGTATTGGTTATTTGTCAGACAGATTACTGCTGATAATTATCAAGTCTTTAGAAAAATGGTCACTAATGAAGAAGCAGTGTTACAAGAACTGTGTAACTTTTTTTTACACAAAACTCATCAGCAGGCTGGTTTTATGTGATGAGTCTTCTTTGAAAGGATGCCTGTAAGATTCTCTCGAGGATCCCACATTCTACACACATGTTCATAACATTTTAAAGCTTGCGTGTTTTCAGTGTATCAAATTCCATGAAATTGCTGAAGTAAAAACAGAAGTGAATTATGGCAAATCTGAAATCTAAGACATAAAAGCATTGGCAGGTTAATGCTGCTGTACAGGTCTCTGTGCTTAATGATCACATAGAATAGGTATATTTCGGAATTAAATATCTCTCAGACATTGAAATTTAATTTACAAAGAGTTGATGCCACTGATTTCTGGCACACGTAGGCCAAATTTGATGCACTGCTGCATCAATTTTATGACATCAGCCTACACATAACTGTATATCAAAGACATAAATAGGGAGTAAAAATCAAAAAGCAGCAGAGCCTTGATTCTTTCAGTGAAGTCACTGTTTTAGGAGTTAGCTCACATCCCAGAGCTGTGCTGCAGATTGTGTTGTGCCAGCAAGCAGAACCATAACCTATTATTTTTCCAGGATGGATAATATAGTTGCACATTGCTGTAAAAAAAGAGAATTGATGCTCAATGCTTGCTGTTTTCACAGCCATCTGTTAGAATGTTATGTTTTAGTCATTAAGGAAAAATTAAAAATGAATTTTATTGTCATGAAATTAATCCTTATTACCTGGTTTGCGTGATCATTTGTGTCTGTAAGAGTTGCTTCTCCTTTTCTTTCTCTGGATGACATATTGGTAAGGTAGGCACGAGTATGTAAGAAGAGCACTATTTATGGATTTAGAAAGATCAGATAAACACCTTTGGCTTGAGACTTTTCAAAAAGTAACTCCGTTGTATGTTGTCGTCCTGCAAGAATCTGAGTAAGAACAGAGTTAAGCTACATATGCAACAAAATAAGTTGGATAACCGAAACAAACAAAAAAAGCACAAGCTCAGGTTGCACAGACCCTCTCATGTCTGACTTCTCATAGCTTTAGTGTTTTTCTATACCTCGTGTTTTTGGCCTCACAGGTTATTGTCAGAATGAGAGAAAGATGTTTATCTCTTTTCCCTTACCTCAGCAAGTCATAACAAATCCACATGACTCCCAGCTTTAGTTTAATGATCAATGAATATCAACAGTTACTCATCTTTCCAACATTACTTCTAGATCCCAGTGGACTTAATCAAGCCAACCAAAAGATGCACGTTGTATTTCTTTGAGGTACCTGGGGAATATAAACTCACTGAGAATTTTTTGGGGAAATATTTCTGTTTTCTTTTATATCTGCTGATTCTTCAGAAGCAGAACTTCTTCCTCAAAAATTATTTTCATCTGGCAGGCTTTTCAGGTTCAAGGTATAATTTCTAGCAAAATAACAGGATAGAATGCCCATGCCCTTGCTTTGTGTGTTTTTTTGAGATGTGAAACTCATTCTCCAGCAACAAGGTGTATGTCCTAATTGGTACATGGGTAGAGAGGCACGTGCCTGTCTCCCTTCAGCCAGAACATGACTGGTTTCCAAGGCATCAGCAGAGAGGGCAGGCTTGCCTCTGTCCAGGATCATCTGCAGGGCTGTCATGTTTCACACAGCAAAATATTCTTCTTACCTTCTCTTAGCAGCTTCATCTTCATTTCGTTTGTATATAGTGGGTATAATGCAATATAGAATATTTTGGTGGTTCTCTGCAAACTTCTAAATGTTTAGAAGAAATAAATGTTTTCACTGTATTAAGTTTTTCGTGCTCTTCTAACTCAGTAATAATCTCCATTTAAAATAAGGCCAGCTGGCAAGGGATTAACCTGCGAGGAATATTTGCCTTTGATATTGTTAGAAAACGAACTGTAATAGAGTACAATATTTTAAAGGAATGCAGTGTATTTGTTGTAAGTTCTTACACTTTCTTAGCATTTTTATGGCAGTTCTGTATGTGACCAAAGCAGACTGTTATAGTTAGTGCTACTAAACTCCTGCATCCTGGCAGCATGAGTTGGGTCCACGATAAAGCCAGTCCAAGGCTAGAATCAGTGGGGCACAGTTATGTGATTCTCTGAAAACTTACTCCTTAATATCAAGAAAAAACAAGAATAAAAGAAAAAGTCTGATTATAAGTTCCTAGATCAGTGGTCCTAAAGCTGATTTCTGTGAGAGCTTGGTAAGTGCCATGCAAAGCTGCCCCTATGAATTGACTCTCCCACATTTCTCCTTTGCTCGATTAACATCTGTTGTTTTAGACACTTTAGCAATGTTTTGTTTCTGAGTTCTGTGATGAGGGTGTGTGAGTGGACGAAGTGGCAGAGCAGCTGCCACGCGTACAGTGCGCTAACGTGTCTGCCCTCCTCCTCTCCCACCCTGAGCAGTGTGCTCGACAGCGCAAGTCGCCTGGATGAAGAGCACAAGCTGATCGCCAGGTATGCAGCAAGGCTGGCAGCAGAAACTTCTTCATCAGTAAGTGTTTTAATTAAAGGGAGGTGCTTTCCTTCTGTCGTGTTCCAGGGGCTTGGCAAGATCAGGGAAATTATGTCTGATAAGCTCCATGGTTAATGGGTTATATTTCACTATCCTTCTCATCAGATGTTGTTATATTTTATGAGTGACATTTTATTTAAGTCAAAGAATTCACATATTAATGCATATAATCTATATAGTAATGTAATGATACTTATATAAGTACATCAAAGGGAATCTGACATCTTAAACTCAGGCAAAACTGGAAAATATTGTCTGGACAAGCTTTGGCTAAAGGTTAATGATTTACTGCATTGGAAAAATGAGTGATGAATCCATTTTACTCTTTAGTTCAAATATCACTACCACCAGGGCCCTAAGTGCTGAGGATTTTAACAAGTGATCTCCAGCAGGATGGCCATAATGACCCGCTGCATTAGCCCCAGCTCTCATTTTCATTTCAGAGCAGTGATTATTCTGCTCTATGTATCTTGAGACAGAAGGTGATGACAGGCTGAAACCTTGCTAACTGTGTTAGAGAGGGAAGCGGGAGCCTAATCGAAGTATATAAAATCTTAAATGGAATAAGTAAGGTCAACCTAGTTACTTTTTCCATCTCAGCACATTTGGTAGAACAAGGAATCATAAATGATAGTTAAGTGAAAGGCAGTGGGTCCAGGATGACAGGAAGCATACTTTCACACTGAGATTTACACTGTGGGGTCAAATGAAAGGGTGAGGCCAGGCAGTGCTCTCGATGTGAGGCCACCCCGTGCAGCCATCTGCCGGTGCAATTTCTCTCTCAAGGAACAGGTTCGAGGGCTGTTGTGGTCGACCAGCCCGCAGCAGTTCCTTTCCATAGCATGACACACAGCACTCAGCTCTCAGGCAGCCCACAAGTGATTATTATTGAAGGACTCTTATTGAAGTAATACATCATAGAGACAAAACTCTCTACTGGTAACATCTCTGAGTAGGAACTAGTATAAATCAAGTGTATATAACGTGTTCCTTGATAGAAAGGAGAAGAACTGAGGAAACAGTACTTAAGTAGCTTTTAAATAGAACTAGTCTGAGTAAAATTAATGTATTTCTTTTTGCCAGCCAGGCACCCATGTCTTTGTGCTCTTTGAAGAGATGAGACAAAAGAAAAAATGAAGGTTTTCATATACAAAAATTTTTCAGCAGAGCACAAGAGTAGAACCAAGTTAGGAACAGGGTAGGAATGTCTAAAGCTTTGCTGGTGGCCATTCTGCTTTTTAAGAAACCAAATGTATTCATAGCGCTGGGCACTCAGGGCAGTGACCCTGGCTCCTTCAATATCAGGCAACCACCAGCCTGTCTCAGTTCTTTATGCACTGTCCTCCCTGGTTGTTGCAGTGTCAGTGGGAAAATACACTCACAACAGAAAAGACAGCACAGAGCCCTCTGACCAATGAGTTAAGTCTTGATCCTTTCTGAGGGCCCATTCTTGCAGGAGGAAGTGTCTGGCATCACACAAAGCTGGTCCAGGCCTCACAGGGTTTGGACAGTGAGAAACACTCAGATCACAGCAGCAGCTCAGTAGAGGAACCTTCATTGTCTGATTCTTTTGCCCTCATGTTAGACATAGAATCATAGAATGGCTTGGGTTGGAAAAGACCACAATGATCATCTAGTTCCAATCCCCCTACTGTGTGCAGGATCACCAGCCACTAGACCAGGCTGCCCAGAGCCGCATAAATGGATGTCTTTGATAAAATTATAAAACTTTGTATGTCTGTGTAAATTCTTGCCTTGCATTGTCACTGACGCAGTGCTGAATTACTGGTGTGTGTATAAACAAACCAGTAGTTGACATCTGCTGAAGAATACAAGAAAAGAACATAGTCCAATAAAACTGAAGTGAATAATGCCTAGGTTAGTAAGAAGTAATTCAATTCCCACTTCATTTTATAGGGAAAAAAAAGGGCTTCTTATCTCTGCAGGATTGAAGAGTGAGCTTTCAGAAGTATCAAAGAGCGTATGGAAAAACTTGGCTGAGTGGGCAGTGCAGCCAGACTGAAACCTGGATGCAAAAGCCTTCAAATTGAGAGTAAAACCCAACTTTCAAGAGAAGGAAGCACTGCTGAAGTGGAAGCTTATCCTCTTCTTTTTGGAAAGAAAAGCTGTTTTTTTGTCAGTGCCTTCCTCTTGTCTGTAATGTCTGTACTGCAGCAGCTGCCTGCTGCAGGGCCATTCCCTCAACTTTTAGATGGTGAGGCTAAGAAAGCTCCCAAGATAGACAGGATGATAAACACTCCATTATTTATTGTAGCACCTGCACTGCTTGCTAGCAGTGGAGCCATGCTGGTATGAAGCAAAACATGGATGGTCTCTGTGTGTGGTCATGCATGTTACTGTGTGTTCTTTGAACTCGTGGATGCCCACTGGCCATCCCTTGCTCAGCAGCCCTCCTTTTTACAGCAGCAGCAGGCACAGCAGAGAGGGGCGGCAGACATCTCCTTCACCATCGATGCAAACAAGCAGCAGAGGCAGCTGATTGCAGAACTTGAGAATAAAAACCGGTAAGCATCCACAAAGTACCTGGTTTTGCTCAGCCCCATATATTGTGTGTTATTTTCTACCGCCACTTCTGTGCTTTGTACTTAAACACGCTTATATGCCTCCCCCAGCAAAAAGCAGAGGGCACAAAAAGGTCCGCAGAACATGACAAAAGCTTTAAGATCCCCAGCCACCCTCTTCTTTAATGAATGTTCTGTCAAATGACATGATACAATCATCGATACTTTATTTTTCACAGCTGCTGTTTGTTCAGAGTCTTACAAAAAGCCCAGTCCTGTTTCAAAACCAAATTAATTTTTATCTGGATCCTTTGTAGAGCTATAACACAAAATGATAAAAGGATTAGTCATCCTGGTAATGGTATGCTCCCCTGCTTTTATTTGTGAAGAAGATGGTTAAAGCTCCCCAGAACACAATCGGCCTGAGAAAGGCCTGCAGAAAGGTTATCAGCAGGTGAGAGCACTGATGACATGAGACACTGGTTCAGATGTGAGTGAGACAGGGATAGTGCCCAGGAGAAATGGGCTAGCTACCTCCAACAGGAGTGACACCCATGTGCTGTCAGCAGAGTGTCTGGCCCTAGGTATCAGACTGCCCGATGTCATGAGATGTATGACAGCACAGCTCTGCTTTTACTGCTGGACTGTAAAACAGGACGGCCCAAACCAGATGGTTTCCTATTGCAAGCCACGCACGGCCTTCTGTCATGGTGTAATGAGCCACCAGCTCCAGTCTTGATTTGTTTTTCATAGTTGGAGTCCTCCTCCTGACCGTCTGCTACCCAACACGTTGTGCAGGATAGAAAAAAATCACAAAGGTTTCAACCTTCAGCTGTGAAGCTTTGTTTTCGCTCTCTGACAGCCTTCCAAGGATGGCATGCCAGCCATAACAAGTCCGGCTTGCTTCTCCGTGAATCAGTGACCATTCTTGGATCTGTGCTTACTCTACAATATATATATGTATATACTCAAGATAGGCAGATATTTAAGTTCAAGTGGTACTAGAAATATTCCTGGGGAAGAAATAGAAAGGAGCAGTTTAATTAAGCATGTAGTTATTTCATGTCTGCTTCTGGCTTTGGGGATCTTGAAATGCTTCCCTTTTATTACAAAGTACTAAAATTTTATTTAAAAAATATCCAGGGCTTCCTCTGTTGGCTGGAGCCCAGTCACAAAATGCACATTGGTTAAAAGCCGTGAAGAGTCACAGTTCTTCTCTCCTAGCTGTGTGTAGTGAGCTGGTTTTGTGAAAAATGTCTGACTTGTGGTCTTTTGCTTGTTCCCTTTCCCAAGAGAAATCCTGCAGGAGATCCAGAGGCTGCGACTTGAGCATGAGCAAGCATCTCAGCCCACACCAGAGAAGGCACAACAAAATCCCACCCTCCTGGCAGAGCTGCGGCTCCTCAGGTAAGTGTACAGCAGTAAAACTTCCGGCAGCTCCTCAGACAGGCTTGTAGCAATTAGGGAAGAAGTACAAGATAAACCTGGCTTATGCTTGTGGGACCT
Source organism: Perdix hodgsoniae (assembly GCA_035772895.1). Classification (NCBI taxonomy): domain Eukaryota; kingdom Metazoa; phylum Chordata; class Aves; order Galliformes; family Phasianidae; genus Perdix; species Perdix hodgsoniae. The sequence goes on along the minus strand of JAPSGF010000019.1, from coordinate 7,380,947 downwards.
TTTTTATATAAATATAACACTGTATTTTTTCTCCCATTTCAGTGGAGGCTGTGCTCCTAAAAGTAATTAAGTTTATGCTTTGAGCAGCATGCATGAAGAATCTCACATATTTCTCATCTACATTAAATTAAGCCTGTGCATTAGTGTTTGCAGAGTTAGGCCCCTAGGTCATTTGGAATAGGTCCCCAAAGCCTTGTCCAAGTGTCATTAATCATATGGGGAAAAATGTTCTTCTGTCAGAGCAAATGCTTCTACAAAGACTTCTCATCTGTGCTAAAGTAAATATAGAGTTACATGAAAATACAGCCAGAATTAGAAGTTAATTTTTGGAAAACTCCCCATGCTTTGAACTCTAAAGAAAGGTCACTTCTCTTCATTGTGCATAACCAGGCTGCAGAGTTGTGCTCCATGCCATGTGAGGAAGGATAACAACATCTGCCACAGCTGAGGACCTAGAGAATCATTTCTCACATTATCCCACTAAGCTAAAAACGTTGATATGGATGTGCCTGCATGTTATTTAGGGTATTCTACACAAGTATGTTAATTGCCATATGTATCAAGTTGAAGAAGAACAATTGGTACAGATCTGTAGGCTCCCTGTATGTCCCAAAGTTCATGCAGTGAGAGGCAGGCTGGGAATCCAGTAAGAACTATTCAAAACACTAATCTATTTAGAGAATAGAGTGTAAATCATTTCTTTGTAGTGAAACAATGCTAGATTAAATTTTATTCCCCTCACCCAAGCAGCAATTCTCTCATAAGAAGACTGAAGAAAATTTTTGGCCATGTAGCAATTCTTCCTTGCACTAGAAATATTTATGTTGCCTAATTCATAACTGAAGGAAATTACTGTAGAAAATTATGTTAAATTCTTTATTTACAAATACTGTATAGTTTTATTACTAAGTTTTCCACACTAAAATATTTTTCTGTTTCACAAATACATTTGCTTTCCAATCTGAAAACAAACAGCTTCTTGATTTCTGAGTGATTTTAGTATGTAATTACTCCTAGATATCCACAGGCAAATGATGTTCTGTGAGAGTTTAAGATATAAAACTGAGCACGATGGAAATGCAAACACTGCACAAAACATACTAATGATGTAGCTTCTTCTGTGTATCAAGCTGAATTTCTATTTTAAACAGTTTTAGGAGATCAGCTTTCTTCTATGTAGTTGACAAAAAAAAATTAATTATCCTTAAAAAAAAAGAAAAAAAAAAGATTGTGCAATGTTAGTAGTTTGACTACTTAATTTTACATCTTTTCAATTTTGCTACACTTAATAAAACCATAATAACCTTATTTAAATTTCCTGACATGGGGTGTCCCTAAGGCAATGGTGCTGAGTTCCTTGACTACAGTATCTTTTCTGATTTAATGTGTGGTGTCAGAGGCAGTAAGGAACTTTAAATCTGTTTATCTGTACACTGTGTTGTACACTGCATTAAATCTTAAAAAACAAAAAGAAAACAAAAAAAAAACAACCATAGATGTATGTGCTAGCATGTGCCACTTTGAATTACATGGATGTGTTATTTTTAATGACAGTTTCTTGAACTCAGTAGCTTTTGTACAACTCATAGCATTTTCAGCCATTGCATTCTTGGAAAAGAAGGTCCAACACAGATAATTAGTCCTCCAGAAGAGTAAATACGACCTAGCAGTGTTGTTATCTGATCTTAATATACAGATAAGAGATAGCACACACGCTAACCTGTAGAAATTAATGATATTTGTATCAGGATCTGCTCACACAACTTAAATGGAAGGTTCAAATCAGAGTTTCGTGTTTCCTTAAATATCAGAAACATATTTAGTTTGTTGATTTTGTTCTTCCTTAATAAAATAGAATAGAATTGAACTAGACTAGTTCAGCTGGAAGGGACTATTGTCTAGTCCTACTGCTCAACCACTTCAAGGCTAACCAAAAGCTCAATTGTATTAACAAGGGCATTATCCAAACACCTCTAGAACACTGACATGCACAGGGCATCAATCACCTCTCTGGGAAGTCTGTTGCAGTGTTTAACCACTCTCGCAGCAAGCAAATGTTCCCCAGTGCCCAGTGTGACCCTCTCCTGGTGCAGCTCTGTGCCATTCCCATCCTGCCATTAGTTCCCAAAGAGCAGAACCCACCACCTCTCTGCTTCCCCTCCTCAGGGGCTGCAGAGAGCAGTGAGGTCACCTCTAGGGCTTCTCTTCTCTAGGCTGGGCAGCCAGTTGCCTTCAACCTCTCCTCACAGGACATGCCTTACAAGTCTGTTACCAGCTTTGTTGTTTTCTGGGCACTTTTAAGTAACGTAACACCCTTTTTGTATTGTGAAGCCCTGAACACACAATACTCTAGGTGAGGCCTTTAGGATGAAGTCATATTTTACAGGTAGTACAAGGATAACAGCATAATGTTTTTATTCGATTCGCAACATAATAATGTATAAGATATACCCAAGTAATCCCTTTTTCAATAGTAACAGTTTTAATTACATCCTGACTTCCAGCAGGCAGCAATTCTGTACTGTATTCATTTGGGGACCTCTCATACAACGCTGTGTCAGTGGAACATGTGGTGCTGTACATCCCTGTGGTGCACTGGAGCTGTAGAGGATTTGTTGTTGCTGACTGTGGGGCATGACTGTGTTGCTGACTGTGGGGCACAGACTGGCTGCCACACATGGCGTGGCCCAGTGTTCACAGTGCCACAGGACTAGCACTGGACTTAGAGCCCAAAGAGCTATTTTCAAGCAATTATAGTTCTGCTGTGTGATAGTCTTATGCTTGCTTTCTGAAAAAGATAGGAACAAAAGCAGTTCACTGTGGTTTTCTGGCTGAATTTCTGAACTCTCATAGCTTCTCACATATCTTGCCCTGTGCAGTGCCCCTGCTGTAATTTCGTGCCCTTCAGGGCATGGCTTTAATTTCTCCTGACAGTTAGTGAGGTTATTGACTAGAGAGATTCACAGATAGAAAAATGAAATCACTGCCAGGCATTCCCATGAGGGAAAATGTACACAATCTTGAACCCCATTTGCTCTTTGGAGAAGGATCTGTGTCAATGTCTGTCTTTTTCCTAATCACTGTACTCGGTCTCTCAAATATTCTCAGTATGAGGGAACTCTGTAGCCTACACACACATAGCCCCGCTTTCTAGGCACTGAATGTGGTTAAAAACTGCTGAGGGTTAAGGTCTGATTGTATCTGCTTGTTTCTCAGACAGCGGAAGGACGAGCTGGAACAGAGGATGTCTGCTCTCCAGGAGAGCCGAAGAGAGCTTATGGTTCAGTTAGAAGGCCTCATGAAACTGCTGAAGGTAAGGAACTGCACTTGATACTGACAAGGAGGAAGGGCAGAGCACTTTGACAGAGAGGAGAGATGAGTGCAGGGTTCTGCAGAACTTGGCAATTTTCATGATAAAACTTGGCAACTTGCCTCTTTGACCTTCCCTTTTTTGTTTGTTTTTTGCCTTTTTTTATCAAGGCTGATGATGGTGTTCCTGCAATACCAGATCATCGTTGTCATCTACTGCTAAATGGATGAAACAGTAGAGATAGGCTTCATACTATGGACTAAATAACACAGTCATTTGAATAACAGTGTAGCATGATGCTATACAGCCCTGTTTTGCTCATTTGCAGAAGGATTTGACAGCATCTCTGGACTTCAGTCTATCAGTCTCTGAAAGCGCTTCCCCAGTAACACTTGACCATCTTCATAAATGTAGAAACAAGCCTGTGTTAACAGGGTGAAACATACCTCAAGAAAGGATCTCACTTAAAAGCTGAGGTATCAAAACACATGCACTTTTAAGAGAGGCTAGAGTAAGGTTGAAAGTACATCTTTCTTTGGGTCTCGCTCCATTTTTCTGCTATGCCTCAGCACAAACAGTGTCAGAACTTCATGTTGAAAGGAAGATTTCCAAATGGTGTGAGAGTGTTTTATTTTTTGCTATGCCAGATTTAATGAGCACATGGAAAATTCAGAGCAGCTTGAGTCAAATGTGGCTCTGATAAAAGCAGAGAGAATTTCAAGGAAATCCATTAAGCAACACATATTTGCATTAAATGATGTTGGATCCCTTAAGTTATTTGCATCTCTTCACACACAGTCTTCTGCAGCCACAGTGCATTGGTGACGTGTGAGCAGTGAAGCCAACCAAACACCCAGCAGAATTTTGCAAGCCAGGAGTAGACGAGATGCTTTTTTCTCTCCATCCATGAAATGCTTCACAGCTGCAAGTGGTCAGGTCAGCGTGCTGTCGTTGCACTGCCTGAACAAAGAGAACATAGAGCAGGAGGTTGCAGTAGCTTTCTGCACACTTTACAGTGTTCTGGTGTTTCAGACTGCTCAGAGATAAGACATCACCTGGACACTTTCTCAGCTACCGTGGCTTTAGCTTAAATCTGTACTCCACATTTTTTCTTCTATTCCTTATGTGCTGGTTAATCTAATGTGCTGATCCTCTTTTTCTTTAGGAAGAAGAATTGAAACAGGCAGTAAGTTGCCTACTTATTGGAGACCTCACTAACTCCTGAATGTGATTGTGTTCTTGTGATTTATTTTATTGATTTATTTTACTTCCTTTGCTTGAAATGTGTGCATATTCTTTTGACCAGAATTAATATCTTGCACTTCTTTCACACATTATTTTCAAGTATGTTGAAGCGATTTTCATAATCAAACCCCTTAGAATGTGAGTCATGACTGCAAGGAGTCTTGATCTTTTTCTCACTCTTCTAAATAAGGACATTTATTATATAAAAAAACAGAATGTGAAAGCAAACTCGCATATGAATTAAAGAACACTTCCACCACAGAAAATGTCTTGAAAATGTAATGATAACTTTGGGACTATGAGGAAAATGTAACTGATTTTAAATTAGAACAATGAATTTGAAATTCATTCAAAACTAATTGAATTAATTTGAAATTCAATTCAAAACTAATTGTTTTCTGTAACCTAAATTTAAAAGGGCAGTTATAAACTTTAGATGATTTAGTTGGTTTGGGGCTTTTTAGTATTGAAAAATATTTAGAAAGTCTTGGAAAAATATGAGGCTAAAAAACACCCTTTTCAGACAGCAGTCTGATTTATAAGTCCAGTCAAGAAATGTTGCATTTTCACAAAGCACATTTCCTCCAGGTTTCATCAGCAGAAATACACTTAAAAGTCTGAAGTATTCTGTCTGTGTTACAACATGCTGAGTTCATAGGCAATACTTATCATATAGCTAGTGTTTTGCATTTGGGCTAATTTTTATAAAGCATCAATCTGTGGCACCCAAAAATATAATCTGGCCAAATACTGATCTTTAAAGTCGCCTCCATCCCAAGCCATCCTATGAAATATCACTTCTCTTTAAGAGCCATCAATACAATTCTGTGTAACAGTGTTAAAAGGATCTTCCATTCACAAAAGAGAAGCTCCCAACATGAAGAGTTTCCCTATCGTATAGAATGTTCACTGGACAGTGTAAAGTGGAAGCTCATTTTTGGGCTATTACAGGATATGAATTTTTCTTCACGGAGTAATAGCCATGCTGAATACGAGGTGATGGTGCTCAGGAATTACTCTGAGTTTCCACACAATTATACTCATTACACCGCGCCATTTCGTGATCTGTTGAGAGAAACAAGATTAAATTAATTTCTGGATGAATTCAATTGGAATGAGCCATCTGGCAAATCATCTAACACTTACGAACTTTCTGTTTCTCTGCTGCCCCTCCTTGAGAAAGGATAATGAGTTCTTCATGTCTGTGTAGCTTCTTCACCACCTGATGAGGCTGCAGGACACTCACATCTGTGATCGCCGCTCAGCCCCGGCAGAGGGAGTAGTGCACCAAAGCTCATGCTTTCACTCTGAGCCTTTTCTCCTAAGCATGCATAGTGCTTAATGATGGGCAACCTTCTCCTGTCTAGCAAGGGTTAACTTCAAATCCTTAATACGTTAACTAGAGGTGGTGAATTAATTAAAACACGGGTTTTCCTAAAAGGCACCAGAACAGTGACGATTGCAGCCAATTGCAGCATAAAACCTGAAGTCATCTACAATTTGGTGGTCACTGTCCTAGCTTCTTTTTCAGCATGCACTAGACCTCAGCTGGTATGGCTGGCAGCTTTGGGAGCAATTAGATGCTAGATTTCTGTGCTCAGATTAGCACTATTGATGGTCTCTGTGGGTTTCAGGAGCTCCAGCCCACGAAAACCACATTTTGCCTGATAGTCGCTAAGTAGGAATAACACTCCTGTCCCACAGATTTGGGCCAAGCTGAAACTAAGTAGAATAAGCGTTTATTTCTCTTTCATCAGGCATTCCCTAATATCCAACTATTTCAGCATTGTCTTCATTACTTCTATATGATGTTGCCCAAATAATATAAAAATGGAAAAGTTTTTAGCTAGACAGTGAGATCCAAAAGCTTCATTCCTTTATGTTTCACAAACACTTTGTTCAAAAACTGAAAGCTTCAGATAAGAAAATACTGTTTATTATAAACACAAGGTCTCAGCCATAGTTATAAAGCAAATGCAACGCTAAGCACTGGTGTGCAGCTTTTACATTTCCCTTGTGGGAAAATTCCAGTGAAGAAGTACTGGCAGGCATCTGTTATTTTTAGTAAATAAAATGCCTATTATGAAGTTCATTCCTTAAATGTGACTTGGTTATAGGAAACAAATCTCATCCCTTTTTTCTCATATTCTCTGAAAGTTCCACTGTTGGTGTTTCCCAGAACTATGACCGCAGGGAACCGAGGAAAAAGGGCAAGTGAAGGAGGGAACTGGGAACAAGAAATCCTTTAGCAGATCTGTTTGATAGAGGAGTTGAGATGTGAAAGATGTAGCTCCCAGGTGCCTTGCCTGCCGTGCAGGGCGTGTGACCTCCAAGAACCTTGGAGCATCTCAAGGGTGCTTTTTACTCAGCTCCTTGTGGACCGGAGATCAGTATTGCTGCTTCTGTGGGGACGGATGATTGCAGAAACGGGAGAGCATCTGGCCATTATATATTTGACTTCCCTTTCATCAATCATTTAAATGTTCTAAAACTGATCATTAGAAAAATTTTATATATTAAATCCTTTATTCTTCCATCAGTAATGTGCTTATTCCTCATAAGACTCGATGTCACTCTGGTGATAATGTCTCTTAGAAAGGGGTGATAGAAATGAACAAATAGCTTAGTATTCTGATACATAATTTATGTCTAGGGGCAGGAATTTATAAAAATCTCAAGGGCAATGCTGCCTTCCCTCCATTATGTAGACAGTGGGCTGCCACTGTCTTTTCTTAGAACATATTTGCCAAGCCTTTTCTGGGCCACTGTGGCAGCCACTGCATGAGTTGAAAGAAATGGCATGGGAGTACTTAAGAAATCCTTCTAAATTCTCAGAATGAGCATGGGGTAAGGGAGAGACAGCACATATGTTACTTTTCGCTGTAAACAAACAGGGGTACATGTTACAGTCACTGTGTAGAAGTTCTCCAGCCACCTCCATCCTCCAGGATTTCAGTCGTTAAGGATACGTGCAGCTTGGCGTGGGCTTGGACATTCATTTTTCCTTACGTGGACGTGCATTCCCAGGGGCTCTGAAACAGTCAGAGAAAAGGGCACTGTGTCTCTTGGCATCACTCACCCTGGTAAAAATTATTATTTTGTGAAGTCTGCTTGAATTTCAGCTAAGTGATACTAACCACGAGGTGCTAACAGCATGACATTTTATATGGCTGGTGTGAAAACATGTTAGTGTAGCAGGATTTAAAATGGCCCCATCCCCACAGTGTTTTGGGACTGCCTGAGTATATCCTGCAGAGCAAACAGTTTAATGGTGTATGATTTAGGAGTGGCTTAAAATAGTTCTCTAGACCCAAATAAAAGGCCTGAGGCTGTATGATTTATTGAGCATATCAGCCTTCATGTGGCCAGGAGGCTGCCCAGGCCTGGTGGGATTCTGTGAGGAGGAGGAGCGCCCGGTGCCCCCAGTGAAGCATCGCTTCCCTTCTACAGTCCAAATCAGTTATGTTTTACCACATGTGCATGTGAACTGGGGGAATTGAGTCAGGGCAGAGAGAAGGCCTATGCTTTGGTGGTCATTAACTTGGATTTATTTTATTTTTATTTATTTATTTAGCTGCCTGACATTTTCCCAGGTTTTGAGAAAGTTAGATCTTCACTCATATTTTCCTACTTACTATTTTTCTGCACTGGAGCATTGCTGTCTGCTAACAAACAACCGACTCCAGTGCATTTCTTTTTAGCATTACACAGCCCATCTACAAAGAGCATGAGGCCTTTGAGCTGAGGATGAGGGCTCTCACGAGGACCCATTTATGTGCTTGGTTGTTTTGCAGACCCAAGGGGCAGGCTCCCCCCGCTCCTCGCCCAGCCACACCATCAGCCGACCTATCCCGATGCCTATCAGGTCTGCCTCTGCCTGCTCCACACCCACCCACACGCCTCAGGACTCTCTGACTGGAGTGGGAGGAGATGTGCAGGAAGCCTTTGCACAAAGTAAGTCTCGCTAGGAGCTTGTCTGAGGTTCTTGGAAACAACTTAAAAATTGCTGTTTTGTGTGGTTAATGAATAATGGACTTCTAAGTTGCATGCGGTAAAACAAAACAATTTTTCCCTTCTGTACTCAGTGCTGGTAAGGCTGCACCTCAAGAACTGCATTCAGTTTTCGTCCCCTCACTACAGAAAAGACATCGAGGCCCCGGAGTGTGTCCAGAGAAGGGCAGCAAAGCTGTGAGGGGTCTGGAGCTCAGGTCTTATGGGGAGCGGCTGAGAGAACTGGGATTGCTCAGTTTGGAGAAGAGGAGACTCAGGGGAAAACTTACTGCCTTCTACAGCCCCCTGAAAGGAGATTGTGGCAAAGGGGACTTTGGCCTCTTCTCCTAGTCAACAGTGATAGGATGAAAGAGAACAGCCTTATGTTGTCCCAGTGGAAGTTCAGATTGGATATTAGGAAAAGTTTCTTCTCCAAAAGAGCAGTGAGGCAGCAGCACAGGCTGCCAGGGAGGTGGTGCAGTCACCATCCCTGGAGGCGTTCATGAACTGTGTGGATCTGACACTGAGGGACGTGGTCAGTGGGCATGGGGGGGGGTGGGTGGATGGTTGACTAGATGATCTTAGAGGTCTTTTCCAACCTCAGTGAATGAGACTATGATTCTGTGAATCCACAACTGTGTTTCACTGTCAGATATCAACTTTGTCAGCTGTCACACCTGCTTTCCAGGCAGGCAGGTAAGCAGAAACTGGACACTATGCCATGTAATGAATTATGTTAACCAGAATAAGAAGAGTTGTCATTAACTTCAGCAAGGTATATTTTCAGTGTTTTTTTTACATGAAGACCGCTAAAGAATATATGCTACAACCAGAGAATTAGTTCAGGTAAGAAGAGCTCTGTAGGCCACGCACCCTGCCCCAAGAAAGTCAGCCTCAAAGAAAGATGCAGTTGTTCAGGACTTTCATCTGCTGAGCTCTGGATGGCTCCCATCATGCATCTTCCACAGACTCTGCTCCAGAGTTTGATCTTGTCTCTTATGTAAATATTTTGTCCTCACATCTGAGTGTCCCTTGATGCAACCTGTGGCTGTTGTCCCTTGCCCTTTTGCTTTGTGCCTCTAAGAAGGTCTGACTAGACTGAACAGGAACTGAGCTGGGTAATCTCAGTGAGTCCTTCCTCTGTTTTTTCTTAATACTGCTGTAAGCTATACCATGTTTCTCATTCCTCGTTCCACTGTCTTGTCAAGTAGCAATACATTTTCAACTGTTTTGAATTTCTAAGGTTAAGTGATTATGTTGAATGCAAAAGAAAGCAAATAGCCCATGTGACCCCAAATGAGGAAATAATTCCTTCTTTTTTTTTTTTAATCTGCTTTATTCTAAAATATTTACCTCATTGCAGTTCTTTTGTTTAAACAATTCTTTTGCACTTTTTCAGTAGTATAACTGAAAATGTAAGTGGGACTCTGGAGTTCCCCTGCTAGAGTGCTTGTTCCTAAGAACCCAATTTCAGCCCTTGTGCAGCCCTACCCCTGCACTTCTCTGGGCACTGTCTCTATCTTACATCAAGAACAAATCTATAATGCAATGAAGAACTTTCTACTAAAATGCTAGTCAGTCCATATATTGAACATATTTTACTTAGGTGTAATTCCTAGTCTCAGCACACCAAGCTGATGGATACCTCATTTTCTGTGAGAAAAGAAACAGTCGAGACATATTCTCCTTTTTCTGCTGTAAAAAAAAGAATGACAGAGGCAAAAATTTGGCCACTAACTCCAATGATGTTGAGTAATTTCTTGTAGACTTAAGACTGTGAAAAATAAGATAGTGGCAACAAGAATTTATCCATAAATAACACTAATTTTCCCTAGGCAGATGCTTTTAAAGTATATAAATGTGTTTTATTCAAGAAAGAAAGCAGTAAAAAAAAGTTAAGTGATCACATTTAAAAACTGCAGCCCCATTCCCTAGGTGGGGAGGTCAAAACCACAGAACCCAAAACCAGCCACTCTGTCACATCTTGACATACTGCGCTCCATTCTGCATTGCGCTAGCAGAGATCTGTCTCCATAGCCTTGTCTTGTAATGCACACAAGCCATGGTAAAAGCACCATTTCTCTTGCTTTTTTTCTCTGTAGAGTTTGCCGTAGTTTACAGATACAAATCCAAGACAGCAGAGTGCATGTCTGAGTGTTCCTGTGTGTGTGAGAGAGAGATTAACCACTTTGATTTACACACCAGGAATCATCTGCTAAGAGCAGTATATTAAAAAAATAAAAAAATAAAAAATAAAGGAATAGGAAAAAAACCTTAGGGTTTGGGGTTTTTAAAATGAATTATTTTACATTCAGCCCATTCTGAAGAATCTACAGCAATTGAATCCTGCAAGTTCCTGTGAATAAATCAGTCTGGAAGATTAGAGGTTCTGTGGGATATACTGATTATACAGCCACAATAGGAGCTATGTTTGGGATCTGGGGGAGTGAAGCATGCGTTACCAACAGCCTGCTCCTAGGGAAGGAGTTTTTCATGCAGCTCACAAGAATCCTTCATGATTGATGATTAAGGGAATATTGCCAGGTCCAGCAGGGAAGCACTTCTAGATTCATTATTAAAAAGAGTTTAAAAGCAGCCTGGGGCTGTTAAGAGAGGCAATAGTGCTTCTTTTATTAAAAAAAAAAAAAAGTAAATTATGAAATATACAAAAAAATCCTTCAGCTAGAGCAGAGGCTGAGAGGGAGCAGAGTAGGAAAATCCATATAAATCTTGATGAGGTCAAGTGTGTTTCTTCAACATTTGCCATAATTATCTGGCAAATACCTAGCAATAATGGTGTCATTAAACAGAACTGTGGGAACTTATAGAAAACACTTCATTCCTTTCCTCCTTCCCCACAGACACTTTAAATGAGTTCACGCTGGATTTAATCTACCAGGCCTGGTCTGCTGGTGTCACTGCACAAATGCAAGCTTGATGGCAATGAATAATCTCCACATATCTGGCATTGTGATTAAATGAAGCATGAGGATAGGCTTCTGCTCTTGCATACAGCATAAGTAAATGAGGCCATTCTGCAGAGAACTCTTCTGCACGTGTCCCTCGTAAGGTCTTTGATACCCTGAATCATCACAATGGCAGCTTTCAGCAGGGTTAAAACTGCTTTGAACAGGAAAACATATGTCTTGTGAAGAATATTAACACTGTTTTGTCTGTCTTTTGCTTCAGGTGCAAGACGAAACTTAAGAAATGATTTGCTGGTAGCAGCAGATTCAATCACCAACACAATGTCGTCTTTGGTAAAAGAACTAAATTCTGGTGAGTGAGGCTGAAGAGGGTGGATAGTCAACACATTGATGTTTTGTATATATTTGTAAAAAATTAGAGCTAGGAGCATATAGGCCAACAAAGAAAGCAGTACAGTGTAGTTTCAAAGCTTTTTATGCTTATAGAAAAGGAAGTCTCCAAATAACAGCTTCAGAATTCAGGCGTTTTGAAAGCCATGGCTGTAAACATACAGCTGAATGCAACAAAAATTCATTGAGAAGTTTGACCCTCATTGCTTAGGGAAATGGCCTTTTCAGGGAATTGTTGTACTTGAGAGGAAACTTTATCAGTGGCTGTGAAGGCACCCTGATTGATGGCAACTTTCCATTCCATAAAGAGAAGTTTCCATTTAGAGAGATGACTGGGGTGGCACTGAAGAGAGATTTTAGTCTTCAGAAATTTCATTCAATATAGAATGTATAGGAACTTCTGTAAAATGCAGTACGTAGTGTACTCGTAAAAATATCCTACCTAATAGGCCAAATAAGCAAAAGCTTCACTATTCTGCCTCACCACAAGACTGTTAAATCTACAGATAGATGTAGAATAGTATTCTACTATGTTCTACTGCATTCACTATGATGAGATGACCACCCTAAGCTGGAGAGACAGAGAATGGTTTAGAGAATTAGACTGGTACACTTGATCTTGTGAAAGTTAAATGGAAACGTCTGTCAAATTTGGTTTCACAGAAGTGGGCAGTGAGACAGAAAGCAACGTGGATTCTGAATTTGGACGGACTCATTTTGATGACCTTGTTCCATCTCCAACATCTGAGAAGGCTTTCCTTGCACAGATCCATGCCCGGAAGCCAGGATACATCCACAGTGCTGCTGCCACAGGATCCATGCGCAGTGACATGTGGGTACCTTTGTTCTCTCACTCTTTTTCTGCTGAAGACAATATGCAGCATGAGATATTTTCTCACCCTCTCAACTATTTGAATACCCAAAAAAGCCTAACTCCTAAAGCCTAAATGAGGACAGGTTTATGAATAGACAGTAGTAAGCTATTGCTTTCAAGCACACTAGAAAGGCTCAAGCTTAGGGTGCCTTCAGGTGTGAGCTATCTCATGTCACTCAAGACACTCAGGTAGTGTGAAGACTGTATGACAGCTGTGCCCCGTAATCATATATGCTCTGCAGTCCCAATCTCTGCTTATCCAGACCTAAGAGCCTATTGGAGCACAATAAAAAAAGATTTTTTTAAAATTTTTTTTTCTGGGGAAGACAGAACCAATTTATTTTTAGAACCAGAATCTTATCAAGAGGCATCTTTCCAGTTATTTTCAGCTCAATCTCTTACTCTTTGTTTTACTCTCAAAGCAATTACTGAGGACTCATTTCCATACACCCAAAACACCTTCAAGCAGAATATGCTCTTTGGTCTACTTCATCAATACAAGACCATTGGAGAGGGCAAACAACAGCAATGTTTTCCACTTCCAGGACATTATTACCTGGTGGTGCATGTGGCTGGAGCAAAGGCATCCTGCTGTCCTCAAACTTTACAGTAAAGGGAGGTTGTATTCATTCTGAATGTCATTCATCTCAGGAGCCTGTTTATGAATAATTGTCTTTAGGGTTACAGAAGACGGAGATCCTTTTGTCAGAGCAGATGATGAAAATTATGAGAATGATTCTGTCCGCCAGCTGGAGAATGAACTGAAGATGGAAGAGTACCTGAAGCAGAAGCTGCAGGATGAGGCATACCAGGTGGGAAAAGGAGCTGACCATACCTCTCTATAAACAAGAAATAATTACATACCAGAGCTGCCCAGAGCCCTTCTTATTCTGTCCTGGGCCCTAGGGTGTGATCTCTTCTCAGTTACTAGAACAGCCACATTCAAAGAATCACAGAGTTACAGGGCTGGGAAGGGACCTCCAGAGACCATTATGTTCAACCCTCTGCTAATGCAGATTCCCTACAATAGGTTGCACAGGTAGGCATTCAGACAGATCTCAAATATCTCCAGAAGAGACTCCACAACCACTCTGGGCAGCCTGTTCCTGTGCTCTGTCATCCTCACTGTAAAGTTCTTCCACATATTTGTGTGGAACTTCCTACGTTCCAGTTTTTGACCCTTGCTCCGTGCTGCATTACTACACACCACTGAAAAGAGTCTGTCCTCATTCCGATGCCTCCCACACTTTAAATATTTATAAACATTGATCAGAATCCTCTCTAGGCTGAATAGACACAGGTCTTTCAGCCTTTCCAAAATCTACAAAATTTTGAAAACTGCTACTGTTCTCTTCTGTAGGCATGTGTGCATCTAGCTTTCTGTGCATGCTGAGAAGGACCACACCTGAGGCACACAACAGTAGTCCTTATCCATACCAAGGCCCTCAGGTGGGCCAGAAGTGCCTCTCAGCCAGTTCCCCCTACGTCATTTAGACCTCCACGCTCCGTACCACAGAGGCTGGTTCATGTTATTAAGCTGAGCTCTTGTTATATTTAGATTTTGTTTTCCTCCAGTAGTTGAAAACGTTCTGTGGTTTCTCCACTGTGAACTGAAGCTTAAATACAGTCTGTGTGTCATTGTCATTGTCATTTTCAGAATCTGGAAGGGAGGGAGAGGGTCTGCAATGAATTATATCCTAGAGAACCAAGTATTCAGCAAGCATCTAGTATAGTGCAGCCTGGGGATTTGTCATTAAATACCCCCTGAGGAAACTTTCAAAGGGCGTTTGTTTGAGAATCCAAGAAAAGCTAATTTGATAGAGGGGCCTGGAATTCTGTAGATATCCTGTCCTGCCTGTGCAGCAGTCTCCACTTCTGCCTGCTGTAATAAACTATCACAATTTTTTAAGTTATTCTGATTTGGATTGTACTAATATAAAACTCATATCTTGTAATAATGATAGTAGTAATGTTTGCATTAGGGCATGGCCAATTCAGTTACTAAGGCGTGGGTTTAAAGCAAGCAAGAATAAGTATTTTCCCATATGGTGATCAATTAAAATTTGGATCTCACCACTATAGAGTGTAACCAGAAACATAAATGTGGAGAAAAAAAAAAAAAAAAAGGATTTAGCCAATACTGAGACCAACTGTACAGAAGTCAGATTCGAAAGTACTTTCTAGATGGGAGATGTGCAAATGTGCTTGTAGTTTTTCTGTAGTGCCTGCTGATGGTCATTTTGGATACAAGATTCTGGGACTGACAGGTTCTTGGTCTAATAAAAAATGGCAGTTCTTGTAGTTGCCTCTTCTGCAAAGCTGCTAGAATTAATTATTCTTAAAAAGTTCATTGTCTCATATCAAAATTGTAGGTAATTTTGAGGTTGATGAGCATCTTTTGGGGGCTTGTTTACCTCAATCAGCTACAGGCTCATGCTAACATGCCAAAACTCATTTAATTGCAAAGGTCACTAAGGACATGGTGACAGCAGCAGCAGTGTTGTTATGGGATATATATGCGAAGGCTACAGTGGATGACATGGGGGTTTTTTGTCATGTTTTTGTTTTAATCCAAGTTAGGAAATAACAAAGATGGTAGTCTTTAAACTTCTGATCAAGATGAGCCGCTTCTGCTGATGTAACAGAAAGTAACTATCAGTTACTAAGGAGTACATCAACAGTGACAGCTACCAAGCACCAAATAATAAATGTTATTGTTGCTGGTAAAAGTTCTTTTTCTGGCAGGGGTGATAGGCCAATTTGACTGAAATTTGATTACACTATGGAAGTACAATATATAGTAACAGTGTTACATGACACATAATTTACATTTTGTACATGCACAAAACTGAGTACACTAGTACAATGCAAAACAAGGGTATTCCTTGTGTAGTAGGAGTTGCAAATGTTGCTAAATAGACCTGGATGTTACTCTTGCTTCAGTCAAAAATACTTTTTCTACTGTCTTTCAACAACACTGACAGAAGGGGAGATCTCCTTGATGATGTCAGAATAAAGCTCCTCTTGAGTATAGGTGAGCCAAGACTACACCAAGATGAACAGAAAAGTGTTCACCGAGGCAATAGAAAATCCTTATTCTAGACAAGTTCCATTTAAGATAATTTTTCCGAAAGAAATTTCATACTGTACTCCACTGTCTATCAGGTTGTCAGCTCCTATCGGGCAATTATTTGATAGCCGTAACTTGTAAGTTGAAACTATTTTTAGTTGATAACCACAGATCCAAAGGATGCAGTGTGTATGAGAAATCCTTTCAACAAAATCTGATGCCCTTTTGGTTATGGACCATGTTTAAACAAGCAAAATTATGTATGAAGTTAGTAGCAACCACTAGGATGACTGGGAGGTGGTTGGATAATATCACGTATTGCTGACACATAATCTTTTGCTTTGGCTTGCTCTCTGTGCTTTGCAGTCAATTTGTGGTATCTTGTTATGCTATTCCTTTTTCCACTGTTGTCACTGGTACTTCCTTAAGACAAAGCCATGGCTTGCTTTCCACCTGAAAAAATGAAACAAAGCAGGAAAATTATTGCTTTTGGGTATCCTATTAAACAGTGGCCAGGTGAACTATTAGGTGAACTATTCTCCTTGTGCATCCAGCCACTGAAATTTATTGCAGGCTATTTTACTGTTTGTACTCACGTGTACACTGAATTAATCTGGATACCAAAAAAGTAACTGGTGGCTGTAGCTGTCATAATGCAATTGTCAGCTGAGATAATCTGCAAGGGAGAACTCCTACTGAAGTTACAGAATGGTAACCTCAGTAACAATATATCAACCGTTCTTACTTTATTAAATATCTCACTTTTTGTAAAAGCAGCACATTTAGAAAAATGTGTAGATGTAGCCTTGCATGGAAAACGGTTGGTCAAAACCCACTCTTGTTATTTTGTGTCACCTTGTTTTCAAGCAAGATTTTCAAGCAAAACTCTAAATTAGTAAAGTGAGCAGAACACTCAGGATGCACAAGGGAATCTGGGGCAGGGGACCTTAGAGGAGGCTCTTTTCTCTCTTTTTCTGAAGCATGTTGTAAATAACAACTATTTGTACCAGAAAAATCACATTTAGTGCACAAGTGTAAGTGCTAACAGTGCAGATGTTCCCATATCTGCTAGCAGTTGTGTTCTTGTTAAAGTCTTTTGCTGAATGTGTTGTGTAAGGCATTTTTCATTGGGTTTGTTTTCCGGGTCCGTAATTACAGTCTTTATTTCTAAGCTTGTGCATGGCTTTCGTCAGAATAATACACTACCTGGCTGCTCACTGGCATAATTTGTCATGTTCTTGTTTTCTATCCTTTGTTGTCTGCAGGTCAGTTTGCAAAGTTGAGTGCAATATCCTTCTCTCTCTCCTCTCAAGTAAGTATCGTTATAATTTAGAAGAATGTTTGGAATGAATCCTCATAACGTATTTCAGTTGCAGAGCACCTTGTACTACTGAGTGTGTGTGATGATGCTGTTTCTTTCTTCTTTTAACCTGTATTAGAATGCCTGGGAATGTCAACAAATCATTTCTAATAATCCATTTGAAATATGGTCCTGGAATTGAAGACTCGTGTTACACCATCACACTTTTCATCTTTTCCATTTGTTGGCCACCAGAGTGAGAATGCAGAGTTTTCATCTCTGGGAATGATGACAGGTATACTAGCCAGTGCAGAGGAAGTATATACAGAAGATAAGAAATCAGAGTACGTTTCAGGAGACCTGAGTTTAACTCTTGCAAAGGTTGAGTCTTCCTAGTATAACCAAAATAAATCATTTCTGGCGAGACCAGAACATCTGCTGTAGCGTGGGAAACAGGAGTTAGGCAAACATCAAAGAAAGCGATCCACCAGCTGCTTAACGGTAGAGGTGTCTTTAGATGCGTTGTGGAGGTTTAAAGTGCTCTGACACAAAGTGCAAGGTACCCACATACTAGCTAAAGTCTGGCAATTCAGAGATAAAGCAGGATAGTTTATAAGTTCCCTGCTGGCCCATTTTCAGGTCATGTTCTTCACACGTCAGCCTCACTGAGTTTAATGCCAAATTCAGCAGTTGTGTTTTTACTTGGAATCTCAGACAAAGACTATTTTTACAAAGTAGCCTGCTATTCTGAACATTTCCCTGGGAAATGGGAGACCACAGGCTTGCTTCTTGCCTCATCTGAAGCTGTGGTCTGCTTTTCTGACTTCCAAGGAAAAGTGCAGTCCCCTGCAGTGAGAGGTCCACTATCAGTCGGTGGTGGGAGCATGGTGACTTTCAGATCAGCAAAACCAGCAAAAACTATAGCAGGAATTCATCTTGCTGCGTTTTGGTTGCTGTGTTTTATGCTGGAGCTGCCAAAATTTCAGGAAACTTTCCTTATTTAGATGGCAGTTTTGATAGCAAAATTGGACCCCACTTCAAGAGTTTTACAAGTTCTGTTGGTACTATGATTTGAATGTGAAAGTGTGGGCCTTGGTAAAGCAGCCACCAGTCTTGAATGTTAAAAGCCGTTAGGTATTTCTGAAGCAGCTGTCTCAGTGTTTCTGACAGCTAAAGCAAAATAAATTGATGTGAAAAACAAACAACAATACCCAGATACTATAAACACCAAATGATTGCTCATAAAATTTTCTCCTAATGTTGCCCCTCAGGTTACATTCATTTTCTTGGTAGTCCAGTTAAAAATGTAAGCTGAGTAGAGTTTCCTAAACACAGACAGACAGAAAAGCAAGTTTTCTTCTTTTATTTTGTTGCACTTGGAAGTTACAGATCATGTTGCTTGAAAAGGAAAACAGGCTTTTCAGCAATAATGTACATATAAACTGTGTGTGTAATGGAAATGTTATATATAGCTGGGTTTAATTGCAATTATGAATAACTGACTTTTGTATCATGTACATTTTATTCAGAAGCAGTATTTCATAATTTTGGGAAAATAATTGTTCATACCAGACAGAATGTCTAAAATGCCTATGCTGTTTATGTTGGGCTCTTGAAGTTTACAAATTGCATCAAGACTATTACTTCAAAGATTATATTGTTCAATCAATAATGACACAGTCAATAGTGTATTGCCTGTATGTATGAGACAGAAAGCCAACTGGGAGGGGATCATATCAATTCATTATAGCATCATGTGGGTGACATTGCCACTGATGGCTAGCCACAGGCTTTTGTTCATTTCCTTATTTATCAGTCATGGATAAGCAGTGTTGATGTCAATTGATAAAGGCTTTTTGTGTTCTATTTGCATTTGATTTTTTAAAAGTGCTAATGTTCAATTCTCCAGAATTGATTTTGAAAAAGCATCTAGTATAATAAGATCCCAAGAGACAAGTGCTTTGAGTAATACATAAAATATAATTTAATCATATTTTGAGTTCATTTTGTATGTTAAATGCACTTGAATAGCACTTGGTTTGTTCTTAATAGAATAGCAGAGTGAATTTAAGCTTGTCCTGAGCCAGCGCTAGGCAGATCTCAAAATGCAACTTCGACATTATTTTACCCGCTTGGGTGGCCAGGGTTGACATTTTCCATTGCAGAGGTGACTGAATGATTAGTAAGGAAACATGCAGAAATTTCTCAAATATAAAACCCCCAAATTGTCTCAACTTTTTGCTAAGAAGACATTGTTAAAACACAATTGTTTATTCAACTTCACTGTTTTTCCAGGACAGGAAAAGTCTTTGTGAGTAGCAGTATTAAATTTTTCTCACTTTTTTCCTTTTTTTCCAACTCTGTTCTCATGTTTATCAGCAGTGATTATAAGTATTGCTGAACACCGGTTGAGAAAACCACGGGTCTTGGAAGATAGTATGTCAGTTCAGCCTGCCTGCTGTTCACCAGAGAAGGGCTGCTGGTTAAGCCAAGGGACACAGAGTGGCAGATGATTTAAGTGCTGTGGAAGCATAACAGCCTTGTATCTTTTTTTTCAGGGCGAGATGTAAGATTTGAGAGCAAGCCTGCATTTCACAGGCCATTAACATTTTCAGCCCTTTGATGTAGATCTGGCCATTTACTGTTCAGGAAAGATGAAATGAAGGACCTGGAACCCAGGATCCAAGTCAGGTTGCTGGCCCACAGTTAATGGATGTCTAGTTTTCACATTTGCTATGCCCGCTGCCTGAGCTTTTCACCACATTTTCCAACCATGCTCTGGCCTGTTTTCAGCTGCAGGGTCCCAAACACTGCCAGTCAGAGCCGACTGCTTCTAGTGGTTGACAACCCTGCCCGTGGCAGGGGGTTTGAAACTAGATGATCTTTAAGGTCTCTTCCAACTCAAGCCATTCTGTGGTTCTGTGATATAAAGCTCATGCACAAGGGGGCTCATTCCTAGCATGGGCTTCAAGCCAGAAGCTCAGGAGCTCATAGAGGTGCAGGTATTCTGTTTGGTTGGGCCCTTTGGAGGCCCAGTTCCAGCATGAGCTCCTGTCAGGCGTGGCTTTGTCTATCAAAAACTTGAAGACCTCCCTGGATGGAGATTTCACCATCTCTTGGGCCTTCCTGCGCCAGTGCAGCATCTTCCTCCTCGTGATTACCCTGAAATCCAACCCAAACCACCCAAAATGCAATTTGTCTTTGTGTATACTCTATCACTATGAAGCAGATTTTGGCTTTGGTATCATGTAACTACCCCTCAGTTAGACAGATGCTAACTGATCCTCCCTTTCTGCCCCTGCCCAGGAATAAGCAAGCCCAATTTTTTCAGACCTGTCTTCATAAATCAGTGATGCAGTGATGGAGATGCAGATTACAAACCCTGGGTGAACTAATCACATCAATAAGGCATAATCCACTAGCAAAACCATTTAATTCGGTGTCTCTTTTTGTTTTGGTTTGATTTTTTTCTTACTAAAGAAATGCACTAAAAACAGTATTATGTGAGCCATCCCACTTGAAAACAACAGGAGGCTGGCAGCACAGCACTTCTAAAACTGTGTGCTACTTTGTGAGCTATATTTTGTGTCTCTTTATTTTTTCTTCTTAAATCCTCCTCTTCTTAGCATGTAGGTGTAGAAAAGCTACAAGAAGACTGTAACCAAGTTAACTGTGAAGAAGCAACTTCAGTTTTTTTAATTTAGTTTTAAAATCACACAAGTGACAGGGATGTTTCTTGAAAATCTCTGAATGATATGTAGCAGAAAAGAACTTGAGGATTCGGTTATAAAAAAGACTGAGAAGCAATTTTATAATATGACAAATCAGAATTAATTCTGGCATATCCAAAATGCTACCATGAAATTAGAGTTTTGGGGTTCATCAGTGCTCATTTTTACTTTTATGGAAGCTTCTCTATCACAATGCTAGACGTGAAACGGAGACAAGTCATGAAAGAATGCAAAAAACCCTCTCCTCGCTCAAAAAG
Source organism: Perdix hodgsoniae (assembly GCA_035772895.1). NCBI lineage: Eukaryota > Metazoa > Chordata > Aves > Galliformes > Phasianidae > Perdix > Perdix hodgsoniae. Next base: position 7,359,853 of record JAPSGF010000019.1, on the reverse strand, counting down.
TAGTTTATCCAGAAAATTAGAAACAAAAATAGCTTCTGATCAGTACTATCAATGCATCTTCATACATCCGACATTCCACAAGCCATTCTTGCTTTGCACTTAGAGTTATAATGATTTCATCATGAAGTATGAGATGTACCCATATTTACATAACCTTTAAATTGATTCAATAAAAATTAGTCTCACACATCTGAGAACTGACCCATGCCATGGTTTCTGGTTGTGTTTTGGCTGTAGTGTAACGACCAGAAAGTTCATTTATGAAGCTCTCCAAATTAGTTTGCACAACTAAGTTGTGCAGATGCATGCCTGATTTTTAAAAACAGTTGCTTAAAATACACATCAGAAATTCTTTGTGAACCTTCTCGTTAGACTTTCCTTTTCATTCATCAACAGAATGTTAATGTTAGGTCTTCTGTAACTGCCTGGCACATAGAGATACTAAATTAAGATCATCATACCATTTGACACACTTAGATATTAAGGAATCGGATGGAAGCATTTGTGCTTGAATAATTAATACAATCAAATGGTGCCAGGAAGAAGAAGTAAGCTAAACTACCTGACCTTTCTTGATTCATCAGATTTCATTTAATTCTTCTTTGCCGAAACCATTTGCATTTCATCTGGTAGACCAGCTTTATTCCTGAACTGAGTAGAAAAGAATTCCTGTCGGTAAGGTTTGGTCTTTTATGCTGTTACTATCAGATCTCATGCAGTGTGAACTGGTGCTCTGAGACAGATCAAGAGAAAAAAGATGAGCTCCTTATTTCTGAAAAGGAATGAGAATACAGTGCCTCTAGGGTAGATAAGCCAAAAGAAAACGGTTGCAGGTCCTGATGTAGTTCAGGGAGAGCCAGGTTGCCTTTTAAGCGTTTCTCATTATCAGCTGAATAAGGTATTTAGTTGTTCTTCGGGACACAACAAAAGAATAAATTGGTGTGCCGGTGAACTGGGATGTTTATGATGTGTTGCTCCCAGAATTGCCCTCCAAAGTAACTGCATTTCTTCTTCAACATAGTAAAATATGCTCAAGCTTAAACGAGGGCAGGACGTTTTCACAAATGGAGGCTCATGGTGGGAACTGGCAGGTGGCTGTTAATGGAGTGGCTCAGGACCCTGTGCTCAAGGAGAATAATCCATGGTTTGGCTGCCAGTAGTTTAACTGTAGAGAAAGCTGTAAGAGTGAAATGGAAAAATCTGCAAATTTGTGTTAATGTCAGTTATCCCTGTATCCTACATGAAAAGCTCAGAGCAGTCTTCTCACCACGGTAAGAAAAAGAGGCTCAGGAGAGACCTTACCGCTCTCCGCAATGACCTGAAAGGAGGTTGTGGCGAGGTGGGGTCGGCCTGTTCTCCCAGTTAACAGCAATAGGATGAGAGGAAATGGCTTTAAGTTGTCCCAGTGGAGATTCAGATGGGATATCAGAAATAATTATTCCCCAGAAGATCAGTGAGGCAGTGGCACAGGCTGCCCAGGGAGGTGGAGGAGACACTGCCCCTGGCGTTCGCGAATCGTGTGGATGTGGCACTGAGGGACGTGAGTTAGCTGACATGGTGCGGATGGGCCTGTGGATGGACTAGGAGATCTTGGTGGTCTTTCCCAACCTTAATGACTCTACGATCGATTCTGAGACTCGCCTGGGCAGAATTACTTTTCCTTTTTGATTGTTTCAGGCATAGCCACAAGAGTTGGCCAGCTCCTCCCTTTCTGTATCAAGCAGCCTGCTCTCAGTTTGTGGGTGTGCTGGTGTGGGTGTCTTCACACATGCAGTGTCTTCCAGTGGCTCTTTTTTAAAAAGTTTCCCTCAACATTTCTCACCAGGCAAGCTGCAGCCAGACAGACAACGAGAGCTACATAAGAACTGATGATGAGGAGAGCTGCTTTCGGACAGATGATGAGGAAAGCTTAGCCGCAAACTTCACAGAAGAATGGAACCAAGAGGTGCAGCGTCTCTTGACAAAAAACTCACATAACTAAGTTCTGAGGACTGTAGCACAGTACTTTTGTTCTAAGAGTTGTAGTTTGTAGATGTGTGTTTTGACAAAAGACTTTCGTTTCAAGCTAACTTATATTAGCTACATCTTCTGTAACATGGCTCATTACCAGTGAAGAATACAGACTGAAGTGCATACTGCTGTTACAAAGGATGGCAGTATTAATAACTCACATAAACCCTTTGCACATGATATTGAACCTGTTCAGTTTACAATGACAGTACTGTTTATAGATAGAAATTTGATTTCTGAATACTTTGAGATTTTAGTAGATTGGTTTACTATACACTGTACATTTTTTTCCACAGAAGAAATAAAAAGCTGCGATTGCGCATTAACACTGAACGATTATACTCCTGAGTGTATATATCTAGTAGCCCAAAAATCAAAGTACCGGACTATATTTGCAATTTGTTTGCAAGTCTTTAAATTGAGACTTATACAAAATGTACTAAAACAATAATAATAATAGAATTAATAAAAACAATTTTAAAAATCTCTAATTTAGGGCTAATGTGTAACTTAGGAATGTTTCTTTCAAAATAATCTAACAGATCAGCCATAGAAGTTAGTGTAAATATTTTTTTTCCAAATAGATATCATATACAAAAGGTGACATTCAAATGATATAGAATCTAGTTTTTAAATCAGCACAGATCTTCTTAAAACTGTGAACTATGTTTTGAAATACTCGTTACTAAAGCTGTTTATAAACCACAGGTGCCATAAGATCCCTGAACTGACTGATGTTATGTATAATCTTCCACGGTATTGTTTCATTGATGTTTTAGCTTTAGTAAGCATGTGTTCAACAAATCGTCTCTTTCCATTCCTCTGCCCCTCCGACTCACCCACTCCATTACGTTATTTTTGAGGCCTTCAGCTTTAAATGTACAGGCTTAAAGTGCGCTTGCAACTGTTCTCTTTTGATTTCCGAATGTGTATTGCCTTAGCCAGCCACCAGATGTTCTGCATGCACTCTTGGAAATGTGTGGTGAGACTCTTTCAGAGCTGGATGGAGAATTAGCTATCAGTGAAAAGCACAAGAGAAGCGGTGGGTTTTCTCAAAAGGACAGGCATACAGTTACAGAATTGGAGTTTTGTCCATTTTTGTAACTTAAGTGTAAAGGTATTTCAGGAGAAAGGGTACATATCCGGCTGTTTGGGATTAGGAGGTGAGACTGCTAGCTAAGAACTGTTTGCTCAGCTGTTACTGCAAACCAAGGGACAGTTCTGAGCAGGGATGGACACAAAATAGCTGGAATATCCCCCACACAGCGTACTGCTTGGAAATAAAAGCTTACACCTGTATGGCAGGTCACAGACCATGGCTAGTTCTAGAGCCGTGTCCCTGGAGCCAGCCCATGGACAGCTAGACCAGAAGCAGGGCGGGCATGTCAGCACAAGGCAGTGCATTGGATGCACAGCCCAATGGAGAAGCGCAGTGCGTTAGCCTGGGACAACCTCTGGGCAGATGTAATTTTACTGCACCGATACAACATCACTGCTTCCAAAGTGATGATGTCTAACAACCCTGACGACAGTAACGTTTCATACAGGTATTTCACACCAGCACAGTTTGCCTACAGCAAGTGGTCAGTTACCGATCTGGAGCAGGTGAACATGGTTTGTCTGTCCTCTCTTTCGTGGTTACATGGATGTGTGCTGCCATATTTACTTAAGATTGCTGTGTAGCTCAACTCTGTTTGTTCACTTGATGCTTGCATGCGCTCTCCAGGCTTATGGCTGTTTCCCTGGGCACAGTGTGTTAGGGGATAAGTATCTGTATGAAAGAGCTGCTGCCATTTTTGACTTTCATATCACATTATTGCTTATGCAGATCTTTTATCCATACCTCCTTGCATATCTGGACTTGGTCTCAGACATCCAAACAGATTCTGAGGCATCCAGATACCCTCATGTAAACTTTCCGCTTCTGCAGCCACTGGTCCTTTCCCTGGGATATGTGCTGACCTGGCAAGGCTGGCCCCATATCCTGATGCCCCTCCTCCAGCCTCCTCTCAGGAATGGGTAAGCCTCCACTAGTGCCTAGCACTCCACATTTAGAGCTACTCCAGTGAAACTGTAGATGTTGCTATCAGCTCAGGATTCCAGTCGAACATTTCCTGAACAGAGATAGAACAAACAAGTTGGAACACAGCTACGTGCAATGGCTGACTAATTCAACCCATGTCATGTTTAACTGTACCCAGAGTAGTAGCTCCCTCCCATCATCATGTCTGTGTGATCATTATCACTATGCTTAAAATAGACACAATAGAATAAATCTATCGCAAGAGCTTCCGGACTAGGAGCAATGAGGGAAGCTGGCGGATCGCATGCCTCTCTGTCAGGCTGGTGTCAGCAGGGCCACCCCCAGCAGAGCCCTGCCGCCCAGGAGCCCTGAGATGAAGCACCCTTCACTCAGCTCTCCAAACATCTATTTTAAGCATTTCCCAACTGTCAAGCTGGCTACATATTCACCCAGCTGGTCTTTGTCTGCTTGTTGAATATTATTTTGATTGTGGTTTGCGGTCATTAAAGCAAACAGAGTTACAGAAGAGGTCCTTGGCGGGGGCCTTTTCTTAGCTCCCAATGGCCCACCACAGCAGTCAAAACTCTGGGTGGTTTTACTGTCACTGGAGGGAACCAGTGGTTTGGATTCAGGAGACAGGGATGTGAAGATGTATAGGGTCCTCGAATGTCCAAAGCGAAGGTGGTGAATGGGTTGTCTGTAAGTAGTAATGTTAACTAACTGCATAAAAAGGTGTGTGGCCTTTGTTGTGATATAATATGTATTTTCTTATATGCATGAGCCAAATTGTTGCATCATGATTTATCATGTGTGTCTGCCTTTACTTTCGGTCATCTTCTCCCATCTTTATTGGTTCTTGGCAATTACTGTAGATAGACTTTGTAAATATTGCAACCTCGTGTTGCTGTAATCACATTGGTTCAATTCAGCAGACGGAGCTGTGAACAACGAGCACTCCATTGTGTCCTGAAGGCAAAGGGCATTTTTACCTTTGAACCAAAAACAAATGTACGAAGAGTTACATCTTGAGGCTACTAACTGCAAGACATTTTTAAAACTACTGTACTTGACACCACTTGAGACAGATACAGAGACACTAAAGATGTCACAATATTCATTGGTATTGTAACAGAACTGCTATTGTATGGGTTTTTTGTATTGCTGTTAAGTATTGTTTTGTGTGTGTGTGTTGGAACCTACTGGGGACATGTTATATTTTGAAGTGATTAAACTATTTAATTGTGTGTCTATATTTTGGAATGGAATTATTTCTTCATTAAAAAGATTTTTAAAAGTAATGTACGGAGCATCATGTTTGTGGCTTGTTTTGGTTTCGAAAGCCCATGAAGCCCAAGGACATTTTCTATATTTCCCCTGTGGTGCTGCAAAAAGCCCTTTCTAACTGTCTAGTTAATTACACCAGAGTGGTCTCCCTTAGAACAAAAGTGCTATCAGTGTATCAAAAATATCCTGTAACTGTTATCATGGAGTGAAATGTCCCAGTATCTGAGAAGTGGATAAAACCCAGTCTCCTCCTTCCAGGCTGCCTGCTGCGGTAGCCTATAAATCAGTGAGGTTTATTTGCCCTAATTCCCCTGTCTGCATGGTTGCGTTCTTCAATAAAGGTGATCATTTTACATATTAAACTATTTGCCAGATACTCTGAACTTTGCCTCCACAATCCCAGTCCAAATTCATATTCTCAGGATTTTAATATATGATGACATATTGTTGGCTCACGAGGATAACTCTGTTTTATCCATGCTTAATCTCAGTTTTCTGTCTTTCTTCCTAACCCACAGTCAGCCTATGGCCTGTGAGAAACAGAGTAGCCACTGGAAACTAATTTATAGGCAAGGGCTGTTTTCCTGTTGCCTCTCGGTTACTCTACTTTCTGTTCCCCATGAGGAAAATAGACTCATATAGGAAGGAATAAATTGGTTTCATTTGCTATAAGAAATGAATAAGAGAGTAAGAGTAGAATAGAACAAGAGTAGAGTAGAATAAGAAAAGAATAAGAATAGTTGTCTGTAGGTCTGGGAAGGTGTAACCTTGTCTGCATCATTTCTAAGTTAGATGACTGAAAGCTTCTGGAAGTCTCTTAAGAGCATCTGGGAGTTTCATTCAGCAGCACAGGGATTGATGGATGCCCTTCCATAGCATGTCTCCAAGGCCTGTAGCTCAGCAGTTGCCTCATAAGCAGACCTTCATGCGGGATGAAGCCTTTGGTATTCTGTAAGAGAACACTGCAGGAATAAGAGGTTAAGCCTATCACAGAAATGGGTTCAGTGAGGGAGGGAGGAGAAATCTCACATATTCTCCAACTGATTTTGAGAAATGGAGATAACATAGAAGGGAAGGGAAGTAGAAGGGGTCCTGCAGGTCCATAATGCAGGCTTTGAGATAAGGTCATTACTGCTAAAGACTAATAGAACGGGCTATGTGGAAGAGTAGCTGCTGTTACATGCCTTGGAAGGAATCAGAGGAGGCCATAATGTATTCTGCCATTGGCATGTAACCTTATGGAGCGTGGCTTACTGTTTTCAGACAACACGATTTACCGCCAGCAAAGTGGTTTCCTCGTGATTGACTTTTTTTACAAGACACTTAGCGGTGGGCAGGTGGCAGATGCGCTAAGCCTGCCGCTCGTTATGCTAATTGCCAGCTGGGAAGGCCTCTCACTACCACTCCCTCTCTGTTGCCTCCAACTGCCCGGTTCTGTGTGTAACCTGCCTGGCCTACAAGAAGAGTAGTGCTCTGTGAGTATGTGTGTTGAGCAGCTTTCTTATCGCTGTGTTTTGGCTTGGGGCCCTCTTGGTGCATCAGCTTCTTAAAATAACACGTATGTGTTTTCCAGCCTGGGGGTGTAAGGCCTGCATTGCTTAGCCGCCTGCCTGTACCTCCTCCAAGCCTTTGGCTGAGTGTTGGGTCAGCTTAGGAAAATGGCCACCACAGGCCTGCAAGGCTGGAGGCTGAAAAATCAGACTTCTGTTCAGCTGGGTGTCCACCTTTCCACATAAAGGGAGTGAAACTGGAGAATAATGGCAAGCAGAGTGTGGTTGTTCCAAAACACCCACCCAAGTCCTGTGGTCCTCTTTTTTTCTTTTTTTTCCTCCAGCCATGGTATTGAGCATAAAATAAATTCATTTCATTCAGAAGGACTATGAGGGAAAGCCTTCCTAGACAAATGTGAAAAAATAATTATTCTCTCACTTCTGAACGTATAACTCAGCCGGTGTAATTTAAGCTAATGCATTAAATAATAATAATAATAATCAGGAAGGCAAGGCTTGGATTTCACTGGACATCTTTGTCAGCTGCTGTTGCCTAGGTATCCACGTTTAACATTCAGGAGCTTGTTTCTGGGAGTCAGAAGCTGCAGAAATAACCAAGTTGTTTTAAAGGGAAGAGGGCTCAGCTTTGGTTTGCTGTGTTCGCTTTGTTGTGCTGATGTGGGTGTTCATTGTCTGGTGATGGCGCAGGAGCGCGGATAACCCTGCGGCAGCATTTCCCTGGCTCGCTTCAGCCAGCATTGGTTGCACGCCTGGCTGTGTGTGATGGCTGGCACGTGTGCACTGTGCGTCTGTTCTTGCAATGCTGAGCAAGAAGTGGCACTTCAGACTGCACAGCGTGAGTCACAGAGCAATCTCCTGCCCTGTTTGCGTGGGTTGGGTTGCTCTCATTTCCACTCCAAGGGAAGGTGTGCAAGCAGCCTCCCCCCCGGGGCAGGGGAGAGCTGTGCCGTGCGTGCCCTCGCACCAACCTCCCAAGGCAATTGCACAGCTCCAGCAAGGTTCTGTCTCTGCTTTCATGGCACTTGACGACACTGCGTGGTTTGAGGGACCTGGTTCTACCACTTGGCAACCACCACACCCTCTGGCCTTGGCTTTGCATCTTTGGAGTGAGCAGCTGCTGTGGGAGATGTCAGAACCCCACCACGCCAACTGCCTCTGGAGGTGGGATGAAGAGAAAAACGTGAAGGAAATATTAATTAAAATTAAATATATATGCGGTCATATGGCATAACTAACGGGGAGCTTCAGGCCAATTTAATTTTAAGATCTCAATAGACAGCAGCTATCAGCCAAATGTGCTCGCCCCTTGGCCTCATTTGACCACAGGGCATAATATAATGAAAACATGGATGTATTTCACCACCATTTACTGATGCCGTAGCTGAAACTCCAAGGAAACCTATATATCCTATATATCCTATATCTGCAGAGATAATTAAGCTTGCTCTAAAATTTCTGAGATGAATTCTAGGAAGTTCAGCCAGACTCAGTGCTTCTCCTCATCTGATTCCTCACAGAGGCATGTGGACTTGTCTCTGGCTGCAGAAAGCTAATTGTGCTCATGCAGCCCAAAGCTGACAACTAAATTACTGTTCCAGCATACTTGCAGAACAAAGCTTCAATGGCAATGTTGCAGCCTGGTTTCTTGGACCAACAGTTTGAAAAGAAAGATTGCTATGCAAATTCTATTTGGAAATTATTAACAAGAGCAACGCTGGAGAACACAATCATTTTAAAAGGACTGTACGTTATTGTAACCATATTCTGCTTTCAGTTATGCTGGCACAGAAAATGCAGGCCTATGAAGTGCTTTTAGTAGAGTAAATGGGTATTTGAATAAAGGGGGAAGGTTTAGGTTGGATGTCAGGGGGATGTTCTTTACAGAGAGAGTGTTGAGGTGCTGGAACAGGCTGCCCAGAGAGGTTGTAGATGCCCCGTCCCTGGAGGTGTTCAAGGCCAGGTTGGATGGGGGTGCCCCCATGGGGTTTTTGTTTTGTTTTTAAAGAAGTACAAACCTGCAACTGTGGAAGTTGGAGAGCGTGGAAAACCCATCAAATAACTGCAGAAAATACAGGGAGACATGAATGTGTATGCACGTCTTAACAGTAGTCATTGGCACATCTGCCTCCTAAAACAGCCAGCTGCGTTCCCACTGACCGCTGTCTCCTGCTTTTTTCTGCTAGCAAATCAGAAAGTAAGTAGTGAACTTGTAAAACCAGAAGAATTCAAGAAAAAAATAAATATTCAATAGAGCAAACTCAAACCACTGGGTTGTTTTTTTTTTTTTTTTATTGTAGATAAGGGCATTCCCATAGAAAGGAATAGTAGGAATGGAAGAATAGTGCCACGTTCTTCATGACAAACAAAAAACATGACGTGCACAGATTTTTGGCATGATGTGAGGCTGGGATTTTGAACAGCTCCTTTCACTGCATGTAGAGACAATAATCCCAGCACGATGTGAGCCAAATACCTGGCACGCTGCACAGTTTTTTTGCCATCATCTCTTTTCACTGTGCAATCTCAGCCACTGTACAACCCAGGGGCAAATCTTGGTCCCTTGATTTGCTCTGTCTTCCCACAGGGGAGCTAAGGTGTAGTGGTAAGGGAGACTCGGAAAGAATAAAAATCTCTTTGGAAATATTTTGAAGCATTTCCCTGAGTTTTCATGGGCAACCTATGAATTCATGCATAAAGGATATTAAAAACATCCTTGGGCAGACAGTCTTATATAAAGCCCTTCTGTTAACTTTCAGCCTGTGGCCAAAAAGTATCCTCACTGCCATGGCTGTATTTCCTCTTCTCCTTCATGCTCCTAATTTAATATTTGTTCATTTTCCAACATCTCTGAGCAGAATCCGTCCCTGCTGTCCTTCTCCAGGCTGTGGTCAGTGTACACACCTTGCATTTCATCTTGGTCACCACAACTGGTGGGACACAGCTGGGCAGGAGCAGTATCCTCACTCTTGGGGAACAGTAACCAGCCCCAGTGTTGCTGCTTCCCCTTCCTTCTCCATCTCATGGTGCTGGGCTGTGCCAATAGCTATAACCAGGACTAAAACTTCAGGGCATTTCCTGAGATTTGGAGAGGGAGCTTCTTCCCACCTCACCACCTGACTCTTGAAGGGGATTCTTTCATTTCCCCCTCATGTGGGACAAATCCTTCCTAAGGAGGTGGCATTTAGCTTAACATCAAAGCTCAGTGAGGCTCACCAACGTGAACTGCGACCTCTAGAAAAGAAAAGATGAATTGATTTTCCCCATGCTTTTTGATATTTATATGATGCAGCAAAGGCCTTGATTTTGATGGCTTTGAAGTGTTTCTCCCTCAAGAGTGTCTTTGTTTTCTGCCTGAGACATTTATCTCTTGTCTAGCCTTGAAAATGCTGGTGTCTGGAAGCTGGAAAAATTACAGCTTCACAAGAGCTTCAAGGCCAAGCAATTAGGGAAGAGCTTTAGCTAGCCTGTAAATTCCTGGGGCTGGCTGCAGCCATGAGAATATCAACTTGTGCAGGCTTGGAGTCGCTTGTGGCACAGCACTGGTACAAAAGAGCAGAGGTGCAAACGTAAAAAAGCCTTTTGTCTGCTTGTTTCTTCTCGCAAGTGCCTGCTGTAGTGCAGTGATGAATTAGCATTTTATAGGGTACACAGCACTCATTGGCACTTGTGACAGCTGAGGCTCACACCTGCAGGAGCAGAGGGGAGCAGGTCCACCTTCACTGCTGCTCTGAGAGCAAAGAAAAAATCACAGAGGGCTTTTTTTCTTTCTCAGAAACTTCCATTTGAGCCTTTGAAATGCACGAGAGTGGATGATCACAAAGAGCCACAACACCACTTTGAGATACTTGTGTAGGTAACCATTGACACCTATTTGAATTCACAGTTTAATTACTCTGCTTTTCTAAGTTGTACTCTTCTAGCACCAAACTTTATGGATTTTTTTTCATTTTATAGACTGAACATTTACTCAAATGAAAAGCAGTTGTAAGGCAGAAATATTTATTTTCAGAGAGCTTTTTTTTTGTAATTATGTAATTTTATAAAGATGTATGTGTAATATACATATGTAATTTTGTAAAGAGAAAAGCTTGATTAATGTGAAGGAAATTTCTAGTTCATTGCTTGAGTAAGATCTCCAAAAACCAGACAGAACTGCTCTCACCTCAGCTTAGTCAAAGAAAGAGACAAAAATGGTGAAGTCTCTATTAAAATTTCTCAACAGTATGTGTAAATAAGTGGAGTTTCCTGTGTTACAGCGCGGTATCATGATCCTGCCTTTTAATTTTTGTGTGTGCCCCACTCTGCATGACTTTTGCTCGTCATATCATGATAATCTTTCATAATACACAAAATAAAATAAGCAGTGTTTGTTCATCCTCTTTAGCACAAGGATTAAGAGAGTTTCAGTCATCTGTGGGATTGAATATTGCTGCCTTATGATGCCAGTAGCGGGCAGGCCCCAGCCCTGCTGTGAGACCTCTGCCTTTGGCTCTGCAGAGCGGGGCTCTCTGGGTAAGGTGGGCAGGAGAGCCACATTTTCCCCTTCAGATCTCACATCAAACAGAACGTATCCAAACAGCCCCTGGTGTTTCAGGCCCTTACACAGTCTTCCAGGATGTATTTCCAGTGTGCTGACAGTGACAATAGCGTGGCTGCCCTGCTCCCACCATTCTTTTGTCACCACATCAGACCCTGTTTTCTTAGAATGAGGGGTAACACAGGCAAAGCTGCCATAACAGAAGGCAGCTGCTCACTTTGTCCATTTCAAAGGTTGGTTGTTTTCTCAGCGAGCCTACAGCTTGTACTATTCTACGCACTGATTTCTGTGTTTCTTCAGAATCGCAGTAGAGATATATGATTTAAACAGCGCTCTTTGTGGAGAGAGAGCACAGTGCTGCGCCTTGCTGTGCCAGCTGCCCTTCTGTCAGCCCTCAGGTCTCATTCCCCCAAGCTCTCCCCGGGGAGCCCACTGCCACCTGCACCCCATCCTTAGTGCTCCCGGGAGGGGCACTCAGCACAGCCCCAGCCCCGCTCTCCCAGCACAGCGCTGTTTATTTTGGCCCCCGTGCTCAGCCGCTCTGCTGGGTGACTTGGAGGTAGAGGGTCGGGGCTGTGCAACTGAAAGCTAATTAATTAGATCAATCTCTCGGGGCCTGTTTGTAGGGGAAAACACTTTCTAGTATTAATTCGCTTCAGTAACATAAATGTGGTCTTTCTGGCTCTGCGTTCTCGGGCACAGTTCCACGATTTTCACACGGCTAAGAGAACAGACCATGTAGCACACCCCTCAGCCCAGGCTGAGCCTTTGAGCCCCTGCTGCCTTGTTAATCTCAGTGCTACAGCTCTTACCTAAACTCTGATGTATTCCTACTGACACTAGATACGACTTTAATTTTTATATAAAATCCACTCATGCCACATCACATTCCACTCTGTGCATTGCAACGATCAACCTTATCCCCACGCTTTGCTAACTCCTCCTTCCCTGTGGATCTCCTCACTGTCACCAGGGCTGCAGCCCTGTTGCATGCCCTCCCCCAGGACGTCTCTTCTGCCTCTGTAGCTCCTGGCCCTGTCCTGTGCCCCCAGCCCTGAGAGCAGAGCAGATGCACCATGCTGCCATTGGCAGCAAAGGCACTCAGTACTGAACAGCCAGCTATCAAACTAACTGTGGGATGAAATAACGCAAGAAGACTTTTTCTAGATACTGACCTGCACCTAGCAGTGCTCTAGATGGTTATTAAAGACACGAGTAGCACTTATGTGTTAAAATCAGCATCATTTTTGAGGACTGATTTCACTTGCAAAGAATAACTGGGCTCTCGGAAAATGCTGTCTTTTTACTGCTTGTCATCCACTTTGAGTGATTGGAATCCAGTGCCTGCTAAAAGCATGGAAAGGCAAACCCCACCCAGGGCTGCTGCTGTTCACCTAGTTCAAAGTCCTGCTGGAGGTGTGATATCCAGTGCTGTGTGGGCATTGTGCCCGGCAGAGCCTCAGTTTCTGCCAATTACCTACCTGCCAAAATCATCAAATGCCATAATATACATGTACATGCATAGAAGTTAATGGTTAAATAGCTGTGCTCATCTGCCCTGGTGTCTGGCTGAATGAGTCCCATAGAAAGCCTGTCTCCAGTGTGAATGGGAACAGCCGCGGTCAATACCGACACCTCCAACAACTGTCAATTTACAGTAGGCAGCGTCTATCAGATATGATGATTAGGAGATAGGCTTTCTCAGCCAATGACCCCAATTGGCCAACAAAGATGCAGAGTGCGGGCACCAGTGTGACTGCATCTGTCAGGGCATATTAGCTCTGAGAAATCATTACCCATCCAAGGCTGGAAAATTAGCGGAGTAAACCATGCTTCCCTCCCCCCTTTCCAGTGTGAGCCAGTGTAAATGGGGCTGAAAGCAAACAGACGGAGCAGAGCACAACTTTCCTCACTGCCGGGCAGCCATTAACTTTCAGGTCTTTTCCTGCAGAGACAAAAGGCAGTGAGAAGGAAGTTTGACAAGAGTTAATTTTTTTTTAAGAGAGCTTCTCCCAGCCTCCTCAGCTTTCCTTTTATGAGAGGCGCATTTGGGAGACCTGAATGGTCCTCCTTCCTTCTGGATTTGAGATCTTTTTTTTTTGAGCAGTGATCACTTTCAGTTCAAACACAGTGCATTGTGTTCTCTGCAGAGGTGATCCAGCAGCTCTGGTTGAAGTAGGTACTGAAAAAGTAGGTGAAGAAGTAGGAATGGGAAACTTTCACTAATTCAACATACTCAGCTCTGCTTTTCAGAGAAGGTATTGCACTGAACCCCAGCTTCTCATTTTGACACGTTTCATATTTTGTTCGGGTTCTTGTATCAGGCTTTAGCTGTTGTCTGACACAGAAATCAGACTTTTCTGTGGCAGGGTGGATGGCTTCATTGCTCATTTCTGGGTCCGGAAACATTCTGAGCTCGTAGGAGGTGTAAATTTTTTGGTAAAAATATGGATTTTTTGGCACTTGGTGTTGACAGTTGAATTATATCTTCTTTTGAAAGATCTCGTTAGTGTAATTATCTTTTTCTATATTTTTTGTAACAGTGTGATGTTTTTGGAATGCTTCTTTTTTTTTTCATGTACCACATCAGAATATATATAGTAAAGAAAAATATATCCAAGTCATACAGTACAAAGGCATATTTCTTCTACTTGGTGACAGACAAACAGATGATGGAGAGAGGTAAGGAGAGAAAAGTCTTTGAAGCTAAAAATGTACTTTTCTGCCCCAGTTGGGTACCACACTAAAGGTAGAAGATACATTCTTGTGCATTAAAAAAAAGGCCTTGAGGAAACATTTTGGTCAAAGCTTTGCCTGTGCCAGGTGAGTTTCGCTCTCAGCTTGAGCAAGCTGAGGCTTTGCCCCCAGCTGCAGCTACAGTTCCTGCTGCTGGCTGCTGGGCTCCTGGGGTTTCACCATTCGGGAGCCATGCCCAGGACCTCAGACATACCAGTAGACTGTGATGGAGTGATCCTGACCACAGTAATATCCTCAGAGCGTGAAAAGATGCATCGAGCAAGTTAAAAGCATTTAAATATCCCAGGTACATATCTGCTCTATTCCTGCATTTGATGCTGATTTCCTGGGCTGTTTGGGTGTATCAATGAATCTCCATGTACACCAGCTGCCCCTTGACAAGATGGAGCATTTCATTTTTTCTCTTCCTACAGTATAATTCAAGTATAAACAACACAGTGTAGTACCTAAGGGATCTGACATCTCTTTCCTCCTTCTCTTTTGGTTTCTTAGTACCTGTGTTACTGCCAACTGTCCTGCACTTTAATCTTTATATCATGATGCTCAACTTGAAATCTGAAACATGATTGATTTTTGCACGTTACACTGTGACCACTGTTTGCACAGTTCTACATGTTTGTTTTTTTTTTAATTTTCTGTGCCTATGTCTGCATTTTCATCTCTTCAGATCTAAGGCAAGATTAGGTTAAGCCCCAAACAGAAGAGACATCAAAGTTTCTAAAGCTGGATTTACAATGCCAGGTTTTTGAATGGGTAAAATGTACTTGTCCAGGTTAGAAACTGTAGGGGATGAAAAACCTGAAGCAAGCACATGCTTGGAGAGGAAAGACTTTTTTTTCCCTCGCTCAGATTGGACAGGAGTCACAGTACAGGTGGACTCCAAGAAAATCAAGCCTCCAAAGTGCTTCTGGGTTCTGCAGCACAAATGCAGCCATTGAAGTCCAGCGTGGATTTTCAAGGGAAGTTTTCAGATCAGAACTGGTGGGTGAAACAGATGATCCCCGCATGCATTCTTACAAGATACAGCAGGAATCCAAACTTGAATGAAAACTGGGGTACGATCACGACGTGGATTTGGGGGGCTTTGTTGAGAAAGTCAGAGTTGTCCCCAGCTGCCCTCTGCATCCCACTGGTGGTGAAGCTGACCATACCACCGCACTTGGAACAGGGCTTTGTGCTTACCTCGAGCGTCTTTTCTTCAGAAATTGAAGATGATTCTGCCGCTTTTATTTTTAGTTCATGCAGAATTCTCAGACAACGACAGTTTTGCAAGTGAAAGAGAATCCATGGAAATACTTTGAATAAAAACAAATCAGAAAATAGGCCTGGCACTTCTTCTTTTGGCCTCTGTGCTCCCTTCTAGTCATTCTTCTGCGAATGAGTAATGCTGGGCGTGGAAGCCCACATTTGTCAATGATGCTGCACTAACTGTGAAAAAGACAGAACTATAGATTAATCTGAAGCACGCAGCAAACTGAATAAACACAGCAGTGCGGTAGATACCATGAGAACAATTTCAAGGCAAGAGAGAAAAGTTCAAATTGAGGTGACTCAGTTGCTGAGTGTTTAAGTTGGCCCTGCAAGCGAGTCTGTAAATAATATAGGATATTAATACCCTGGCATATTGTCAGCCATTACTGTTTCTGCAAGGAACACACAACCCGCCACGTATCAATGTGTTTCAGAGGTAGTCTCACTCAGAGTTTCTCCAGGCCTGGCTCATGGCTGACTGAATGTGTGGAAGGTCTCCCACTGACTTCCACAGAGGTTAGCTCAAGGCATGTGGCATGTGAAATGTGAATCAGCAAGCATCTGCCACCTCAGGAACGTGGAGACGGTGTAAGTCATCCAGGTTTCTTTAGCTGTGTTCAGCCATGTGTTAGATTAATGCAAATCTGTGCTTTTGTTCAGAAAATATTCCTTTGGATGCTCCTGCAATGTCTAGGGGTGGAAAATGCACAATTTTACGCCTGCAGGAGTGGAGGTCACTTAGAAAGCATCGCTTGCACTGCAGCATTTTTAGCTCTCTATTCTTTCTCACCAAATTACATATCATATTACATCTCACTGCCAAAAACTGTAAGCCTGAGACCGTGTGCTTGGCTGTCCTCTGCTACTGACGGGCCCCATCTCTGTGGTTGACAGACATTTCTCCCCTTCAGAGAGCATGAAAATGAAGGGCTGAAGCTGCTTTTCAATCCCTTGGCTGCTGACTGATTTTTGTTGGACAGGAGCATGACAACAAAGGAAAGGCTCAGCCCAAATCTGAGATCTTTGGACCAAGTTCACTCTGGCACAAAGCGGTAAATGCCCTGTGTAGGAGCTGTACTACTAGATGAAGTACTTTCATTCTGGAAATTCGGTTCACACACTCTTATCAAAGAAAGTGCACTGCTTTTCTGCTGTTAGGGGATCATTTTGGTGATAGGAGAATTTGAAGTCTTCTGAACTTGTGTACAAAAAAGGAAAGTAAGCAAGTGAGTGCAGATCTCAGAAAGGGGTGGAGATGGTGTTACCTTCCCCATTGCTGTGTGCCCCCTATCCCTCTCCTCCTCAGCAGCCTTCCCTTCCAACCCCAAACTCCACGTGGGACAGGGCTGTGGCTCAGGCCTCGCAGACCTGCACGGGACCAGCAGGCCCATTGCAGCAATGAGAGCTGATCCCGGAGCTGGGACTTCTGAAGCTCATGCTGCTGCCGTCTGCTAAGAGTCTGGCAGATAAAGGCAGTCAGAAGAGGCAGCTGTAGCAAAAATCTGTAAGCGCATTGAGGTGCTGAGAGAGGGGCATTGTAGAGAGGGGAAGTCCCTGGAGATGGCATAACAGGCTCAAAGGGAACAACGAATGCTTTCAGCATTTCCTGGCAAAGTACTGCATGGGAATTATTGAGATATTGGCAACGAAAAATGTATTTCAAACAGTTAACAGTTCTCTCCATGATTTCTCTACAAATAGACTCAATTGTTTAAGATTTCCTTTTTTAAATTTGCCTATAAATGTTTTGCATGAACCCATTTCAGCCTGTGCATGCTTTCGAGTATTGTAGAGCTGTAGCCTTGGGTGTTTGCTTATCCTGATTTCCTCCATGTTCTCTCATTGCTCATCTCAACAACAGAAGTTATTTTTCTTCTGTACCTACTATAAGAGAGCCTGCACAGATGGAGAGATCAGCTCTACTGCTTTGCTAAGAACAAATGAGTGACCATGTAATAAATCCACATTGCAGATAAGAAGGAATGCATTTATTTCCCCAGCATATTTTCAGACTGTTGTAAACCTGTTGCCCAAGGAAGTCAAAGCACTCTCTGTGTTAATTCTCATAGAATTCTACTGTACTCTCAGAACTCTGGTATATTTATATTTATTTATATATATACCCACATTTTACAAACAAAAGATGTGGAAGAAAGAGGACACCAGTGATTTATCTTAGCCTAACAGACAGAAGTTGAAGAAGCAGCAAAGAGTTGAAGGCATATTTTGCTGCAACAGAGTATTCTTTAGCAGTGAAGCCATTCTTTACTTTTCCAAAAATGCTGTCTTCTGATAATTAATGAAAGAACACACTCATAAATGTGTGTGTGTGTGTATGGGGGGGGAAGGGGCATATTTGTTTTTCTATTTCTACAGTTGAACTGGGTGAGATTCAGATGTAGGCCTAGTAATGAACTCTGCTTGGTGAATTTGTCCTGTACTTACCCCATCTGCTTTTCCAGAGGGAAAAACAATGCCTGTCTGTCTGTCTATCTGTCTGCTGGTGCTGGTATACCCTCTTAATTTTCACTTTCTTCAGAAGTAATTCCTTTTCTCATATTTCTCTAATCGAATATGTTCTACAGATCAATTTTCATTACACTGCATTCTGCCTCACTGGTTATGAGGAACGAACCATGAGCTGTAGACCATATCTCATCGTGGCCAGGGGAGATAATCAAAGAGATGGTTAGTTCTGCTTCCTATCCAGCCTGATAATTTTTTGCAATAATCTCATTTTTCCTTTCTCCCTTCTGACCCCTGTGAATATGACTTATTAATCAGGGCTTCAAATGAAAGAGGGGGAAAAAAATAAAGCTACATACAGTACCATATTGCAGTTTACTGTAACGATGTCATTCAGTGATTCTCCCTTGGATTCAGAACTGCTGCGAAGCAAATGACATCCCTAATCTTTTAATTAGCATGTTTTACTTTGACTCATGTGAAGTTACATTTGATAATACATAAACACAAATAGGACAGTTAGCAGAGAGAGGTTCTGGACAATTTGTAAAAACTATCAACTTTGTTGAATCTTGGTACTTTTGAAGAAAAATGTGAAGAGAAAGAAGCCCTGTTTTACAGTGCTGTTAGAGGCTTATCTGCAAATCAGAATGGTGCAATCAGTTGTACTTCAAAATTGTCACAAAACAGCTGTGAATATGTTTATCTACCATCTCTTTTGAACTCTTTGGAGTTATCATAGTGCTGGTTTAATACGCACTATAGTCCCATTTGGGAAACCCAAATCACTCAGGAATCATAATCTTGGTTTGAAATCCATAAGACTGGAGTTCTTTTTACTTGGCTCTGGGAACTGAAAATACAAGCTTCAAAGTTTAAAAGTCCTGAGTATTAAAACATCCCCACTTTTTTTCTCTTACTGACTGTTAATGTCTTACTGACTGTTCAGATCACAAGAACAGATACATTGGATCAGATTCAAGGTCCAGCTAGCCCACGATCCTTTCCCTGGCCATTAAAAATACTACATATTTGGGGAAGAATATAAAAATAGACATCAATGTCTCCACATTCTCCTAATACAGTTATCAGCCTTCTGCAATTGCAGGGAATGCCTGGACCAGAAATGGCATTTTTGTGTTCAGTAGCCCCTGAGGATTTTTCTTCCATTCATCTACTTAGACAATTTTAACCCTTTCAAGCCATTTGGGTCCATAACATTCTGTGGCAATTAGATCCATAATTTAGATACCTCTTGGGCAAAGAGCACATTTGTTCTTGCATTTTTTCTCTGCCTGGCACCCAGAAGCCGCATTTTTTGTCCCAATCTCTCTAGCTCTGAGAGAGAGCAATCACTCCCTAATGACCTCCTCAGTGTCACAAAGGATGTAATACAGGTACCTGTCACATGCCCCCACTTGTCTTTTCTCCTGGCTATAGAGAACATCTATGCATCACAAACTGAGCAAAGCTGCCACATCCTTCATATTCCTGATCGCTTCTCTGTGTAGTTCTTCCTCTGCTGTTAAACTCTTCCAGCAGGAAGTGTGGGAGAGAAACCAAATCTAGATGCATCATATATCGTGTCATAACGATAAATAACAGAACAGTGTGCAACTCATAATAAAAAATGGCAAAAGTTAACAACACTGAGAGTGGAAGTAGTACTGCAGACCAATTAGCAATAGAGGAGAAAACACTAGATCTGCTTTATGTGGTGCTGTACAAGAATTCTAATTGCACTTACAGCTTCCCTTCCATAATTAAAAAACATGTACTTGTCAGAAAATTACTACACATGTTTTAGAAATTACAAATCTTATGGAAATGTCAAAAATGTCAGAAATTCCAGTCTGACATGTCAATCGTAGGTCAGCCCACAATGATCAAATAACTAGGCGCTCGGTCTTAATGTTTGCTTTCAGCTCAACAAATTTAGATAACGTTCCCAAGTTTCTAAATGAAATGTTCCTGCTTCAGCCTTGACCTTTCAATTCAAATGTAAGAACTAGGAAAATGGAAAAATACAGATTCCTTTCCAGAATGTTTTCGGTAACTTTTCAGCATATCTGTACAGTTGTAGTCCTTCCATGCCAAAAGCTGAGATTTGTCATGGAGTAGCTCCAATTACTGAAAAGGTCTTTGAATGCTTTGGTAGAACTGATTGTAAGACTGATTTAAATCAGCCAAGAGATGTAGCACTGCACAGGAGTGTTACTGCTCTGTGGGTGATAGCAAAGTCTGTACCAAGACCTTGCTGTCGATATCTGCAAACTTTACCACCACTGCTGTGGCCAGCTGCAATGAAATCTGGATCCTTTAGTCACCAAACCCCAGACTTCGTTGCTCTGCTTTGAACCAGCCCCTGAAATGCTACGCGGTGTTCCTGTCTTGAGGATTGCGTCAGCCCCACTTTCTAACCTCAAGTGCATCGAGCAGCCTGACAATGGCACAAATATACGTGACCTATACTTCTCTCTTGCTTCATTGACTGTTTTATACACGTAGGGAGCTGCAGGGCAGAAGGAGCACAAACATGTGCATGTAAAGGACAAACAGCCTACTTCAGCCCTGACACAGCATCTCAGCCATGGCAAGTCTTATCTTCCTTACAACGCTCACACCTCATCACCTTTGAAGGAAGCTTCCTTTTGTGGACAGCTGATTTTTGAAACTTAATTTATTTTGTTGTGTCCTTCAGTTGTTTGTTTGTTTGTTTGTTTGTTTGTTTGTTTTTAATGTTTACTTCTCACAAAGCACACCATGCAGTAAAAAGCAACAGCTATTGTTATTATGTATCTTTCTACAGAGCCTCATTAGTATCAGGGCATCTGTGGCACAGAGAGCTGTGAGTACTATTTGTTTAACTAAATCCTTACAATCAGCTCCTTTCTGGACAATTTGTAACAAACACAGCCGTGTGGTTCTCCTCTTCCTTCCTCCTACCCCAGCCACTCCTGGCTTTACTCCCAGACAATTCTCCTCTCCAGCACAGAAGATGTCCCTTATTACAAGCCTGAACCATCACATCACAACAATTAAAAAAAACATTTGCTGTAGTATTTTTTTTCTTCCTGCCTGGTTTGAGGCTACAATGTACATTCTGCCTCCACCACAGCTATACTCACATTGGAACTTCCAGCCCAAGAAGCAGTATCACGGGAGAGTTATATTTCCTTGCCTGAAAATGAATAACTAAAAACAGTGTGGTGGTTGTAAGAGGTGAGAATAAAAAAATTGCCTTTCCATATTATCATCATCAGAGATTGGAGGCTATTTGAGAATACAGGCCGACACGTTTATGTGTGCCAAATCCTAACAAAACTGCCAAGTTATTTAGGTGTCTCCTTCAATATCAGGATGTTGGACATCTAATTATTTTTGAAGTAAGTTTAACCAATTGGCAAATTGGGTTTTCATTTCTGTGAGCTTAGTTCTCATTGAAACTCCACAGGCATGGAGCATGCTGATTCTTCTCAGTTTATTTGAAGATCTCTGTTCATTTTTTTGCTGTCACTAAAAGCTGGGGATGCCCAGATGTAGACTCATCTACAAAGAATGTAGTGAGATGGAGGTTTCAGCTCAGATCAGTAATGTGTCTGTCGGGAACACCATCATTTCCCTCTGCCTGCTCCTGTAAAAAGACTCAAACCTGTTCCAAGGATAACCATAGAATCGTAGAGTCCCTAAGGTTGGAAAAGACCATACCCCATATAAGCAGAACTACATTAATAGTCTATATCATTCCTTTTTGATACAGACATGATACAGACTTTCTCTTCTTTCTTGTGTTACTGAGATTCTATGAATATTATAATTTTATGTAAATGAGAAGCAGAGAACTTTTTAAGTTCAGCAATGATTGTATTTGCTCAGGAGATTGGTACTTCTTCCTGATTTTCTTTTATGGCTGTTCCTCACATATGATGTTTAACTTAAAAATTTACTGACTTGTGAGAGAGAAAGTCACTCGTGGAGACAGGCATAGCTAATTCAAACTGTTAGGTTCTCTGGGAAATGGCTTAGACACTCATCATTAGTTTATTTATTACCCACTGTAATGGATGAACAGTAATTGGTTTGAATATGCATTTTCAAATGTAATATTTAACAAAAACTCACCTGTTATATACAAAAAAAATCATCTGTGAAACACTCACAGAAGATCTACAAGCTAATAGGAAAATGTGTTAATTTTTGTTCTACTGTTAGTCTCTATTATGTGACAAAGCCAAATGCGCATACATGGATAGTGTGCAGAATTAATTTCTTAGAGAACAAAGGAACACGTGGTGGCAGGGTGAACAATGATGGGGTTTTCAATGTTCTGCTGACTAGGACATTGAGCCCCCTAGACTCTTCCTCTATTGTTAGTTTTACTCTTTACAGAGTCACTAAGACCTGATCCAGCTCTGTAAACGCAGTTCATTTACTTCTCACATGGCTCGTTTCTATGGTAATACTAAAATAGGAGATTTTTAGTTACTTGTGATTCCTTGTTTAGAAATGCCGATGTCAGATGTCATAAACTGAACCATTTTGACCCACTATGCTAACTGAGGTTGTCACTTTGCATCTGGGTACCGCAGTGCTTCTTGCTGCTCTGATTACACTGAACAACCTTGGCCTAGGAAGAAAAGAAGTTTTGTTGAGAGTAGATGGTTCCTCACTTTACTCCTTATTTCACTGCTTCTGTTCCCAATGATGATGGGAAGAACAGTGTTGGCACACTCTGGCTTCTGCTACAGTGAGATGTGCACAATATTTTCAAAGAAACATCGCCCTTTAAATGAGATGAGATGATGTAAAGGAAAACCACTGTAAAGGCAAAATGTGTTCAACATGAGCTTCTTCTCAGCTTCATAATTATCCCCTGAGGGAGCAGAATTTCTTCCAGTTGTAATAAGGATAAGTCTGGCTCCTCAAAGCAGGAGTTTTCCTGACTTTTACAAGGTTTGGGAGACACCTGTGGAAGGTGAGGAGACCTTGCACGATGGGAACAAGTGGCAATTAGCACCCACTTTGTCAGATCTTTGCTGCTTTTCCTCAGGCAACTCAGCGACCACAGTGGTGTGTTAGGGCTGTGGGGTATGGGGGAAAGATTCACTCTGTTAGGTACTATCTGCACTGCGAGGTGCCACAGACACTGTCTGCTCAGCCATCTGCTTCGGTCCCACGCACATTGCTAGGATCCCACCTCCATTTAGGTGAAGCTTCCAAGGGAAGGAGACTTTCACCCTCATGTTGCCATTCCTCACTCTCACAGTGTGTTGCCTTAATTGTCACCTGGCAGGTTCCAGCAGGTGGGGGCTGTCCCCATCCATAGAGCTACTGTCTACTTTCACTAAAAAAGGGGACCTATCTCCTTTTTACAGTACTATTACCTTTGCAATACAGTCTGTTGACAGTCTGCTTGGACTGCTGCAAATACCTCTCTAATATGATGACAAAGATTAAACTGATCTTGAGTGGTTTGCTTCTTCCCTGACTTAGGCAGTGATAATCCAATCCAGAAAACCTGCAGCACTAGGAAAGCAGCACCAGACTTCGCAAAGACCTTTCACGTTTGAAAGATTTAACCAGCCCAGTTTCAGCACAGAAGCAACATAATTAGCCAGGCTCTCGCCGACAGAAACATCTTCTGCAAATGAATGAGAACATTCCCAAATCCTGAAAGTTTAAGGTCAAAAATGAATTGGAAAAGATTGCTCAAAATAGATGTGGTGATCCCTGTGTAAATTAGGTATTTGGTACACATTCAAGAAAGCATCCTATCAGAAAAGTGCTTAGGTGAGGCCTTAATAGGAAGTGCAGGCTTAAAAAATCTCCTGTAAAGGACCTTGACTGGCAGGTGCTGTTGCATAACCCACAAAGAAGAACTTGCCTAGAGCATCTGTTTCTTCAAATGTTGCCGATCCACTAGCTGTGAATGCATTTCTCACCACTATCTATCTGAATGTTCCACTGTGAGACACCCCTCACCCCAGAGAGAACCATTTTAAAAGGCCACACTTGGGCCTGACCTCATGGCAGTGCCCCTGAAATTAAATGTGCTCTTAAAACTCATCCATTCATACAGTAATATAGTATACCAGGGCCACGGTAAGGTTAGATAAGAGGGATTGCTCTCCAGGGATATTTGCAGAGTGGGCAAATATGTAGATACAGATGAGAACCTAATTTTTAATGCTGAGACAGGGCTAGGGTAATTACCACTTAACGCTGTTCTTCCCCAAGGCAAACATGTTAGGTAAAATGTGTGAAGGGAGGACTGCACCGAAAAGTCTTGCTTTGGCCCTGCTAGAAATTACGTATCAGGACAGCAGCAGAAGCAATGATTATATCCCGCATGGCCCCTAAACTGCTCTACTCATAACTACCTTTGAGCAGTATCACACAAAAGGTGATGAAATCAGCATGCCCTTGAGTCAGGCATGTCAGAATTACTCCCCTGCTGATTTATGCTTTACTATAAAATATTAAGAATGACAGATGATATATCATATCCCTTCTGTTCCACACATGCCATGTAAAATGGGCTGCATGAATCCAAGCGAACAATCTAATAACCTAGCTTACTATTAATGAATTTCTAGATCTTTTTTTTTCCTCAAGGTTTCAGCAGGGAGAACTTCCATAGAAGTATTGTACATGTTGACATAATAAAAGGTAAAGCTTTCGGAGTTTCCTTCCCTCCTGAAGCTCTGGTCTGAGCATCACAACTCTTGTAAGGGAGAGGCAATAGAGGTGCTTTATTTAATGAGGCTATGTGTGTTTTGAAGTGCTGTATGCCCTGTGGGACCCAGCAGCTTGTAAGGCTACACACTTACAGCATGAGTGGTGTATTCTATCATGGAACCATAGAACCATAGAACATATTGACTTGGAAGGGACTCACGAGATCACAGAATTACAGTATTGTAGGGGTTGGAAGGGATCTCCAGAGATCACTGAGTCCAACCCCCCTACCAAAGAAAGATCACCAATTCTAACTCCTGGCTCCTGTGCTCAAGATGAAACCACTCTGCAGAAGTCTGTAGGTTAAGCTGGAGCTGTTGTCTGACTTCAATACCAGTTGCCACACCATGCAGGGCATATTCTCCTCCTGGTGACTGCATTGTGCCTCCTGGGAAGGCAGGGGTATGCCTGACCTTAGCTATAGGCACAGTGGGAGCAACTGGTTTAAAAAGAAAATTCATAGATCAACAAAACCAGTCGAGAAGGCTATTCTTTTCTGAAGATTTCCCCAGAAGTTCCTAGATATTTAATTTTGAAGTTTTGACTGAACGCGACATTTTGTGGGAAACTCTTATGGGTTTGGAGGGCAGTTGGTCAAGGGAGGAGAAAAAAAAAAAACAGACTGGAAAGCTTTATTTCAACTTTGATGGAAATGCTGTATGAGAGGAAAAAACCCTTCTTCCAACATTTTCCACTGACTGACCGTTTAACCAGACTAACTGTGACTTTTAGGAAGTGCTATTACCTCTCTTGAGATATTTTTTTTGTCACATGTTTCCAAAAGAAAAGCTGCAGCTGTATATTACAACAGGGTCTGTTCATTTGAAATCTTCCGATTTGTTTTAATGGAAAATATACTGCACATATTGGCTACTGTAAAAAGAAATAACAAATCACAAATCTCTTCTTGTTGTTAATGAAGTAGTAAAAGAAGAAACAGAGAAACAACTACAAGCAGAAATGCTAAGTTTTTTACTCAGATGGCTTTGGTGTATGTCTTTGCTGGAAGAATCAGCTTTTCCTATGGTTTGTGTCTTGGGTAAGAGTTTAATGCTTGTGGAAGAGCATCTAAATCAGTTTTGCATTAGAGGGACTGACATCCCTTTTGTTCCTCCTTTCTTTAACTGCACTCTCTGATGAAAATGATTAAGATAATTAATTACAGCTATGAAGAATGAAAGTGGAAGAGCCATATTCCCTCCACAGCCATGACCCTGCACTGGATTAACATCAGGGGGGTTGCAGGGTCAAAGGAGTTCAGGAAAAAGCCTTTGGTAATAAATTACACCGAGATTATGTCCCATAACCTAACTGCAACTATTCCATCAGTGATTAAAGATCAAATGTAAAGAACTCTTAAAAAAACCTAAAAGTCATTATTTCTCCCTGTGAGGAAAGTGTGGCTGAAGATGGATGTGTTTCCTTTGTGCTCTGCAGGGACTGATAATTCACCAACCCCTGTGAGTGCAGTGGCCTTTTTTGTGTCAGGGCAGCCCTGACTGGGTCATGGCCACATCTTTAGGTGCTTCTCCCTTTGTGTTTGGAGGAAAGTTAAGGCACAAATGTGTTGCTTTGCCCTTTGCTTTCTCAATTTGGAGTAATTTCCTGGAGTCATTACTTGCTAAAGAGGAATCTATATGTGAGATGCAGAGCATGTTTTGTTAAGGAGTAACTAACAAGCAACTAGTTTTAGGAGCGTGACAAATGTTCATTCTTTAACAGTTTTGGTTTGGGCGCTGCTATATCAGCATCATTGGTGGAACATGGTAAACCAGTTACACAAAGCCAACCAGTTTAATTTCATTGGCCAGAAAAAGATTTTTAAGCTGGTACAGGCACTCCTCAATACTGGGCATTTATGTGACCCAAACTCCTGATGAAGCAATATCTACTGCAGAGGCACTACAACAAAAAATGACTGTTTATGCATCCATCCATGGTCCCTTACGCTGATGCTGACATCTAAGTAGAATGGAATCATGGCCAGTGTCTGAGGGAAGAAAATCCATGTCAGGCTATCAACAGAAAGGGCAGCCTCTGCATTAGCACAAATGACCACCATTCCCATGGACCTCAGCATGAGTCTGTTTGTAGAAGTCCTCATTACTTTGCATTCTGAAGTACCTGAAGGCTCTGGGAGATAATGTCCACCAGATAGGGCTGTTTTAAGGGCTGACAGGAGCCTCATAAAGTTCAACACTGCAGTGTAGAGAACTGTAGAGTCTTGCTTAAGGAAGGATCTTAATGAATGTGCAAAAATACCTGCAGGGAAAGTGCAAAGAGGACAGAGCCAGGCTCTTTTCTGTGATGCCCAGTGCCAGGATAAGAGCAGTGGGCACAAACTGGAACACAGGATGTTCCCTCAGAGCACCAGGAGTGCTTCCGTGCTGTGCAGATGACGGAGCACTGCACAGGCTGCCCACAGGCTGTGTGTGGGCTCTGCTCTTCAGAGACCTTCAGCAGCTGCCTGGATGTGGGCCTGGGACCCTGCTCTGGTGTCCCTGATAGAGTGGGGGGTTGGGCCTGATGGATCCAGAGGACACTGCCAGCCTCAGCCATTCTGGGGTACTATGAAATGACTGCCATGATGCACTGTGGTGTACAAGCACAGGGTGACCCAAGATGCCCGCCATGACCAGCCATGGCATACAGGGGAGCACGTGGCCATAAGTGATACCCACACCTCTGACCTTGTGTGCTGGGTACCTTAAGCAGGAGAGAGGGGCCACACGGTGACCTGCACCAAAATCTGCAGACAACAGGTCTCCAGGGGTGGCAGGTCTCCTTATGGGCATTTAGACAGGACCTGCTTAAAAATGAAGGGGTGTTTTTAGGCTTAACTTCCATTGCTCATCGCTTCATTGTACAGGCTCCCTTCTGCTCAAAAACGACAATTGTCGTTCCTGTGCCATTCAGGCACATGCTGATGACAAAATCGTGTACCAGGAGCTCTGACACTGCTGTGATGGGTTCCAAGGAAGATCATACAAAAGTAGCAAATCTTTTGATCTAAACACCCTGCTAAGCAAATCCCACTGGTGAAGTAAAATCCTTCAGTTGTTTCATAGATACAAAAACACATTTCAGATACCAACTAAGAAGAAATTTGGCAGTTCTCAAACACTATCAAAAACCAAAAATCCTTTTGACTCTGAATGGGAGGTTTTCAGAGTGTTGGCCTCTCTGTGCTGAGTGACAGTACACATATTTGGGACACTTTTCCCCTCTGGGAGATGTGTGAGACGTAGGGGTGCCCATGAGCACATTAGGACTCTGGGCCATTTCAGATCATCACATCCGTTTGTGGGGCAGCGATGGCAGCATGGCACCGTCACTGCCTTTCTACTGGGACCATCTGATGGCCATGAGCCTGGCTCGAGCCCCTGCCCGCACCCCACACAGCAGGCGGCCCTGGTCCTCTGGGCCTTGGCTTAGGCTCAGGCGGCAGGAAGTACTGGAGACCCTTGGGTTCCCCACACCCATTGCTGGGCTGTCCTTTCCCTCGGTTCAGAGGAAGAGCAGAGCAGTGCCAGGTCTGCAGGGGATCCGTGCATCCCCAAGGACGTGGGATCCCGTAACACACACAGCAGAAGTCCCAGAAACACCGGGGGACAATCTGGAACCCACACAGCGCTGCCCAGGAAGGAGCCTCAGTCTCCAGGAGCAGACGTGCTGCTTTCCCCTGTCGAGAACAAGAGGCTGCAGCAAACCCAGCCTATTTATGTCACAGTTTCTGAGCTTTCCTCGTCCCCTCCCACCCCGTATTTTTAGTTTTTTTCTTCATCCGAGCCTGTCCCGACTTCACACCCAGCGGGAAAGATCAGGTTGCATTAACAGGGAGGGAGCGATCCGCGCCGTTTCCTCTCCTCCGAGCCGCGGTTTACGGTTACCACCACAAAAATAGGAAGCGCGTCCCACACGGCTCTCCTCCCCCGGCGCTCACGGCCGCATGACGGAGCTGGAAAACACAAACACGGGGCTCCACGTGGGCAGGGCTGGAACAACAGCGTATCTGCGGTTCGGGACTGAGGCGGGGCCCGGGCTGCCGCGTGTGGGAGAGCAGGTGGGGAATCAAACACGGCTTGCGCGTGTGGGCACCGGGAGGACGGCGGTGCCGAGCCGAGCCGAGCCGAACCGAACCGAACCGCGCCGCCGGGAGCGGAGCCCGCGCGGTTCACGCGACGCCTCCCGGGCGGGGCGGAGCGGAGCGGAGCGGGGCGGGCGGACAAAGCCGAGCTGTCAGCGGGCGGGCGAAAGGAAAAGCGGCGGCGGTAGCGGCGCGGAGCCGAGCAGGTGAGCTCAGTGCCCGGCCCCGCCCGAGCGCCGGGCCGCGCCGTGCCACGCCGGCAGCGGGAGGCAGAGCGGAACCGTGCGGTGCGGAGCGGGGCGGGGGCGGCTTTGTGCGCGGCGGGGCCCGGGATAACGGGACCGCTCGGCCCCGCGGTGGGGCCGGCCGGGGCAGGTAGCGCGGCGGGGGCTGCGTACCGGTGTTCGCCTTCGCCGTCGGTCCGAAAGTACTCGGCGGGGGGGAGCGAGAGGCCGCCCCCGGCTTCTCCACTCCGCAGTGGGAAAAGTGCGACCCTCCCCGTGACTCTCGGTTGGCAGCGCCGAACCCTGTCGGTTCTGCGAGCACGCCTGTTGCCGCCGAGCTGCGGGCGTCTGGAGCAAGCGTCGGTGCATCGCTCGTGTTAAACAGCGTCTGCCGGCAACAGCCCTCTGTGCTCAGTTACGGTCCCTTCCGTACTTTCCTGGCTTCCCAGGGGGATTTCAGCTTTCTCTCTGCCCCCAGACTGGGTAGCGGGTGGGATGAGGCCGATGGTGCAAGCTCCTGATTTCCAGTAGTGGGGGAACTGCGGCGGTGAAGGAGATAGAAACTTCCAAACAAGAAATATCGCAGCAATCTTCTGCACGTTTTGCAAGAAGATAAATGCCGGCAGAAGTGTCATTTCCCCAGTGGAGCCGCAGAGCCGTGTGATGCTCTGTTTGAAATACGGCGTAAGGGTCACAAGATTCGCTTGCTCTCTTAAAATATATTGTCTTTAAAGGTAAAATGGACTGCTTAAAAACTTGTGCAGCAGCACTGCTGCAGGTAGATCTCTCAGCCGGGGTTCTGATTGCTTCAGTGAAGTGTTCAGTGAGGAAACATCTCAAGGGCATCCTGAGGTATTTCTCATTCTGCAGCTGTACGCGCTGTCACATCAGGATGCCCGGCCCACGGACCGAGCACTCTCCAAGTCCCCAGTGCACATGTGCTTTGTGCTGCCTCTCGCAGGGAAGGCTGACTGACCCTACCCCATTCAAATGCAACCTTGGGCTTCAGAAGTGACAAACTGTTCATGAATCTGACTTGTCCTGAGGGCGAGTGTGGGTTTGTCCCAGTCAGCCTCAAATCCAGCATTTTGGATCCGTACATTCTTCAGTGTTACAAGGAGGGAAGGATCAGCTCGGTAGGACAGCAGCAGAAGGGGCAGTTAGCATCTAATGAACTTGGTGCCTGTTTCTGAGATACCTACACCCTTTGGATATGTTTCAAAGACAGACAAAATATGGGTATTTTTCTATGATGTCACCGTGTGGGGTGTGATGTGGTGGGCTGGCACGTGCCGGCCATCTGCACTAACAGACTAAAAGAACTTCTGGTGTGTCCTTGTGAGGTTTAGTAATTTGGAGTGTTTTATGCTTATTTGAAGGTTTTGGCAATTGGCCCCTTACCACGTGCCTGTTCCTCAAGGTTAAACCTTCCCGTAGTGTCTGTTTCCCCAGGGAAAACAGAGGTGCCTGTGCTGTAGCTATTGTTCCTCAAAGCCTGTCCATAAGGGCAGCAGGATGCAGAAGGACACCTGGAGACTGAAAGAACTGGGTTTGTTCTTAAAGAAGGCTCTGGGAAGACCTCATCGAAGCCTTCCAGTAGTTGAAGGGATCTTATATGCAGGAATGGGATCAATTTTTACAAGGGGACAAGGCAAGGGGAGTGGTTCTAAACTGAAAGGGCAGAAATTTTGACTAGATATTAGGAGGAAATTCTTTACTCAGAAGGTGATGGCAGTGGCACAGGCTGCCCAGAGAAGCTGTGGGTGCCCAATCCCTGGAGGCATTCAAGGCCAGCTTGGATGGATGGATGGGGCCCTGGGCAGCTGAGCTGGTGGGTAGCAGCCCTGCCTAAGGCATGGGGTTGGGTTTTTGAGGTCCCTTTCAACTCAAGCCATGCTATGTTAAGGACACAGAGACTTTATTCCTGGTTCTCTAAGGTGTATTGGAAACAACCACAGTGACATATCTGTCTGGCAGTGGGGGGCTTGGGCAAATATTTCAGCTCTTCGAATTTAATATGTACTGCCTTGTGGCAGTTAAATTCAGATGTTCTATATCTAGCTCCCCTCATTGATAGTAAGAATCTCAGTTCATGTTTTTTTTCATTCAGCTCTTACAAGCTTAAGTATTCTAAGCTATTTAGCATTGTCTCTTCTGGCTACTGTGAAACCTTGCTCAGATATTTTGGCATTTTTTTTTTGACCATTTCTCCAAATGCTAGTGAAATATTTGGAGGAGCAGTTACTTAAACCACAAACAGTGCCACACACATACATACAAATGGGTAATCACAAGAATTCATCCTCAGTAAACTTTGGGGAAGGAAAAAAAAAAAGGGAAGGAGCCTTCAAAATTGCTGTAAATTTTGCTAAAACACATCCTTCCAATTTAGCTTTAAATATCCATTATTCTGGCCCTTTTTCTCTTGCAACATTGAAAGTTTTTAATATGGTTAAGTGTTTTGAAAACAAGCTTAATCCCAGAAGAGGGAGAAGCTTCAGACTAACACAATTAGGTGAGTGGAATTTTTCCCTCAGGCACCTCTGGAGAGTGATACAATATCGTGTCAAAAACTGTAAGCTGTGGCTCACAGAGCTGGGCTGGGCCAGTGTTTGTGTGAGGCATGGGAAAGGAAAATGCAGATGGTGCAGAAAGTGCCAGTGGTGAACGTGTCAATAGCGCTGCTCTGAGTCACTGGTGGCCCAAAGTCCAACCACTGCATGATGGCACATGTGTTGGTGTTGGCTGAGTCTTCAATGAGATCCTGAATCTTTGAGCACCTTTATATATATTATTTTATATACGCACAGTGTGCGTGTAATCAAAAGTCAGGGTTTTTGCCTAGCAAAGCACTAAGTTTAGGATGGCTCCAACTCACTCACATGAATTCCTTGCAGCTTCAGTGGGGCTGCATTTCTCACTGCTGAAAAGATGATGTGATCCAGGCAATCAGTGCACAGCTTTTGTGTCCTTACTGCCATGAGCTGCGTCTGCACCATTCCTGCTGCCAGGCTCTGGGAACATTGTTCACTTTAAGGGGAATGAGGGAAATAGGGATGCTTGGCCATCTTGGGAGGGTAGGTGAGGAAAACCTCAAATGGCATATCTTCTTACAAAGGGATTGAGAAGGCTTCATGGATGGTAAGGAAAAGCACCGACTGATCTGCATTTGGGGAGGTCAAATGAGGGAAAGGGGACTGGAAGCAGGGTAAAGAATGAGGAAAGTAGAAGGCAGAACTTGAACTGCAGGTAAAGGAAGACAGAAGACAACAAGAATGCTCCAGGAAAGCAGTCAGGACAAGTATTTATCGTCTTATTAGCTGCAGATGCAGCTGGATCTTGGAGCTGTTTCACATTGCATTTGTCATCAATGGGCTGAACCACATCCCCAGCACACAGCTGTGGGACGGACAGGATTAAGGGCAATTCTGGGAGCACTGCCAGCATCTGCAGCCTAGCTGCAAGGCTGCCCTGGGCTATTTTTATCTTGGCTACGTCCAGAAAGAGTTTTTAAGAGGTCTGAAGAAAGCATGCCCTGCTGTCTGACAGTCCCCATAGCAAGAGCAGGGCTTTAGGTGGGGCAAGCATGCTCAGATTTGATCAGCCACTGCTGCCCTGAAGAGGGGATGATGCACCGTACTGGTCAGGTAAAGATGGATGATGGAGAAGGGGTGATGAAGAAGATGATCCTATTTGAGCACCTCTTCAGGCCCAGAATCTCCTCTGAGTCTTATGCTGAAAACAATTATTTTCTCCCAGCTTTATTCCATTGAGCCTTGAATGACCCTGTTTTAAACATGTCCTGTTTGAAGCTTAGGAATAGTTCTAATGTTTTACAGGAGCCTGATCCTTTCTGAAAATGGCTGACTATGTAACTTTTCCACCTTGTAAGAAGAAGTCGAAAGTATTTACTCAGACGCTTTCAGATTTTCAGTACTTAAAGGAATTTGAGTAAATTTTCATTAAGGGATAAAGTTAATAAGGTCCTAATACTAAGTAAAATACCATTCACACAAATAGCAAGCTTTCAGGTTGATCTAACTATCAATGCCTAGCAAAGACCAAGTAAAAATACCAAGTTGCTAGAAAATACAAATCCTATATTTGACAGGTGGGAAGGGAAGGAAGATGTAAGATGCAGGTTTATTAGAGGTAATCTTCAGACAGTGAAATTGTTCTAAAGTAGTTAATCTGTTTGTACATTTGATAGACTTGTTAAAGTTGACGGAGAAGAAGCTGTCTCTGATTTCATCACAGACTTTGGTTGTGCAACTTCTGGTGAGAAATAGACAAGTATCTTCTCAGGCTACTCCTTTTTGAGGAATTTTATTCAAGTATGCTTTGATCTGGTAACCATCTTATGTACTGGTTAACGTTAGACTGAATATAGATAGATTAGTAACAGTCTCTTCAAACAGTTTTATCAAAGGAAAACAATATGTTTAGTTTGGCTTTGTCATATTTAGACTGAATAGAAATGCTATGAATAAGCTTCTTGAATTTTTGTTGCAATGTGGCACTTGGAACCAACCTTGGATCTCATGACTCATCTCTTCTGGGAATGCAGCATCCCTTGCAGAGCTCAAGAATCCAAATTCAAGAGCATTTGCAAGCCATGGGAAAAGACCAGGCTAAGAGGCAAAACATAAGCAATAGGAGAACACTTTTCTTGATTTCATGGTTGGAAAAGACTTCTAAGATCACCTAGTCCAACTGTCAACCCATCCCCACAATACCTACTAACCATATCCCTCAGTGCCACATCCACAGGTTCTGGAACACATCCCTGGGCAGGCTGTTCCAATCCTCACCACTCTTTCTGAGAGAATTTTTTTCCCACTGTCCCATCTGAACTTCCCCTGGTGCAACTTAAAGCTGTTACCTCTCATGCTATCTCTTTTCCACCTAGGAGGAGAGGCTGAACCCCACTTTGCTACAACCTCCTTTCAGGTTGTTGCAGAGAGCAATAAGGTCTTCATTTCCCCACAGCCTCTCCCATAAGACTTGAGCTCCTTCATGGCTTCTCTGCCTTTCTCTGGTGCTCCAGCACCTCAATGTATTTCTTGTAGCAAGGGTCCTATCTGATTTCCATGAGATTCCAGAGTTTTTCAGGCCTGACAGTGCTAAGGACATTATCTTGCAGGAGTACCTGCAAATGCAAGTATTGTTTGGCAGTCTTTGGGTCTTTTGGATTTTGATGGACAGATAAATACGTTTCTAAACACCTGCAAATATTATTTGCTTTGCTTTCTCACATTAGAAACAACTCATTGGCAGATAGTATCTGCTTGGTATCAACAGAAGCCTATACACTAAAGGAAAACAGGTGACTTATGATTGTAATTCAACTAATCAGAGAGGCAGTGGGTAACTCACTTCTTCAGGATTGCTGTTTCAACTCCCAGCTACTGCATTGTGCCAACTGAGCAAACGCTTGCCTTGGCATTTGGTGTCCCACACAGTGCGTTTTCCTAGCACCATAGTGGATGGTATGACCCACTCACAAAGCTGTGTTCCACTCCAACATGTTACTTCACGTATCTGCTGTACAGATATGACCAATACCCATTATTTCCAAATGATCAAATATTTAAAAGCTCTGACATCAATGTAGCATGCAGTGTACGCAGATTAAACCTTAAAGCTGTTCATTGATTATCGC
Organism: Perdix hodgsoniae; assembly: GCA_035772895.1. Taxonomy (NCBI): domain Eukaryota; kingdom Metazoa; phylum Chordata; class Aves; order Galliformes; family Phasianidae; genus Perdix; species Perdix hodgsoniae. Next base: position 7,325,303 of record JAPSGF010000019.1, on the reverse strand, counting down.
AAACTTAATCTTCTCGTTAATTAAGTTGTCAGCCATTAGTAGTTGCAATAACTTTTTATAGGCACTTCCCTTCCACTTCTTTCAACTCTGTTAATCCTTTAACAGCCTCATGTGCTTTGGTGTCAATCATCATCATGAGAAATGCTTGCAAAGAAAATGGGAAGTTAGAGGTACAGGAGTGTACACGCTGACAGCTGTTTGTGAAGATCTTTGTGTCACCTTAGCAAGCCACAGGAAACTTGTTAGTAATAAATATGAATTCTGTAAGAAGCAAAGGTTGCAAGGTGCAGCTGGAAACAGTCTGGGGAATGTCAGGGGAAAACTGCATTTGCTGAAGTTCTGAATAGCAGCTCTTAGTTTGCTGTCTCCTGGAAATTTTTTGAAGTATAAATTAAATAATTCCAGATTAAGGATAAATAAATAAATGAACAGTCTGAGATTTCAGTTCTTTCTACATTTAATACTCTTTTTTGTGCCAGGGAGGAGCCCTGCTCTCATTCACTGCTGCCTTTTCATGCACTGTGCTCCTTTCTCATACATTCCCTCTTGTGTAGTTTTCACATTCTCTTCCTCCTAACTGCATCCTGACTGCAGCACTTCCTCTTGTCAGCAGTTCTGTCAGCTTGTTTCCCAACCCCCCCCATCTCTGACTTTGTTGGGGCAATGGCTCCTCTTTTCATCTCTAGTTTGTACACTACTGCAGTGGGGTCCTACTTATGACTTGCTCCAATGCACATTCTGGGGAGCGCTTGTAATTACCATTGCTCAGGAAAGCAGATGTGTTTTTAAGTCTTGCCTTTGCACAGTAGTTGCTGGTAAAAGCCAGATGGAGGTGGATATTGCTGTGATGAGCTCCCAGTAAGTGCTGACCCACTGGACACCTACTTGCTTGTTTATATTCGTCTCTTCCAGTTTTGGATGCTAAAATATAATCTGGTCAGCTGAGCTTTACCATGAGTTTTCTCATGGCTGTAACAGCAACAAGTGTGACTTGTACAGCTGCAGAATGTTTTGTTTGCCTTTAGAAACGTAATAAAGTAGTTATAGCAGGCAGTGCAGGTGTGTTCTTGTAGTTGGAAGAGGCATTGACAATACTCGGAAAATCAGATATTTTTTTTTTTCATGTGCAAGGTTTATTAGAAGCCAATCTGAAGCAGAAAGTTTTTTCCCTCTTGTTTTTTGTTGCTAGCTGCTACAGCTCAGGCCATACCATTTTACCATTTCGTGTTTTAGTAACAGAGAATAGTTACTACCCACCAAAACAGCAGTACCTGTAAAAATTAAAGCCTCTTTGTTATCTCACCATCCAGTATTTCTAACAGAAGCCGGATCCAAGTCCTAACCTAGGTATAGGGTTCACTGCACAGAGCACAGAAGTACTTATCTCATAATTTCTGATTTTGCTCATCTCTTGTGATGTTCCTCCTTCCTTCACCCACACCTCTGTTTTCCCCCACTGTTCTTGAGAACATCAGCCCAAAATAAGGGAGAATCTAATCTGCTTTGTCATATTACTGAAGCGGGTGGAGAGGAAGCCTGCTATGGGACCTTAGAGTGGTAGGAAAGCAAATGTAATTTATTATATTTCTTCCAACTTGATATTTAAATATAACTGGGTTTTTTTGCTCTCGCATGCTATGCTTAATTTGTGAAATCACCATGATTATATCTTTTTTCCCAGAATCGTCAAACTTTCTTTAAAGGTGAAATGCTTTTATTGACCCTGCAGGAAAACACTGCAGAACGTCTGTATTCACATATGGTATGACATGAGATTGCGTTCTTTCAGCCACAGAAAGAGACATAGGTATCTGTCCTTTAATTATGGAATTTAAAGCAAAAGATGTTTTCTGTTGCTTGCAGAGGTACGGAAGGAATGCAAAGTAAAAGCTGTAGCTTATTAAGCGATATCTTTTATTTTGATTGTTTTTTTTTTCTTCCATCTGATACTTCATGAGGACTGGAAGAGGAACACAGGCAATATTAAGCTTATATTTTAATGTTATAGCAAAAGTTCCATATGGATACATGTATTTTAATGGCCAATTAGCATTTCCTGACAGAAGTAGACTGGTTTTGTGAGAAGGAATGCATGTTATTTTAATACTTATTAAAGTTAAGACTTGATCCCCATCCCTGGAGGCATTCAAGGCCAGGTTGGATGGGGCCCTCAGCAGTCTAATCTGGTGGGAGGCAGCCCTGCCCATGGCAGGCATTGGGACTGGATGAGCTTTAAGTTCCCTTCCACCTCAAACCATTCTAGGATGATGATTCAGGAAAATACCTCTCCATATCAAGATGGGGCAATCACTTCAACTTAAATACAGGAAATGTTGGGCATAATAGCCATTACTCGCACAGATCTTGTTAACAAGAACATAATCTCCTAATCACTCCCTTGACGGCAAACTCAGATAATAGAAGCATAGTTGGGCTCCTGCCAAGCAACTCAAGAACTCCAATTTCACACCCAATCTCCTGCAGGAGTGCCAGGATAACCTCAATTATTCACGGAAGAAGAGCCTAACCGCTGTGAATTTATAGTTCCTTATACCTGCGATTTTAAAAAGAAAAAAAAATGAACCGGGGGGTACAAAACACTGAGTAAGAAATAGGAACATGTACCTCTTGATCTGTTTACACTACACACCAAAGCAGTATATAACCACTAAGGATGTAACATCCTAGTGCATCTCTTCACTCCCTTGAATTAGCCCTTGAGGAAAAAGTTTTGTTGTTGTTGTTTTCTTTAAAAATTGGAATAGTTAGAAGAGAAAGGAACAGAATCTAATTTTTAGAAGTTATGGTCCCTGTGCATCCATGCCATGTGTGTGTTTTAATGGGGTTTGCAAAGGTTTTTAATCTTGCATCATCTTCATGATGTCAGTGATGAAGACAGGAGCCTACACTCGTGGTTGTGCTGGTGTAAGTAGAGATTGCTGCAACTTCATAGATATGTTTGGCTTAAAATTTGATGCACTTCCAATACAAATAAATACTGAGCGAAGCTCTTAGGCTTCCCTTGCTACATCAGTGCTTCTAAAAGGCAAGCAACCAAGCAAGCTCACCTGCTTAACTTTTGTAGACCATATGGCAGAAAATGCAAATATTAGGACATGGTTAATTTTCTTTATCTACATTTTACCATTATCTTGTAAAGCTGTCAACTAGCTATCTACTTTTTTTTTTCTTTTTTTTTTTCCACTAGTAAACAGGGCGCACAAGAAGTTGACAACACAATCATCTTGCTTCAAACTTTATTACAGGCTGAGTTTCTGGGTGGGATGAAGGGTGGAGCCAGACATTTAGCTACACCCATGGTGAGGTTTATAAGGAGGTTTCTAGGGAAGCTCTTTTTTTTTATTTACCAGTCTCTGACAACTGTCAGTTTTATTTAGCAGGTTTGTTTGTTTATTTGTTGTTTTTTTTCCAATTGTTAATATGTCAAGGCTTCATAAAGACTCACGTAATGGGGATAGTCCTCCAAATACATCTTTGAAACAGCGAAGTAAGGTAAGTCATGGAGTTTGCTTTCCTAGCTTAGTTCCTTTTTGTGCAAAATACCTCTGAGGCAGAGACCTGAGTACTACTGTAATTTCAAAGGCCTGTGTTTTCTTTACTGTGTATAATTGAAGTTTTGTTCTCCATAGTTTTGCATTCCTGTAATGCTAGTTCAAGTGGGGGAAAAAAACCAACCTCAAATATCTCCAAATTTTGTAGACTTTGGGGAAGTTAGTATTTGCTATAGGGTGATCTGGTCTTTAAGGGTATGGCTTTAAGGACTAATTTGTGCCACCTGTCTGCAACACTGAGGTTATTGTGGTTTTTGTTATGGTGCTGCTGTTTGTTAGCCACCCCAATATTAACTTCTCAAATGTACAAATAAAAGATATGCTATGCTTAATTGCATAATTACTGTGGCTTAGTCAGAACTCTTTGATACACCCAGGAATCCTGTCATAATTCTGGTTTGAATTGTATCACAGTTTCCTTTCATACACCTGCATGTAAATGCTTAGGAACTATTAAACTATAAACTATTCTGTTCAGCCGAGGTCTCTTGAGTTACTATGAGTGTCCTGAAATGAAAATCTGTGCTATGAAGGCTTGTTGCTGTTCAACACAGGTGCTTCTGTTGATACAGTGCTTTTCTAGATGTATCTGTATTTGTTTATAAGATGCCTGGGTGAAAACATTTGTAATCATCTACTGAAGTACTAAGAAATGATCACAGCAATGTAGAGGGTGCAGCTGGGACGCATCAAGAGTAATGGGCAGCATAAAAATACCTCACTTGCACTGGTTTCCTAGCTCTGAGCTTACTGTGTAAAGTGTAATTGTAAAGTGTAATTGTAAGGAACTAGCAAGAAGGGACTGAACCTTGGAAATGCCTTTTTTGGAGCTCCCATCAGGCCTTGGACAAAATGGAAGAAAGCCTGGACTTCTTAAAAAATGGAATAAGCTACCAGAGAAATGTATCTGAAAAGTTAACTTTTTCCTCCAATCATTTCACTTGCAGACATCCAGATTTTCTTTTGTGACCTTTCAATTTAGAAGGAATGAAGTCACATTTTATTTTGTTTTCAGTCATTGCTCCAAAACATGGGAAGTATTTGAGGATCAGTAGTCTACAAGTTTTCCTGCCAAATGCTAAGTTTCACTACCAAGTGCCACAAAAATAGCCAAAGTCTTGGTTTCCACAGAGCTGGTGCTGTTTATGGGTTCTCTCTCTTTTTTTGGTTGTATTTTTTTTCTTTTCCTAGCTGTAAGCAAAACTGTGAAAACTGTATCTGGCAAGAAAAGCTGACTGACAGCCCCTTGGGCACAATGGTATGATGCAAGTTAGAGACGCTGTCAGAGCATTCTGACAGTGTGTGCTTAGTAGACATGAGAAAATGAATGCATCCTAAGTTTGAAGAGACACATTTTCTGCCATGATAATGCTGTGGTTTTGCTTTAGAGCTGGTACTGTCTATATTGAACTTGTAGTGTGCTTGAGACACGTGGTCATTTCCACTTTTTGCAATGTGTTTTTACTGATACGTGACAAAACTGGTTGTGGTGGGAGGAGGCTTGTTGAACAGCAGAGCAGCATCCTGCAGGGCAGTCCCTTGGCCTTATCCAATGCCATGCTAAGGTTGGATTCTTCATATTTTAAGTGCATTGCATTTATTTTAATTTTGGTGCTAACTGGTATACTAACAAACTGTTCAAAAATACTTGCTGTTACTGTTTTGTTAATGCAGTAAACGAGAGGAAGAAAGAGGAAGATAGAATCATAAAATAGATCCATTACAGTTGGAAAAGACCTCTAAGACCATCCAGTCCAACTGTCAGCCCATCCCCACCATGCCCACTTACCATGGACATGTCCAGAGATGGTGACTTCACCAGCCCCCTGGACAGCCTGTTCCAATGCTGCACTACCCTTTCCAGCAAGAATTTTTCCTAATATCCAGCCAGATACTTTCAATACCAGCAGAGAATTGTAGATGTTTCTGCTCTTGGATTCTTTTGGATGGATTTTCTGAATCAGAGAGAGTTTGAACTTTTTCAAGTGAGCAATGTAAGGTTATTTAGGATATTGATACAATGCCTAATGTGTCTGTAAATTTTGTCACCTCTCTAATCTGGGATTAAAATGACTTTTGTCTTTGTGTGGACTTGAAGAGTGATACTCTTGGAATAAAGCCCATGTATTTATGACACTCACCTACAGTTCAACACAAATAAGTCAAAGAACACTGATTATCCTATCACAGATTATTTTCTGTATTTGATCAAATTTAGGTAATTTTAATAGACTATTTTTGAGTAGCCAAACTGCAAACATTAGGATGCCATCTTTCTCTCCTGATTCTTTTTATTTTTTGGAGCCATGTTAGTACTAAGTGCAGAAAGTCCACAAAGATGATTTCTTGGTAGTAAGCTGTGTAATTAAGAGATGGATGAATGATGAAAACCTTTCAGTAACTTATTTTATTTGGTGTGATGTATGAATCCTAGAATTCTTTGAGTTGAAGGGAACACTTAAAGGTCATCTAGTCCAACTTCCCTGCAATGGCAAATGGTGCTGGCAGTTGGATGACTCCAGACTGGTGTTTGTTAGTCCTGTCATACTTAAATAGTTTTGTTATCAGAAGTTTCAAGCATAAAACTTTATTGTGTCTTGATGGATGCTAAAGTTAAATTTTCATCTGGGCTCTCTCTTCTTGGTCCTTGTGTAGCAGCAGAGAGCATTCAGAACTGAGCTGAGGGAAGTGTGGGGCTGCTCTGGTGGGAAGAGAGATGACTGTGAGGAAGAGTAGCCCCAGGGGATGAGGAGGACAAAGTGGATGGAGGTGGGCCCCATCCGGATGGTGTCTTCTGAGGTTTTGCCTAGCTTTTAAGCCTTGCTAGCCCTGAACAGACTCCAGTGACTCTCCTTCTTTAGCATAATCTATTCTGCTGCCACCAAGAAACTGAGCTTTCTAACTCCTGAATGAGGATGGAAATGCATTTTATCTATATTCTTGGGTCAGCAAAATTTTCAATATACCATCGAGAGGACCTGTGCTGGCCCTGCTTCCTGGGTGCCTCGTTACCTTGAGAACCAGCAAACCTCTACGGATTCTCCTGATTCTCTTGGTTTGTTTAGATTTTAGGAACCTGAAATCAGAGGGCTTTTACAGATCCTAAAATCATTGCAGTTTCCTCAAGATGGGTGGATGTCCTTAGTAGTAATTTTTCCTCAGGGTGCTGTTAGAGGGAAGTGTAAGCTGGCCTCTACTGCCCTAAGTTCAAGTCAATCCAAGCTGCTAAGGTTAAATTAAATGCTGCCTCTAGTGAATTTGAAATTTTGCTATTTCTTTATCTACTTGACAATCATGCAAATGAGCAACGTCTCCCATGATGAGGCAGGAGCCTGAAGTTCAGCTTCTCTGTGCACTGTAGCAGAGGCAATGAAAATTCTCCTTCAGTAACGAAGATCATAAAAGGTTTTATTTGCCGGCATATAAAATAACATACTGAGAAAGAAATGTAACTGCCAGTCACCCAGCCAGATGTTACTGACCTGAAATAACTTCTGTGAATTGTGCTAAATGCTTGAAGGCCACATCGGGCAAAGGGTGTGATTAGTGCTATACTTATGTTTTTAGGGTGATGCATCGTCTGCTGCAGCAATAATCATTCATGGACTACAACACATGATCATGTTAGAAAACCAGATAGAGAAATGCTATGATAGGCTTGTCAAATGAAGGGAGCTTATTATGTAGCTGTGGGCCAACAAGAACCATTTGTCTGACTGATGGCAGTGATGTCTTTTGTCTCCCTTTGAAAGGAACGCGCAGCTACTGGTACAGTGTCTGTCCATTAAAACAATGTGGCACTGAGTTGTCAGCACTTTGTTCACTGTGCTTTAGTGTGAAAAATTCAGAGTATCGCCTCGCTCTGCATGAAGATCCTACTGAAGTTTTATTAAATTTGGTAATGCACTATAGGATAAATGTATAGGTTATGCTGCCGTCTAAATGCATCCATTTAAATCCTCCAAGACAGTGGTGCAGGAGCTGTTATTTCCTGTATGTCTCCCTCTGTGCAGTATAGATTATTAATGTTTTTTTTTGTATCTGTGTGTGTTATCTGTTTACATTTGAATTCTAAAATCCGAAACTGCAGGAAGAGGTTTGATGAGAGCAATATCTGAGACAGAACTGCATGGTATATTTCTCCCTGTCTCATAATCCCAGGCATGGAGGTAGGTCTTAGAGGATGCTGGTGACTGTCAGTGTCTCACTGCAGAATTGCACTGGAGGAAAGCACTGAAACTTCCATCGTCTCCTTGCAAATCAACGGATCTACTGGCAGGGGAAAGGGGCAGCAACTGGTGTTTCTGAATTTATGGGTTCTCATTCATGTCCCGTTTTCTGCTGTGGAACAGTAGGAAAAAGAGCACAGCACCTCAGCAAGAAGAGGTTATAAGCATCTGCTCTAAGGAAAGCAAAAGTATTTCTGGGAATAAAAATAACTGGATTCCAAATATAACAAAGCATCAGCCCAATAAAACTGAGGCAGCTTCAGCTGTGTTATTCTTTGCATATCTTGTATGTCAAAATATATTATCATGGTCATTTTCATATTCTGGAAATTCAACATCAATTTGTCATCAAAAAAGGGTAGGCAAGCTGAATCCTGGCAGTCGTCTTTAGGATACAGCAGTTTGTCTAAGCTGACACATTGCGTTGAGGGAGAGCAGAGTTACACTGAAGTAAAGTGATGTGCTTGTGCTTTGACAGGCAAAAGGCATTTAGTTTGTTGCTAAGTTGCCAAACCTTGTCATCTGAGAGTGTTGCAAAGACTTCCAGCTGTCTGTATGTGAACAAAATATCTGGGTGAATTAGAATTTGTCCCATTGAACGTCTCACCAGAAATGACCTTGCCTGGTCTTGTGTATTCAAACTCAAGTGCAGCCTACTGCAGCCTCTGAATGATGCTTCAGACCAGGACAGCACTACTGAAAACAGTGTTGAGAACAGTGGATTTCCCAGTAAGATTGAATCAGATATATGCATACTCTATCATTAAGTTTTCCACAAAACAGGAGTGATGAGGAACAACTGCCAGTGTTTTGTTTTTCTATCCAAGCTAAAAGATTTCACCTTGTAGGTGTGAAAAATCAGCCAGCGTGGGAGTTCTGTCATCTGTAAGAGAAATAGCAGGTATGTAAATGGTGAATCTGTCCAAAGTACTTGTTTCTTTGGTTAAGTGGTGGCTTTCCCTGCTTAGTTTGCACAGCAAACAGAAAACAAGGAGTGTCTGGAAAAGGCAGTATGAGAAGCATTCACACTTACATTGTATATGCTACTAAAAGGAGCTTAGTGCTCCTCCAGACCAATATTTGCATGCAGTTTGCTGAAGGAAAAGATTTTCCAAAGCCAAAATACCGTGGAAGCTCAAATTCAATCTGATATGGTAGAACAAGTCAGAAATTTCCCAGTCAGCTTTTATCTAATGAGCAGAAATAATGCACGTGCCTTCAAGTTAATGTGCCCGTCTGCTTTGTTCTGTGGCACTTGTCAGCGGAACAAATAAAGAAAAGTAAAATTTTCCATTGGTTTTGTAGTGTAGTTTCTTAGAGGAAATACTACAGCTCACAAATGCAGCCCAGAAATTTCTGATTTGAAATTTAAATACAAACTGCCCTTTCAAAACAAAGCAATGCTAACTTGAAAGGATGAAGCCTGGTACCTGGCCTTGTGAGCCCCCTTCCGTGTGACTTGCTTTAACTGTGTGTAATATCATAGTCTAACTAAATGAGATAACAAGCTATCAGCATTATTCGTGCTTCCTGTGTCAAATATACAGGTCTTGCAATTTCATCTGCACTAGTTACTTGTATGGTGTCATTATCGTAATGCAAGTGCACTCAATTTTCCACGCATTTTAGCTTTACCAGTTGCAGGCAGGATGTGAGGTTGCCCCCACTTGCTAATCAGATCAGAGGCCCACACTTGTAAATAGTGTTACTGAGAAGGCAGCTGCACTCATCAGTGAAGTTCTGCTTCTTGGAGTGATCAAAGCTACTGCCATCTGGGAGGGCTGAGCAGCTCAGAACTCACCATTGTGATGTGTGGATTAGGTACCTAATAGTGTTTCTCTGCCTTCTTTCCAAGGGGTCCAGTCCTATCAGCATGCTCAGATCATGTTATTTGTGCTGCACATAGCAATCGGTGACTGTTTTCATTGAAAGTATTTGTGGAAGGGTACGGAGTGATGGTGAGCCCGTCTTCTGCCTTGTAGATGAGGATGGATGACTCAAAACATAAGAAGCTGGTCAGGATCTGCCCGTGAGCAGCTTGGAGAAGGCTTAAAACATGGCTATCCAAGGAGTTTAATGGCCACCTGGCTGTGAGCACAGTGCTTCGAAAAAAAGTTTGGCACTCAGGGACACTAGTCCCCTTGCATATCCATGGAAAAATAGCTCTCATGTGCCTTATCTAATCAGGGATTCACAGGGAGAATTCCACAACTATGGCCTGACTGCTTTTACAAGTGTGTACATTTGTAATTTATTGCAAGCAAACCATTCCACTCACATGAAAGAGGAGTCCAAGAATTCTTTAGCTGTTTGACCAGTGCTATAGAGAGCAAAGACTTGTTTACAGATTGGTATCTTACATACAAGTACATTGTGCATTATGTATTATAACTATACTTCTGCATTACATATTTAGACTTCTAGGGAGTGAAATAAAAAATTTGATACAAGATTTTTTTTCTGTTTTTGCCATCTCCACAGATACTGGAATCTATTTTTACATTGTTGAGTTAGTCCTATAATTCTTTGATATTGAGAAACTTGGGGCAGAGAAAGACACAAAAACTTTTAAAAGGACAGAGATAAGTGATGTGTCATGGAGTCTAGCACTCCAGCTAAGACTCTGCTTCCTGAGTGAGCTATGCAAGCCACGAGCAGCCTGCAGTTGTAGTACTTTCATACAGAAATATAAGATGATACAAGTTGAAAGAGGCCTCTGGAGGTTGTCTGGTCCTACCCCTGCTGAACCTAATCCCAATAGATTAGTTTGCTCAGAGACTTGTTGAGCTCTGCGTGTCTCAAAGAGCAGACTTCACAGCTTCACTGCACCCAATATTCAACCACCCTCGTGCTGAAAACACTTTTCCTAACATGTAATCAGGATTTGCTCTGTTGAAACTTGCCTGTTGACTCTTTCACTGCCAATGCATATCTTTGAGAAGGGCTTGGCCCTATCTTCTCCATACGCTCCCTACAAGTAGCTGTGGGCTGCAATGGAACATCACCCTACACCCTGAGCCTTCTCTCCATCAGGCTGGGCAAGCACAGGTCCCTCAGCCTCACCTGCATCCTGTGCTCCAGCCCCTACACCACCTGGGTGGAGTGGGCTGGGCTCCAGCATGTCTGTCTCTGGTTTGTGGTTGCCCAGGACTCAGGTATGCTGCTTTCGCAAGGACTGATTATAGGGGAACAATTGCTGTTCTGGATCTGCAAACCCAGCCCACAAAACCCCCTGTTTTGTTTTGTTTTTCCTCTCCAGCTGGCAGGCACCCAACCTGTGCTGTCCATCAGGGTTGTTTCCCTCTCAGGGATAAACATCTGTGCACTTGCTTTCCAGGCCGGGCCTGGAATGGTTCTTTCCTATGATGAAGTAGACACATCCTGTACTGTTGTGGAGATTATTTTTACTTTCTGAAGAAAGACACTGAATTGCTCATCTGAACAGAGATTGCTACTCTGTCAGATAGACATGCCAGCAGCAGAGTGGTGTTCTAGAACAGAAGATTGGTAGGAGTTTTATCCCCCTCCATGGGGACAGCTACCAGATTAGCACTGAATACTCTCTAATATGCTTATTTTCCTTCGCTTGCTGCAGAGATCCAAAAAAATTAATGCCACAGGAAAGCAAGATTCAGCCCATTTAACCTTATCCCTTACCAAGCCACTTGCTTTTCTCTTGGGCACTTCTAGAAGTGAAAGGGTTACAGTAACAGGTACACTGAATGCTTTTCCCTGGACTTTATTTTAGTGTGTTGTGATTCTAGTGTATGAAACAATGCATAAAACTGATAAGCTCCAGCCATTCTTAAACAAAGAACATGGTATAATCTCTACCAAAAGCAAAATCAGAAAGCATATTTAGTGCACACAGAAGTGAGTCAATAGCAAACTGCAGCCAGCTGTGCAGAATGTAAGTGGGTGCTTACCGAAACTAGTGGCTGTGCTGGTTATGGTAACCAACAGGTGTAGGCATTGACAATGCAAGTAAGACATTCAACTAACATGATAGAAGTTGAAATGGAGACATCAGTGAATCTGAAGTAAAGTTTTAACAAAAGTGTGTCTCCAATAATTGAAATAAGATAAGAAGTAGAGGAAAATCGTTTTTAGGCTGAAACAGAGCTAAGCGTGATGTGGCAGCCTGCTGCCAAGTACAGAGAATGACACATTTTGTATTCTTCCTATTAAGTCTGCCACCTACTGCTTGATGCACTTGCTTGGCATTGCTTGTGTCCAAAAGAAAAAAAAAAAAAAGAAAGAAAAGCAACAAAGAAAAGAAAAAAGTGTCAACTTTAACCAAAATCATGTGAAAGATGATTATTGCATCCTCAGTTTCATGGGCAGGAAGGCAGAGGAGTTTACTGATGGGAGGAGGGCAGGTGGGCTGCTGCTACAAGTGGATGTTCTGGTGTAACTGGCCGCGGCTTTGAACCCAATGTTGTCTCTAAGACATCTGCATCTGGGAAATTCCAGCTTCCAGGATGGAGAGGAGAAGACAACAGAAACAGAAGAAGATGATTACTACTCTCTGGGGAGTAAAGCAGGGTGGAAGGAGACTTCTGGAGAAATGGTGCATGTTCTTTGCTACTAAGTTGTTAAACGGGATGTGCTTGGATTTACTTTATATGTAAACAAGCAAAAAATATTGGTTGCATTGTAAATGAGAGGGAGGGAGCTGAGTTCTAAAGGAAGTCTCTAGACTTCTTTCATGCTAGTATGTGACTTGAAATCAGAGCAGTGACTGAGAAGCAGAACCGCTGGAACTAAGCCCTGTTAGAAATGGTGACGGTAGAAGAGGTGGGAAGCTTGGATGGGTGCTCAGTAGCGGCATCTTGTGTCTTCTGTAGCTGCCTTCCTTGTTGAGGACTCTGAGCCAAAACTGAGCATTTCTCGTGTCTCTGGAGTTGTGAATGGTACTAAACGCAACTCTGTTAATTTGTTTGCTTTGAATCTGCGCCTTTGTGCAAGAATCTGACTTTGCGGGAACCTATGGGCAAGTGCAGAGGATTCACCTATGAGTGATGAGACAGTATATGGTTGGGCTGGTAATTAGTAGCAAATTAGTAGTAAACCCAACTGCTAAATATGTGGATCTTTTCTTGTTTTATTATTTTTTAAATGTTTTTAATTCATGTATAGATCACAAAAACTAAAGAATTCTTTTCTCTGACACAAGATATCTTAAAGTTAATATTTCCGTTCATTTTTATTAAACAGGAAAGTATACATAAATAGTGATATACACTATTTTCTAAGTTAAAATCTGAGTTTATCCATTTCAGAATTTTGTCAAGCTATTCTCTAGTCAGTAAATGCCTGGATAGCAGCCACAATGGGCTTGCTTGAATTCTTCCAGCTGCTAAAAATAAGTTGGTTTTGAAGTTGTTTTCTGTAAATGCTGAGGATATCTGAAGCAATAATAGGCGACTGTTAGCCTATATTACAAATCTTTTTCACGCAACATCACTTTCCCAGTCATCACTGGGAGGAGGAAAAAATATCTGAAAAAATATCTATGCAGAGTAGCAGAGAGCATGCAGTCACTGAGACACAGGGACAGGACACAGGGCTGTGCGGCCACGGGGGAAACACTTCTTTCTCAGACAAAGTCTTGAACAAATATAGTGAAATGTGATAGAAGGCATTTGGCTGAAAGAACTTTAAAAACCATTCTGTTCTAACTTTTCCTTGTTGATCCTTTGAGCTTACAGCTATGGCTACTCTTTTCTTAGTATGAGTACATGAGGTGCATCTAAAAATTGTTGAAATTGTTGTGCCTTGCTTTTTGGAGAGGACCTTTTTTTTTCTTTTTTTTTTTTTTTTTTTAACCATCTTATTTTTGGCTTAGTATCTTGGCTTTGGGCCTGCCTTCTCAAATCCGTCTTGCTCATTTCTTTCTTTGTTAAGTTTTTATAGTGTTTGAAGGGATTTTGTTACAGAAACATACTCTGAGTTGATTTGTGTGAATGGGTTCAGTAGATGTTTCTGTTTGTGGATGTAGCAATAGCTACCAGAAAACAAGTTCATAGAGGGGAAAAGCATGTACTGAGAAAGAGCTTGTAAAAGCTTCCTGAGGTAAGCAGATAATCCCTGGAGGGCAGTGGTCCTGTTGAATCAACTGACTGTCCTGAGATCCAACAAACACCCAAGAGCAGAAGTCTTTTGAATCTGTGCAAGGCTACTATCAACGTGCACTATCATGAAGATCATGTTCTGGAACTCATCTACATCTGAGAAAGAGACAAACATAGGGTGCAGGGCTGTGGATACAGCTGGTGAAGTGAGGGACCCCACAAAGTTCTTTCTGATCTCCTTCCTGGAAGCCTGTGGTCTGCCAGTCCAACAGCCTTTGGCTGGGCTTGGACTCATGACTTTGAGATCCTCTAGATATTTATCCTCTCCCCTTTTACTTCTTGGCCTTTTTCCCACGTTTACTAGTGTAGAAGAAATGACTTCTCTAGATGTTTTGATAGGTTAAATATTTAGGAGGTGGGCACCTATTTTAATGTTAGAATGGCCTGTGTGTGTTGGGGAGTATTAAGGGGCTGAATTGTGCTTTGTGCGTAGCAGTGCTATGATGCCTGAGTCTGCAGCTGTGAGCAGTGTGGCCTGGCATGTGGAAGAGGGAAAGAGATGGCATCCTTGCCTCTCTCTTTTCTTCGTTGCATGTCTTCATCCTTCAACCATTCTAAAGAGGACTCCAGCACCCCATGGTTATCTCCCTCACGTTCAGAAACTAGGACCTCTTCTGCATTCCTTTGTCCACCTAAATTAAATTCTACCTTAATGACTTGGTGTTTACTACCACTCCCTTGCCTGGATGCTGCTCTGGCATCTCAAGCTAGAAGTACAGGTTGAGGTGTTGGCATGACTTGTGGAGCAGGTGGAGGCCTGGGAGTGCTGCTGCACACAGTGGCAAATGAATGCCAATTATCTCACCAGGCCAAAGCCATCATGCTGCTCATTACAGGTGAGCACATGCATGCAGGTAGAAGTCAGGAGATGCTGCTGAGTTGTACGTACTCAGTTTGACCTGTGTGTAGATCATCTGTTTTCAGGCATTAGTCACCTCTGTTATGATGACTTTTTTCTTCCCCCTCTTCCCCCTCCCCCTTTTTTTTTTTTATGATTATGTTGTTTATGGGTGAAGTTCAGTGTGGTGTCATTAAACAAGCTCTCAAATTGCAGTTTGCTTACTGAAGACAATGAAATAGTTACCTGCTTTTCATGAATCGCACTCTGTTCAGAAAATGTAGCTGAGAAGTTGTTCCATGATCAGATTGTCTGTTGCATTTCCAAGGGAATCACCATGCTCCTCCATTGCTTTTACCTGCTGGTTCTGCTCAACACCTTCTGATGCAAGATCACTTATCTTAAACGTTGTCTTAAGAGAGGTCCATCCTTACAAGTTGTCAGAGCAGTGCTGTTAGATCCCAGCTTCAGTTCAGAGGGTCTATTTGAGTAAAAGCTAACATACAATGTCAGATTTGCTGTTCCCATGCCAGTAGGATGCCTGAGGTTTGTCAGCTGTGCTGGAATCACTTTCCACATTAAACAAATGGAGGAAAAAAAAGTACATTGAAAAGCAAAGCTTAAGAGGCTTGGAGAGATTCAAAGAAATGAACCAATAACATGTTTAATAGCTAATTCCTATTCTGGTTTGGCTTTAAGGTAGCTTCAGCTTTCCAGTCTGCTAGCAGGATTCCGAAGTTCTCTGCCAGAATGACTCACAGCTCCTGGAGCTGGGATCCAGCCCTCTAGACAGACAAGCTGTGTTTAGAGGTCTGTTTACCTTTCCCAGATAATAATGTACTGGAGAGAGACTTGTTTTTTGTTTTCCTCCTCTTAAAATAGAGGTTAGGATGCATGTAAATTCACCTGCTGGAGCTCCTTACATCACTCAGTCCTGATTCAGTCTGAGCACCACTAGGATCTGTTTAATGTAGTTTCATGCTGTTCTGCAGAGGTGGATGCCTTCAGAATACCCCTTCCTGCTGGTGTGTCTCAACAAGTTGGCCACAAATGCAAAACAAGCAATAACTAGAGCCTCAATCTGAGTAAACCATTATTTACCTGCTAGGAATGATATTTCCTGCTGACTGAGAAGGTGAATTAAGAAATTTAGCCACGTAACCCTGGTATGCAATTCATAACACAAACAGAAAACCATATAAGAAAACAGTATGTGGTTACTCCTGCTTGTGTTTCTGTAGCCTGTGATGTAGCACTTGAGAAAATGGGTGTGAGGACAAGTCCAGCAGTTGTGGGAAACAGTGCCAAAGGACGTGGGAAGGATTGGGCCGTGCACGTGTCTGCTGCAAGTGGGCAGCATCGTGGTTTCATTGTGAAGTAAGAAAATTCTAAGGATTGCCAGTGTTTTTTTTAGTTTTGTATTAGCAAAATCACTGGTTTTCCTGGGTATTGGTTCATGATTTTCAATGGTAGTTTTTTTTTCCCCTCTGTAAATATGTTAAGACAAGTGTAGCAAGGCTCTGATTGCATGACACAATGGTCATAACTGATTGCCTGTGCTCAGCAGAAGCATGGTCAGATGAAGAATCAGCGATGTGCTCAACAATTATGAATAAACTCTGAATGTAGCCCTGCACAAGGGAGCTCATAGACTTGCTACTATATCAGAGGAACATCTGATTGTTGTGCAGATGTGTTAGACACTGAACCATTGTGTACACAGCTGAATTAGGTTATTGTAATGGGGGACTTCTCCTCTTGCTTCATTTTTAGAGTACGGCTATTGCATCACTGCCCAGCCAATACGGACAAAGACCATTCAGTGATGTATCTATTTATTTCCTATTTGCTTGTTGAACTAAATGTTTTCATGCTTTCTTTCCAGTACCAAATTGCTGCAAGGAATAGTTCAAGCCAGCAAACAGGGAAAGTGTTTGGATGCTCAAAGTAAGTACTGTTTCTTTGTATGTGTTTGTTACTGTGTTTGCGATTGATAAAATATTCAAGAATTTGCACTTGATTTGTGTTTTTAATGCAGTAGCTAAATAGGTTTGACACCAGTAGTTAGTAATATTATTTTGCAATGTATTTGACCATGTAATTAAAAGATTCAAGTCATTAAGAGTTATTCATTCATGCAACAGAAACGATGGAAGCCAAACTAGGTGCCACAAACATTTTGTCTTTTTGGCTGGTGTCAGAAGGAGATGCTGACAGAAAGGAATAAAAGTAGAAAACTACTATTACTACTGAGAACACTGAGGAAAATCATATTCTTATTTTCATTTGCTGGCTTCTTTTAATGTTTGCACTTCTGTACACTATTACTGCTTCCTTTAACATGAAATGGAAAAGCACACCAGATGCTGTTGTACAGGGTTAGTAGTAATTCAGATGAAATCTGAAGTGCTGTCTTTTTTTTTTTTTTAAAAAAAAATCCCAAATATGTGATTTTAGACTACATCCCATCCAAGCTGTATGCTAACTTAACACTCTCCAGGCTCCAACTTGATTTCTCTGAAATCCTCTCAGTGAGTCACCTGCGTAGAGCGAAGGGATGAACGTTACAGGGAAATGCAAGGCCCACAAGGTGGCAATGTTTAGAAAGGATGCTCCTCCAGCAGATCTTTGTTCCTCCCAGTGCTATCACTTGCTCCCTTTCTATCCTTGCTATTCATTTCTGCTACTACACAAGAAATGATAACTGTTGTCAAAATGCAGCACAGGACACCCAGTAATACAATTTTTATTGGAATAAATGGGCTACTGGCACTGCACTCTGTGCTGTGGTGTGTACTATGCCTTTTCGCTTGGCAACGTTAATGGTTTGCAGTGCAGGGCTGGGGGGTGTGGTTAATCGTAGCTAGTGCTGAAGATATGTATCGCACTGAAACAATCCTGAGGCTATATAATGAAACACTTTCATTTTTAAAATAGGCCACCTTGCTTCTGCTAGTGCTTGAAAATCTGTTACAAGCCTAACTTTGGATGGGGGTAGGAGACATTGCACTTTGTGGTGGTACTTTTGGTTATCCTTTTTTGTGTAGTTAAGTTGAAAGTAAGAGATTTGTGTTTGGGCTATTTTAAAGTCTCGTTTCACAGTGAAACTAGGGACTTGCTCCATGTTATTTATTGCCCTGGAAAAAAAAAAATCAAATGTTTGTAAAATTTGTCCAGATTCATAATAGACACAGGTAATTATTCAGGGTAAACTCTATGGGAAATATAAGAATGCCTGTGTTAACTTGCACAGATACACTTAAGGAAGCTGACACTGTGAAAGGGAAAGTTAAACCAGGAGCCTCGGAATCATCAGGTTGCAAGAGTTGCTTTCAGAGCAATTACAAGATATTCAGGTCTCAAGAGCACCCAGAAATCCTCAAGAAAAGAACAGAATATAATCTGGAGCTGAAAGAGGCTTGTAAGCATCAAGAATGAAGCAGGGATGAACTACAGGAGAAGTGTGACACCAAGAGCCAGGAAAATACAATGTGGACACACTCCTTCCCTTGAAGGTGTGGCAGATGGAATTGCAGCAGGTCATTGCCTTGTACTCATCTGCAGTAAATTTCATCTAGTTCTATTCCTGCAGGGATAGGGGATGCTACCGAAGTACAGCTTCATTATTGTCGCAATACTGCATTTTCACAAATATTTTGGAGCTACAGGAAAATTGAAGAATACTACGAGCACTGAGATAGGATGTAGTCTGGTCATACTGGAACATACAGATGTTCATTTGGTGGTCACATACTATCTCTCTAATAGGAACTTATCTGAAACATGCAGTTTTCCTAGACTTGGTAACCCTAGTGTTGAAGCAACAGAGGGCTCTCCGGTGTATTCTCCATGAGTTGCTGCTCACTGTGTAACCTAGTCCTTATGGCTTATTATGTCAAAATAAAAATGTATCCGCCAGCCTCTAACACCAGAGGTTCTTTATGTTGCTAGAGAATTAGCTGAACTTAGAACTGCTAAAAGTAAATCCATGTAACATACTGTTACATGCTAGTTGTTGCTCAGGAAACCTTCCAGTCATGTTCTGGTGCGTTTGAGGCTGGCAAAGGAGCATACTTTTTGCTGGAGTTAAGTTACATGGAGAATAACATAGGGATGAATGTTGGAGCACCCAAGAATTTTGTAGTTCTCACATGAGTTCGGAAATGTTGTGGTAGGATTGTGGATAGGAGAACAGAAAACAAATTTTATTTATATATAAATGCACATCCGTGTATAACATATGTTGAACTACTGATTTGTGATTTGTTCAGGAGGGGGCCTGAACGAAAAGTCTTGTATGATCTATTCTCATTCCTCCCCTGTGCAGAAACAAATACTCCCTGGTCCTTCATGCAAATGCTGCATTGGGTTAAGTAAACTGGGAAGAATAAAGGCACTTCCCTCTCACTTCATTCTCCCTACATGCCAGCACCAGCACTGCTGTAGAATAAATGCTGCTTCTAGATAAGTGAGCTCTGTTTCCAGCTCAGTGGGAACCCTCCTTGTTTCCCCAGACTGGTCCCCTTAATTCCTACCACAGAAGACCTGACTTCCCTAAGGGCTGCTTTGAACTTTCAGCCAAAAGAATTCAGATGTATGAAATATTTGAACTTCTGGGCTGAGCGGACGGCTTTGAAAGCCTTTTCATCCTGTGGAAACAATGTCAGGTCCCCCAAAAAGCAGTGGAGGACATCTGTTTGGGAGTCAGTTCTGTATAGGACACAGCTGCTTTATGTGTTGTTTTGATCTAACATGAGAAAACGGGAGACCTAAATTCTGAACCTAACGGGGAAAAGTTAACTTAAATGGAATGTTTGTGTATGGCTTTGTATGCACCAGTCCTTGTTCCCTTCTTAACTTGGGAATTGGTTAGTTTGAATAGCCATTTATGGTATTGTCTGAAAATATTATGAACTTTGGGGTGATATTTATTTTTTCAGCATCCCGTACCAAAAATTATCCCACAGGAGCTCAGCAAAGCAGTGATTCATCAGGAACATAACTTAGCTTTTCTAAACGATAGCGTGTGGGTTTGTTAAGACTTAATAATGAGATCCTTTCAAATGCAGAAGCTGACAACAGCACTGACATAAATTCACAATCACAATAACACAGAGGCTTGTGGTTGGAGTTTTTATTAAATAGAAAACTCATTTTCTACTGTAATGAGGATATTATACTGTTTTCATGCCACTAGTACCTTTTGTGCTCAAAATGTTACAGAGGCCTCCTTTTTCCTTTATACACAGTATGACTGTTCAGAAGTTATAGTGTTGCTATTTTGTGCCACAACTGTCAAAATCATGACAATATACAACAGAAATAAGAATGATACCTCTATTTGTGTTGTTGTTGCCTTCTGTGTTTTGCCTGTCAATGATGGTTCGTTTATAAATTGGAGAATAATTGATAAAGAATAACTCAAGTATGATTCAGGTTTTATTCTAGCAACAAACAATCTTTTTTTTTTTTTTGTAATACCTTTATAAAAGACAAAAACACAGAACCTTGTCAGATTTGTCAAATATGAGGTATTTGTAGTGCATCCAGATGCTGTAAAATAGCTGTTTCATTTTTCAGAGCAATGTCTGGATCTTATAAATATAGTCTTGCAAATGTAAGTAGAACCTCAGCTGGCTCTGTGCAGTCATCCTGCATCTGCTGACAGACTGGTTCAGTTAGGGCAACAGAGGACCTGCTTCTAAAACCTGTGGACTCTTGCAGATGTGATGAGAAGTGTGAAGCTGAGTGCTGTGGCTGCATTCCTACCTGTATCTCATTCTGCGTGAAGTGCACCTGTACTGTGATGTGGTGGGTGCCAGGTGGCCTTCTCTCTGATGCTGTGACTGAAGTAGGAACCTGAGCAGCAGATGCTGGGGTGTTCAGGGCCTTCCCAAGATGAGAAAAATCCAGTGGGAAGGATTCTGACCTCTGGACAGGTCTCTGAAGAGCACAGTGCCTGCCGGTAGCCCAAAGAAAGGCTTGGAAAAGCTATATGAAAATTCTTCTACCGAGGAGGGAATTTTGGTGGGGATTTTTGGGTTTAATGGTTGGGTTGGGTTGGGTTATGGGTAGTTTTCTTGTTGTTTTCTTTGTTTGTTTTCATGGTTATTGGTTGTTGTGGTGCTTATTGGCTTGTTCTTCTTTGTTGTTGTTTTTTAATTCAAGTTTCAGCATTTTCTAGTATTTCTTTTCAATTATTAGCTGGCTTCTTAGACTCTGATGTCAGTAAGTTGCCCCATGATCTGTGGCTTCCAGAAGGTCACCCTGTATACAGTCACAGTAAAGCATGAGCTCCCAGCAATGCACAGCAGGCTCGTGAGGTCAGGTGGACGCAAGGCGTATTTAATTCAAGGAGTTATCCTTAGGTTAAAAATGTTGCTTATAATAATGTCACCTTCAGCCTTCCTGGAGACTTGGTTAGCCAGAAGTAGGGTGTGGGACAGCTGCTGCTGTGTGCTCTGCTGCTGTGTTACAAGGTGGTAAAATTAGAGGTTTTCAGATTCTTAGGACCTAGTAATTTTCTGCCCTCATTGAGTTTCCCCTGCTATTAACTCAGAGCTTACACCCAAGCCCAGTGTTTGTGATTGTCAGTATCTTCTCCTGCGTTTGTTTGTCCTTCAGTATGGTGCAGGAGCAGAAGGGAGGCCTGTAGAGGCAGGAGCCTACACAAGGGCCAAGTGGTTCTGCCTCCAGAACCTCAGCTGGAGACCTGCCACCACTACCTGTACAGCTCTGTTAGAGATCTGCTGTGAGCAGTTAGGCTGGCTGAGCATCACAGTGCCAGTGTGGGAGTGCCAGTCTGAGTTTTCTGTCAATAAATATCCACAGTGCGAGGAAAACAGTGGTGCCCTCAAGCTGAGCTTTATGAAGTGGCTTCCATCAGCTTCATCCTCTTATGTGAGGTCTGGATTTGGCTCATTGCTAATGACCTGAGTGGGCTGCATGGAATAAAGATACTGTGAATAGTACTGTAGAAAATACTGTTACATTACGTTGGACATTTTCAAAACAATAACTGGTTCCCACCTTGTGTCTTTATAGAAGAACGCTATTGATTGCAGTCAAGTGTTTTCAGACTTGATCTGATTTCATAACTCAAATCTTTTTTGTCTAATATAAGCGGCTTCATGTAATCACTCTTGTAAATCGAAAGCTTATGTTTGACAAGTGGGTCACTGGTTAATGGAAGCCAGTCAATCCAGCTGTTTATCTTTCCACTAAGATCATGCACTTTCTGTGTGCTCTTGTCTGTTCAAAATGCAGATGTGTATATTTCTAATAGTACTCCCTCTATTTTCAAATAGGAACCTGAGTTTTATTTTGTTTTATCTGTCCCCTACATTCAAATAAACAAGTCACAGAGGTATTTCAGCTGGTATCACATTTGATCCACAAATATGTATCACTGGTTGTGATATTATCCATTTCATTTTATAAAAGAAAATGTGCGTGAGCACAGAAGCTCGCAAACATTATTTTAACCTCCCAAGCCCCAGTATTTTGTATGTTTCTGTGAACAGATCCACCTTTCATTACAGCAGCCCAATAGTAACTTTATTCTAACTTGCTTTTCTCTTAACAAACAGGCAAGGACTTTTTTTTTTTTTTTGCTAGTTCTGAATTTCAGAATTCCAGAAAGTGCTGGTAGTATGCTGTACCTAAATAAAGCACTTGCAGCATCAGGCTATTAACAGGCTCAAAGTATTCATGGAAACTTAGTCTGATATGCCAAGTTCCAAAAATCCACTTAGGAAATGTCTGTCTGTGAGATAAGTTTCCTGGCACAGTTTGCTAATCTTTGTTGTTTTGTTTTTTTGTTTTGTTTTTATTCAGAGCATTAGCAGAAGTGTAACATTATGGTTAAAATTATCTATGAATATTTTTCCTCTTTGTTTGACGACTATCTTATTAATTAATTAAGGTAATAATCATTTACTGTTGAGGAAAAAAAAAATCTATCTTTTCTCAATAGATAGGAAACTATCACTTGTTCAAGGTTAGTAATACACTCGTGTAAGGGAGCAATAATATTGTATTTAGAAGAGTGACTTCTTGCTCTCAAGAAGCAACGCTGCTCAATTTCTCCGAGTTGGTGAATGCAAGTAAACCCTTGCAACCTGGTGTTTGGGAGATGCCCTCAAGGGTTCCAGCTGTGATGTGTTAAGAGGCGATGTCTCACCTACAGTGAGGAGCTGTGGAGGTAATGGAGTCATAAATACAGGTGTCAGGGCTTGAGGTGGCTGCCTGTGAATGTGCGTGCACCTTAGCTCCTTACTTCTGTAGTGCATTCTTCTCGTTCTGTAGATGAAATGAGGCGTTATTAACTAATGACAGTGTGTTAGCTGGACAATAGGCACGCTGGGGGCTTTGTCTGGGGGAAGGAAACCGGTGTGACCCAGGTTCTCTGCAGGTGGCTGATGAAGGAAAGTGGAAACTGCCAGAGCACTACAGAGGGTGATGCTTGACAAAGGAAGGGTGGAAAAGAATAGGAGAAGGAACAATGGGAAACCGCAGATGGGGAAGAAATCTCGAGATGAAAGGAGGAGCCACACATCTCATTATAGCAATGGAGAAAAGGGGTGGGTTTGCTTAGCTGCAGAGCCAGTTAGAAAGGGCAAACTTAGGTAAAAGAACTCATGGATCAGAAAGCAAACCCTGAAAGAAGGGAGTGTGACCCAGCACCTGCCATGAGGGTAAGGCAGGGGAAATTTGTGCAGACGAGACAGTGTTTTGAAGAAGCTGGTTGTAACAGTAGGGCCTGCTTCTGTACTTGCAAAATGAGCAAAGCTGGCAGAAACTAGATTTTGTAAAATGCTATAAATGTATGAGATAAAAAGCAGTTATTGAGAGAAGGGTGAAATGCAAACAAAAACAAACAAACAAAAAAACCACAGCTGCTCTTGTGTAATTTCTTGGCATTTTCTAATTTGATGGGCACTTACTACATGCTCTGTAAGAGAACTTTTTGTAGCATGCTATAAGAACATGAGTAAACCTTGTATTTTGCAGCAAAGCACTGGCTTCTTGGGTTCTGCAGTTGCTGAATGGTCACACACTACTGAATGATTTGGCAGTAAGGTTTTGATCTGAAGCAGGCATGAATGCACTCTTATTTCTTTCCCATTACCTAAAGTATGTAATAATGTTTATGTTGGCATTTTGCAGGGTGTGGGAGGACAGACACCTAATTAACTGTTTCCTGTGGCAAAGTAACCCCTTCAGATGTTGGTTTGTAATGGTTCTGTCCTTTTCGTTGTCTGGTTGAATTTTTGATTCAGTAATAGGTGTCAAAAACGTGATCAACCCCCTGCAGGAACCATTGCTTTCTCGTGCCACACTTCTCTCTTCCTCCTTAGCAATGGTGACTTGGGCAACTTGGTAAACTTTGGCAAAAATAATTCTATAATTATAGCTATAATCCTGTGCAAGCTTCACATGTTCGGTAACTAATGTTGGTACTGGACAAAGGGCAGTGCTGTAAGTAGGTCTTGACTGATAATCATTGCAAAGCTTTTAAACTTCTCCTTACGTTATATAGAGGTACTATACATTCATGTGTGGCATTTAGTTACTTAGATAATGTACACAAATCAAATAACTGTCAACTATAAGTCTCTTTCTGCACAACATGAGCAGAGAATCACTTACGATTATGAGCTATTCTTGAATTCCTGGTATATAGTAACAGTGTCAGGTCAAGTTTTCAGCAGTGTAGTGTAACAGGTGGTGCTCAAAATCATCACCTACCAATAAGGTATCGCTGTGGTGCAGGACCTCAGGCATATCAGGTTTTCATGCTAGAAACCTCTATTGGCAGATAGCATTGCAAAGCTTTTGTCCTCCAATATGTCCCAACATTGCTATTATGAAACATATCATTAGACTGAAGTGTCTTTAAAGTACATTGCTATTATATTCTGTGTTGAGCATAAGAACGACTGTTAGAGAGTTAGATTTTCCATTTCTGTATGTTGCTTTTTTATTTCACCATTTTTCCAGGCACTTATCTTGAATTCCAGGAAAGCCAAGAAGGTTCCTTGACAGCTGAAAACACTTTAAAAAATAAAAACATAAATTAAAAAAAATGCTAGATTCCTCTTCTACTCTTATATTTCTGAAGCTTCCAATTCTTTTGCCAGTCATAATTTGATGGATTGTTTTTACATAGTATACAAATGTCTGAAGTTCTGATCATTTTATATGTTAACAAATTACACCATAATAACTCCAGCCAAGTACTTCCGTGTAAATGTGCATGCACAAGGAGCGAGTCAGGCCCTTCTCTTTATTCTTTTTAATCAGTATTAACGACAGGGTAAGATGGAGGAGTCGTTACTTCAAGCATTTATTGATCACAGCTGACGTTCATAGGTTTTCAAATGAAGTGACTCCCCAAAATGTGCCTGAAAGTTTGTGATAACCCAGTTCATGATAAACGTAGACCAAAGAATTCAAATACTGATTTGGTCTGATGTAAAGGGAAGTAGAAATTTCTCCTTTTTGTAACCATCATTCACTGAATGTTTCCTGCTGTCACTGCTTTTTGTTATGTAGGAAGTGTTGGGTAAGAAGTGTTTTGCATTCAGTGTGAACTAGTAGCGTTTTTAACCTGGAAACCTTTGATGTATATTGAAGATTTATTTATTTATTTATTTCTAAATAGGAGTTGGTTCTCTATAAGGCAGACGGATTTAGCCAAATCCTGAAAGTGCTGAGTTTAGCAAGTGTCCGTTAAACCTATTTATTAATTTTAATCAATTTGAATAACATTAAAATATATGATTTGATTCACAATATCTGCTCAGTTCGACAGTTTTTGAAATCCTATTTCTGTGAACAGCAACAACAAAAGAAAATCCTGGGTGTTTTTTGTGTTTGTTTGGTTTTTTTGGACAGTTTTTGAATCTTGAAATAGTCCTCTGATTTTTATTTGCTTTCCACAGCAACTACAAAAGGTAGCTAGCTGCTACCTTTCAAAAGAACAATGCCCACAGGCTGTGGCTCTTCAAGACTACCCTCTTTAGTGAAGAATTCATACACTAATAGCCGATTGGATTTGCAGCTTGTGGTTAAATTTTCAGGAATGCCTAGCTGACAAAGACCTGAACTTTTCTCTCACTCTTCCTCCCAGGCACAGAACACTTTAAAATGTGAAATATGACCTCTGAAATATAAATATGTCCATATATTTAAAAATAGGCTTGAATTACCTCACAGGGATATGGTCCATGCACATTGTCTAATTGGGACAGCCCTCTCTTTCTTTCTCTTTCTGTCTCTCTCCAGGGAAGGCAAATAATCAAGACTTTGCTTAAAGTGGCAACAGTATGATCCCCAAGGGTGGGAAGCTCATTCTTTATCTACAGGATGTCTGGAGTGATAAGTAGCTGTTTTAATAAAATTCATGCAGTGTTTCTTTGTCCTGACAAATCATTACTGTTTGCTCTTTGGTATAGTTAATTTAAATGCAGCATGCCCGGAAACATACAGCATCGAAGAAAGTAATGGCATGGGAGAGTAGGTTTGGTGCCATGTATACAAAGAAAAGTGTACAGTTCTGGCTTATAATTATTATTTTAAGTGATTTTACATCACAGTGGGAGCTTTCCTTTGGCTTAATCAGTGAGGCCGTTGGATGATGTATCAGTGAAACAGGGAATGTGAGCTCTTCTGCACGGACCAGGTTAGCCTGAAACATATCGTACACCACATCGCATCTGATAAGCATTCCCTGTGTTAGTTAACACTGCTGTTACTAATTCCCCTGTGGATGTTTCTGTGTAATTGTTATCATTGCAGGTTGGAACCATGCATTAATTTGGGCTGGCACAAACTAGTGCTCCCTAACAGATGTGCGGTTGCAGATATCACATCTCTACTTCCATTAGATAACGTGCAAACTGGGATTTCCTAAGGCTTTTGTTTTTAGTTTGCTAATGAAAATATTATTCAAGGTGTAGACTGTCAGATATTAGGCTGATTCTGTCACAGTGCACTCGTGATTTTATCCATTTTACTGAAGATACTAATACTGGGAATGAAGTATGTCTGTGTACCTTGATGAACCGGGCCTTCCTTCATGCATCCAAGCCTTCAGAGTAACTTTTCCAGCTCTTTCCAACCTTTTCCTACTTTATTCATTTATTTTCAAATCTGAACACTGTTGGCCAGATCCTTTGTGTACCTTCGTGTACAACCTGTTCCTGATGAACACACACACTTGAATGCTAAAAATAACTTTGATTTTGCTTTAACAGGGTGTAAAACCTTTGTTTTGCAGGAGTCTGTTAATCTTTATGCTGATAAATTAGGAGTATGGGAAATGATAGTTGAATTAGAAAAGTAGACTACGTTGGTCAGGATTGCTGCTTTCTGAAAGGCTTTGCTACCTTCCAACTGTTAGCCTGGAGTTTTCTCATTCTTTCCCAGTGAGAAAGCTGCACTTGTGACAGGAGTGTTCATGAAACTTCCTCTGGGAAGGGAAGCACATTGGCCAAAATAATCATACTGAGTGGTGTTTGCTGTAGTTTGAAGCTGTGGCTGAGGAGTATTCTGAGAGCAGTGCAAGGAGTAGTATCACACAGGGACTCTTTTGCTCATTTGAGCAAGAACGGAAGATGTCAGAGATGAGGGATGCTCATTGGCATTCTTGATCTCCCCATCACCTCCCCCCTTCCACCACAGAAAGAAGTTATCCAAGCAGTGGGGAATTTCTGCAGTCATTAATTGTAATTTGCAATTTGGCTGTGTCATATAAAGCTCACTACAACTGGTGTTTTTTAATCTTCTCACAAATATGTTAGCTGAATTCTCTAGTGTGTCTAGAGACATCCACTCTGTTTTCAGAGGCTGTACATTGGGCACTTCTTGTCAGTATTAAAATGCTCATAATTAATTTCTGCATCAGCTAGATAGTACAAAATTCTGGCTTGAGCACACCTGAGGCTTTTCAGTGCCTGCTGTTTGGGCTTTTAAGGGATTTCTTTCTCAGGCATTACAAATTGTGCTGCATAGCTGTTTTACTACAGCAAGTAACAAGGAACTGGAAATGAAATCTCTGAAGAGAAAGGAGCAAGCATAATTTTGGAGAATGATGTTGAGGGCTGTTGGATTTCC
This sequence comes from Perdix hodgsoniae, assembly GCA_035772895.1. Classification (NCBI taxonomy): domain Eukaryota; kingdom Metazoa; phylum Chordata; class Aves; order Galliformes; family Phasianidae; genus Perdix; species Perdix hodgsoniae. The sequence continues at coordinate 7,297,411 of JAPSGF010000019.1, read as the reverse complement.
ACTCTGCCTGTTTTACGATGGTGGAAATTGTACTGAAACGTCTGTACTGGTAGAGAGTGGTGCTTCTTGCTGTCTGTAGCTCAGCTGAGGCTCCCTGGTGAAACTGTGGGATCTCTTTGCAGCCAAACTCAGGTAGGAGATGGGGAACAACAGGTTAATGTGGTGCTGGGAAGGCAGAACATTTCTGTTGTTAGAGAGCTTCAGGATTTGGCTGGAGAAGGCCATGCATGCCCTGAGCTCATGGTGGCAGTGGCAATCCTGTTCTGAGCAGGAAGGTGGGCTGGGGACCTCCATGTGTCCCTTCCCACCACTGCTGCTGTTCTTGATGCTTGAAGATCTGTTGCATCAAACTTTGTCATCACCACTGTGCATTAATTGGTTTCTTGGCTCTTCTAGTTTTGCTCAGTTGACTTGCCAGATGTGAGTACTAGATTTCAGTAGTTTCAATTTATCACACACACACGTGTATATATATAAAAGACACTGCTCTGACCTTTTGATCTTTGATCTCATATGCCCACTGCATCCAAAAGCTGTGCAGCCAGCAAGGATGCAGTCACCTGGTAATACTGGCAGACTCCTTTTTCTCTTTCTATGTTACTGGAGTTATGTCTCAAATCTGTGCTCAGATTGATGAAAGTGGAAAGACCATGTGGTGGCTTCCTGCACATAAAGATAAGAGCTGCGTTGATGGACCACACAGTGCTCAGAAATGGTGGTGTAACAGAGGGAATGCCATGTGTGCCAGGTCAATGCTGTGCCCTGTGCTCCTTGGGCTGTGCTAGATTAATCAAAGCAGTGTATGTTGTCTGAAGCCCTGCAACAAGCAGCTTCTGCCTGTGCCTGGCTCAGCCTTGGTAAAGGTAAGGCACTTCACTGAAGCAGTTTCTTAGAGCTTAAATCCTAATGCAAAGACAGAGAGGGGTCTAAAGGGAGGCTGACACACTGTCCTTACCTGCGCTTCTCTGCTGTAGCTCTGCCAGTACATGTTTGAAGTGGTTTGGGAGGCTTCAATAAAGAAGCTTCTGTTCTCTGTAGCTGGTGAAGAAGTAAAAATATTTTTTTCAAATTAGGGTAACAGTGTTTTATAGCTGGCTGCCTGGCAGAGCAGGTAGGGTTATGTCTGGCAGCTGAAGGCCCACTATAATTTTTACATTCTGTCACCATGTAGCATTTCTGGCTTCTTCCTGCTCATCAGTGTTACTAAGACACCCATTGGCCCTCTCTGCAAGATATATTTTGGTGCTTGTTTTTAAACAGACTCAAAGGAAACTTTCTCCAGCGGGTTTACTGTTGCCAGATGAATTGAACATTTTTTTTTTCAATAAAGTACGTCATCTGCAAAGGGCTGGAGGTTGGTTACTGGAAACATCATTTTTTTTCACTTTGGAGTATTGGAAAACCTGGCAGAGGCAATAAATAACACCTCCAGCCCCAGTGTTCAGAGGGCTATGGCAAATCAGCTGGCTGATGTGATTTCTGTTAGATTGCTCTCAGTGCGTGCGTTACTGTGTGATGCAGATTTAAGCCCATGCCAGTTCTCAACTGAGTGCTGTGCTGTCCGTGTAGAGGTATTGACTGCACTCATGGTTTCTCTGCGAATCTAAAATCTATATTGTGAGCATAACCATGTAAGCTCAGCTTTCAGCAGCGTCATTTAGCCTGAAAGGTTAGGTAAGGTTTCAGGGGAGATTCGGGTTAGATGTTAGGAAAAAATTATTCTCAGAAAGAGCAGTGAGGCAGCGGCACAGGCTGCCAGGGAGGTGGTGCAGTCACCATCCCTGGAGGTGTTCATGAGCTGTGTGGATGTGGCACTGAGGGACGTGGTCAGTGGGCATGGGGGGGGTGGGTAGATGGTTGGACTGCGGGATCATAAGGGATCACCCTTAATGATTCTGTAGTTATTATAAGGATTGGTTAAAATCTTGTAGGATTGCTTTTTTCATGAAGGATGTGTGGCTGCAAGAAGAGCCTGGGCATCCTCCCATGTGGGCACAGGAATGCCGTCGTTGAACTCAGACTTCCTTGCGCTATTTCTTTTTATTTTTATTTTATTATTTATTTATTTATTTTATTTTATTGTGGTTGTGAGTGCGTGATTTCTCGCATTTTGTACCGTTTAATATTTACTCATTGTTTATTGGACGCCAGGTCGGCTCTGTGCCGTCGCCCCCACACGCGCTGCCGCCACCCGGGCACGAGGGCCGCGGCGCCGTGTGGCCGAGGTGGGGAAGGAGGGGGGGGGGGGCGATGGCGGGGGTGGCGCGGAGTCGGCCGGTTGCCATGGCGCAGGGCGGTCACGTGGCGAGGCTGACGCGCGGGGCGGGGCGGGGCTGGCGGCGCGAGACGGCGGCAGCGGCGGCGGCAGCGGCAGCACCACCTTCCGCAGAGCAGCGGCAGCAGCAGCAGCAGCAGCGCAGCGCGGGGAGGCGCGGAGCCGCGGGAGCGCCAATGCCCGGACCGACCCAAGCCCTGTCCCCAAATGGCGAGAACAATAACGACATCATCCAGGACAACGGCACCACCATCATCCCCTTCAGGAAGCACACGGTGCGGGGGGAGCGCTCCTACAGGTACCGCTGGCGGGCGGCGGCCGGGCGCTGCGGCGCGTGGGGGGGGGGGGGGGGGGGGGGGGGGGGCGGGGGGGGGCCGGGCGGCGCTCAGCCCCCCCCCCAATACACACAGATTGAGAGAGAGAGAGAGAGGCGGCGCGGCATTGTGCGGGAGGCAGGGGGGTGTCCTCGGCCGGGGCGGAAGATGCGTCGAGAGGAGAAAATAAAAAAAACGATAATTAAAAAAATAATAATAATTTAGAGGAAGGAAAAAAAAAAAGGAAAAAACGAAAAAAAGAAAAAAAAAACAACAACGGAGGAGGAAGAAGCCCGCCCGCCCGCCAGCCGCGCAGGGAAGCGCAGCGCCGGGCGCGGCCCCCGGCCCAGCCCCGCTGCGAGGGGTGCGGGCCCGCCGCTTTGTCGCAGCCCCGCGCCCGGTGGCATTGTTCGCCGCGGGTCGCGGCTCCGGGGCCGGGCACGGCCGCTCGGATGCTGCGCGCTGACAGCCAGCGGAGCCTCTGCGGGGAACACGCCCCTGGAGCAGGAAATGGGGCTGCCCGCGGGCAGCGGCCCCGGGGCGGGCTGCGCCGGTCGCGGCGGGGTTTCTCCGAGGAGAACCGCAACGTCTGCTGCTCCGGCGGGCGCTGCCGGCCGCTGACAGCCGGCGGAGGGCTCGGTGCTGGCTCCTTGCCGTGGGGCGGGGTGGGCGGCCGGGCTGCGCCGCGGAGCTGAGCCGTGCCGCCCCCGAGCCCGGTCCTGCCTCTGTCGCGCAGCCCCGGTGCGTGCGTGGAGCGCGGAGCCGCGGTGCCGAGGCGGTGCGTGCTCTCGGTGTTGTTGTTTGCTTTTGTGGAGAGCCGTGACTGCTTGCAGGAAAAAAATGGAGCCTTCGCTTCCTATCCCTAAATGACTGCTCGGCACTAACTAGTCCTGTGCTTGAGGGAAGCTGCGTTTCCACTGTGCTGCTGAGCAGAAATATGAGGTGGGTGCACGACGATTCATTGCAAGCCAACCTTGGGTTATTCTAGCGTGCACCCTAGGTGCTGCAGCTTGCGGTCTCGCTGCTCGCCTTCGGAAGGCTCTTCTGGAAAACCTCGCTTGAATGGAGTTCTCCATTATCCTTTCGCAGCACATAAATACAGTCTCCAGCAGCCATCAACAAGTCGATTCGCTAGTCCTTCTGTCTGCTTCACCCTGCACTGCGCTATGTCTAGGAAAGGCATTTTATGAGGCAGCTGTGTTGAGCACATGATGACAGAAATAATTGCATCAATTGCCCAATTTTCCAGAAAGCATGAATTTGTGCAAAGTCTTTATGAAAGGCGAATTCTTCCCAGTGCAAGGCGCCTTGCAGGGCTTTGCATCCTTCTGCCCGTCTATGGGAATATACAAGAATGCAGGGTAGATAATGCTAATATTGTATTCTATCTTGGGGAGGTAAGCAAGCCAATTAAAATTATTCTAGAAATGAACCTTTAATGCATAAAAGGAATAACTCAATTGGAGAATCCTACTTTGGCTCCTTGTGGAAACCCCCACCCTGCCTACAGAGCCATGGCACCTAGATCTGTAGGTTCTCCTCTCTCCGGTGAGTGATGCTTAGCTTCTCATCTGTAGCTCAGAGTACTTCATCAAGCTTTCCTGTTCTGAAATATCCAGCTCCTGCCAGAGGAGCTGCCTGTGTCTCCTAAAGAAGTTTGAAAGAGGTAAACTTGGTACCAATTTGCAGGTCAGGAAGCTGATGTGAGAGGGGTTTCCTGGTGTTACCATCACACTGAGAGTGCAGCAAGGAACCGAACCCACACATGAGTCCCAGCCTTGTGCCGTGTGAAGCCACAAATAGTCCTTACAAGCCGTCCAGAGTACATATTATATTTTGCAGACTGGGACATCCAGGCCCGAGGTGTTAAGTTTCTCCTTCACCCTCAGTTGGTAAATGGAAACCGGTTGCTTTGGTATAAAATGCAGTTGCAGGGAGATATTGCCTTCTGCAGTAAATAATAAAATCAGAAAGTAATAATAAGTAAATAAGTAAAAATAAGGGTAAAGCTGTACTTCTCTGATCATGTGCTCCTTCTGTCCCAAAGGAAGGAATTGCTTGTGTCACTTGCACATGTTCCAGATCAGGAGACTAACTTTACAGTTTGGTTGGAAGTGAGGTGTTGTTTTGTTGGCCTGAAATAAATACGTACCTGTTTTGGAAAACAGCATCAAATTTAAGTATAGTTTCTTTTCTGTGTTCAAAAAAGACTGAAAAAATTCAGTGAGAAAGCAAATCAACAGCTGGGTGGAGGAGTAAGTTCTCAAGTAAGCATGTCTGCAGTGCTTCTTGGCAGAATTGGGGTATTCTGTGTGGCTGATCAGCTCACCTTTTTTTATTTTTTATTTTTTTTTTTGAAGCTTCATTCATTGCAGGGGAGTTGGAGTAGATGACCCTTAAAGGTCTCTTCTAACTCAAAGGAATCTGTGTACATTTCTGAGGGTATCTCCTTAAGATGCTTGGCTCTCCTGAGTCATCTACTTGGAAACTGCTCTTTGAGAGCCTGTTCCTTCTGTGCAGCTATGGACCTTCATGGAGGGGATAAGTTGCTGCACCCTGCTTTGGACAGAAGGCACTGCTCGCCCCAAAGCTGTGCCTTGCTGGGTGCAGTGAATGAATGATTCCACTGAAGTAAGAAAGAAAAGATGATTTGTGTTGATAATATTAGTAGCTCAAGGTCCAGACTTGTTGAGAACTTATGGGAAGAAGACTGAGTAAAATGCAGTGAGTTGTCGTTGTCTGTTGATGCTGTAAGTGCTCCTGGACCAAATGCTGCTAACCACATCAGTAGCCTGGTATGTTATTTCCAGAGGTGTTTGCTCTTGGCCTAACTGCTGCTATTTCGGGTCATAAGTTCCATCCTAGGTTGCAGTGGAAGCAGGAGAAATGCCATTGGAAATGTTTGTAAGAGGCCACACCCTACGAATGTGGCCTGTGCTTCTCTAACGACTGCATTTGTGATAAGTCCTTGCCTTGGAAACACCCAGGGAGCAGCACGGTGCTCACTGCTCCCTGGGAGAAGCAGGGACCCTGCAGAAAGCCGTCATGTTTCAGCTCAGGCCCTTCTCTTTTCTTTCACTTTCGCAAAGCTGGCTTCCTGCCTCTACTGCGGCTGCTCATCTGTAATCTTGTTTTGTGATTAGGGAGTGCTCTGCCCAGAAAGAACTGTGCTGGTCAGGCTCAGCTCTCAAAAAGCAAGGGGGAAAACTGCCTCGTGCTGACTGGGAATCGCCTGTGAGCCCACGTTGGTGAGGACAATCACAGAATGGCTTTGGTTGGAAGGGACCTCAAAGGTCATCTGGTCCCAACCCCTAGCTGTGGAGAGGGCTGCCACCCACCAGATCAGGCTGCCCAGGGCCCCATCCAACCTGCTCTTGTGCAGCTCCAGGGACATCTGAGAACATCTGAACTGCACCCAAACCCTGTGGGTTTCCACAGCATCCTCTAGGCAGGAGGCTGGGCCCTATTTTAGTACATGGTGGGTGTTGTTGGTTTTTTGTGTTGGGTTTTTTTTTTTTTTTGGAAACCTTTCTGGGTTGCATAGCAACAGCAATATTTCCGGCATGCTAGCAAAAACAGGAGCAAATTTAAGATAGAACTGAATTGGATGCTGCTACTTCTTGAAACAGGCGGTTTTGCTTCAGTCCTGCCTCCCTGGATAACAGACGATGGAAAACTGGTGATGTGGAAGCAGGGCTGTGGACCAGGAGCTTTTCATAGAAGCTTTTCTTTTGGGTTCCTTCTTTGCTGCATGAGTGGCTAACTAACGCAAGGGAGGTACAGCCCCCTCTGTGCAGGCAGGCTGCGCTGCAGGAATGTTCTAGGAGGAGAACCCTGAGTAACCACTCGAGATAGGAAAAATTGTTTTCGGAGGCAGTCAGGAGAGGGAAAAAAAAGAAAACACAAGTGTAGTAGGTTTGCATTTCAATCCTTGGCATTCAAATAAGTGACTTTTTAAAAATATCTTCAGAGGTTTTGGTTTTGGGGCCTGGGGGTGGGGAGGTTAGTTAATTTGACAGTCTTTTCTCCTTCCTCATGCCCAAAGTTAATTATAGCAGAGGCTTGGTAAGGAAGGAGATTAAGCGTGTGCCAGCTTTTCATTTTGGGGATGCAACTTTCAGCCTTTGTTTGATAATTGAAAACGAGCAGTCGCACCACATCTGTTCTCAATCACACGAACCACTGAACGGGATGGCATGAAGGCCGCAGCGTGCAGTAACAGCAGTGACAGCAGCGAGAATTGGGCTGCGTGCGGGTGCCTGGTGTGTCCCACTGGGTCCTTGTCCCCAGCTCGGGGTGCTGACCGCCTGCTGCCCCTATCAGTGCCAGAGAGTGTAGATGGAACACATCCGTGTCTCTGCGGGGACGGTATTAACTTAGCACTGAAGAGCTGCGTGAGTCTTGCCGTGCTCGGATCCCTGCTGCCTGACTCACCAATAAAGCATCTTCATCATATTGTTTCATTATAATTAGATGGGAGGGGAGGGAGAATATCAGCTGTAAAAGTTTACTGAACGTGCGTTTAACTCTTCAGGTTTTTTTAAAAACAACGGCCTTTTTGTTCATGTTTAGCACAGTTCTGTTGTCCTCATGCTAACTCATTTAACTCAAAATGAAGATCTGCTTGTGATTTTTTTATTATTATTTTTTTTTTACTACAACTTGTCTAAATTTCTGATGGCACACTAAGTTACTAAATATTTGATAGAGAAGGCTCTGCATACCAAAAGCACACCCATTACGTGGCTTGGCTAATCTATGTGGAAATGTTTTTTTGCTTTGCGTCGAGCTCTGTACTTACTGAATTGCGTTTTAGTATTAAATCTGCTGTTTTGTTGTGCTATCCAAACAGGAAATGTAAACATTAATCGGTGCGTAGAGACTTAAGGATGTAGCTTCCGGAGGAAATCCTAAGACTGTGCAAAATTGCTGTGCCTGGAGAGGAATATGCCATGTAGATCATGGTCTTGATGTTCTGGGCTTGCACGCGGCTGGCTTGCGTGCCTGACTCATGGTGTCTGGGGGAGGGAGTGATCTGAGATGAGGGTGAGGTGATGGAAGATGGAGAGGTAAGGCAGCAGCACTGGGGTGAGCTCTTGTGAATTTAAGCATAGTCTGGAGCAGTATTTAAGCAAGCTATGCGAACTGAAGAATTCCTGGTCTGGATTACGTTTGGGATTTCTTCTGTGTGCAGAATAGGTCTTTATTCTCCAGCATGCAAGACAGTAAAGGAATAGTGTACTTTGCTGCCATGATGTTGTGTCCAGTGGTGGTGCGTGTTCCTCTTTTTCCCTGTGGCTATGTGTATCGTTTCAGAGGTTTGATTTTCAATATTAAGCTTTTTGGAACCCTGAAGATAGTTAGAGAGATCAGGGGACTTCAGTATTATCTTTAGGGATAAGTGAAATGAATATCCCCTCTACAGCAGGGCTCCTCAGAGCTGTACAAATTTCCTACTCAACCAGCTGCAATTATTCAAGGATGCACTTGAATGTAAATTCTTGCTTGTCACTCTGGAATGCGGTGTGGATTCTCAGAAGGGCTTGTTGGCAATATGTCTTAAACAATTTTGGGGGGATGAAAATTCATTTCAGGCAATTTTTACATGGTTGTTAGGCTTCGCTTCTAGTGGTTAATCTCTGCGGAGTTAGTCCAGTAATACCATGAATGGGAAGTAATGAAATACTTGGAGCAGAACGTGCATTGCTTTACTTACAGATTCAGTGTTATACAAATCATAACTTATGAAAATAACTACAGAATCTGAGAGTAATTGTATGGCAGTGGAGTATGTAACCCATGATATGGAAGTCTCTTGGGAGCTTTCATATACAGAAAGGCTGTTGTGTGCAGGAGTGTTGAGAGCATGGAGGCAGTGAAATGATAATTGGTTGAATAAAAGAGAGGAATCTTCCTTGTATTCACTTGTAAAAAGCTGCCTTGTTGAAAACCGTTTCGTGCGGAATAGTTTTAATTATATTTGACTGAATTATTATTTGGGGTTCACATCAGTCCTTGCCTGTGTTAATGTTTCAAAGATTACAAGATACAGATTTAGAATCGGCTCCTGCAAACACAGTTTTCAGAGTACTTCTGCTGTGCCGGCTGCCAAACTTAAGGGGATATAGAAACAGGGATGCCAGTGCTGCAGAGCTGCCTCATCTTTAAGCAGCCCTCGTTCTCCTCCTGAGGCCTTCTCAGAATTGCAGAGGAGAATGAGTGGCAATGACAGTCAGCAGTGAAAATTCCTTGAGATGTTAGGAGTAAAGGTCTCACAGTGGGATGACGGTCTAACTGGAAGAGGTTGCCCAGAGAGTTGTGCAGTGTCAGTCCTTGGGTAGACCTGACACTGGGCTAGATGGTGCCATCAGCAGCCTTCTCTTGTTGGCTCTGCTGCTACTGGGAGGTTGGAGTAAGTGATCTTTGGAGTTCCTTGCCTACCTCAATCACAGTGTGATCATATTAGGTAACCTGAAGATGCATAAACAGCTCTTGCGGTGCATTTCGAACTCACAGAATTAAGTCATGGTATCAAGCTGCTTTAAAAGTGAAAGAGTAATTTGGGTTGGAAGGGACTCTTAAAGATTGTCTAGTCCAACTCCCCTGCAGGAGACATTTAGAGCTAGATCAGGTTGCTCAGAGCCCGGTCTGGGCTGATCTTGAATGTTTCCAAGGCTGGGGCATCCACCACCCCTCCAGGCAACCTGTTCGAGTGCTTCTTTAAAAGTAATGTGTAGCAACACACTTAGTACTGCCATCAAAATGGAATCATTCTATGGTCAGAGGTTTCAAATGGGAAAGAAAAATGTGTGTATGCAATCTCAGTTCAATAGTTTTTGACCTTAATTCTTGCAGAAGTTGCATTGCTGCTTCTGCAGTGCACTAATTGCTTCTTGTTGCATCGCACAAATCACTGAGAGAAATTTCTGCCATTTGCTATCCAGGAATGGCCAAAAGTTCACTGACGCACAGTGGAGCACAAGAATAGTTCTGTTGCGTCATAATTATCTACAATTATCTACATTTCAATTAAGGATTATGTTTTGAAGTTAAGAGCCAATATATTACCCCCTCAGTTTTTAATGACTTGTATACATTTTAATGCAGAAAATATTAACATTATTGATAAGTTTAATTGCAGGAAATGTTGAGCTGTTAAGCTGTATCAGATATATGCTTAGCTTGACGTGTGTTTGCAGGGAGGGGTGCAGAACTGTCTCATCTCATGACCTAGGCCAACACTGAGAGGGCTGCAGAAGCCAAATATTCACATTGCAGCATGGGTTATTAACTTTTTAATTGCAGTTATATGTAGTTAAAGGTAATTCAAGCAATAAACTTTTTTTTTTTTGGTCTTGTTTATTGTGGGAGTTGAATTTGCTAATGTGACTATTTGCCAGCTGGAAGCAATGTACTTTAGGAGTTGACCTCAAGATATTCCATGAAAGGAGGCCAAATCCTATTAAACAGGACATCTATGCTTCTCTTAGCTTAAGGTGCAAGGCTTTGCTGGGGCTCACAGATAAAGGCTGTTGTAACCGTCAGTAATTCTGTTCTTAGAACTCCAGTTGCATCGAAGCAGTAAGCACCACCTAAATAAAATGGTTGGAAAAAAAGCACAACTTTGGGAATGTGCCACTTTAGTTTGGCAGGAGATATTTAAAATTGAAAACTGAAAGAAAACAGTGACTTCACGGGCCTTCAAAGACCAGTATGGTTAAAAAAAGGAGTTTGGGGGAAGCTTTACTTTATCCTGGTAATTTCAATGCTTGCATTGGTAGTGCAGCAAAGGTAATGTAAGTTTGTGGTCACAGGCACACAGAAAGAATAATACATAACATAAATCACAGATCGCTGAGCTAGCAGTGTTCATAAAGGGCAATTTACTTCATAAAGGATTAGTGTATTCTAGTTTTAGTTGCTCTAAAATTAATTTAGCAGTTAAGCAGTTACACTTAAAAGTTCAGTCCTATCCTAGGCAGCCCTTAGTAGGGTTAATCCTTAAGTACAAGTCATTTGCTGGTAATATTTTGGAGCACCAGAATAATTTCATAGCGTCTCCTTGGCTGTTAAGGGATTAACTCATGAAAATGAGGGAAGGGATTGACTTTTCTTTGGTGTCCAATACCAAAAGTGTCATGGCTGAAATGCTAGTAGTGAAAACCTTTATGATATTAATAATGATCAGTGGGGAGTTTGTGCGAGCTAGAGACAGGGATCTTTATATGGACCTATTTCAACAAACTCAGAGGTGTTGAAACTATGATTTTTTTGCTGTTATTATTTTCAGTCTCACTTTCATCTGTGGTAGAGAGATGAGGAAGAGGCTGAGCACAGAACCCAGAGGAAGGCAGGCTGGTGAGGGGGCCTGCTGGTCTGCGACACAGTGGTGGCCGGGCACCTAAGTGTGGGTTGGGCCACGGCTGTGCACTGCTTGGTCCCAGCCACCTGCCCACATGTGCCCTGCAGAGCCCAGTGCTTGTCCCTTGGCCCTGAGTGGTGCTGGGAGTGGGAGCCTTGGGCAACCGTGCTGGAGCACTGTGTCTTCTGTTACTGAAATACAGAGCCATGTTTTAGGGGGTGATACATGGGTGCAAGCAGCCTGCGTGGTTATGTGTTGCTTCATCTGTTGTCACATGCTTGTTTACAACTGCAGGGTGAAGGTGGCTTAAAATAAACGTCTCTTTGCCCGGCTCGGTGTCGTCACCTTTATTCCTTTTCTAGTGCTGGCTGCCTGCCTGGCTCTGTCCCGTGGGCTCTGCCCTGGCACCCATCCCTGTCATCCAGGGATGAGTGTGTGGGTGGCAGCTGTGATTCTGCTCCTCCTTCCCCAGGTGCAGTGCCGTGTACCTCCACGGTGCCTGCTTGGGAGGTATTGTTCCCTGTGGTAACATGCATGTATCAAGGTTAGAAGAGACAGTGTGCAAAAACAGCGTGCATCTGCTTTTGTTGCTCATACAAGAGAGAAAAGCTGATGCGTGGCAAGGTCCTCATGCTCTGCAGCGTGTTAAAGAGCAGCCGCTGCAGCACACTCTCAGCAAGGTATCCCCCTGTGGCAGCAGCATCGTGTGCAGCATCAGCTGCAGCTGCCTGTGATCAGTGAGCTGCTGCCTTCTCTGCTTGACCTCCTGTCCCATCTCTCCAAGCTCTGTGCTGCATCACGGCCACAAGCTGGGGCTGCCAACCCCCCGTGTGGTGTTATGAAATCTCTTCTGCCATCATGCGAACGTCAGCATCTTGCTCCGATGTGTGGACATTGCAGGGATGGAAGGGGCGGCCAGACCACAGATAGGTCAGCGCTAAATTAATTTGGTGACTTCATCTTACTGGCTAGCTGGATGCCAGCCCTGCTGGAGCTCCCAGGCTACATGCTGCTTTTTGGACATAAAAGGTGGAATGGCTGAAACAGCGGGAGCATGGAGACTGTGCTGCCGCACTGCAGATTCCAGATCCCACCTTGGGTGCCAGCAGTCTGGGTGCACACGCGCCCTTGCCAGAGCACTTGTTTTCCCTTAGCCAAGGTCTGTGATGGTTTCTGCCTCTCGTCAGGGGCAGGAGTTCCCTGTGGTGACTGCTGGGCTGTCCTGTCACTGTGTCCAGCAGCTTGAGTGCTGTGCAGGTGGGCAGTAATTGAAAGGGCCAGCCCTCCCGCACTCTCTGTGTCACAGCAAATCTGCATTTGCTCGAGCACTTGGGATGTGCTGTCTGAGTCTGCGACTGTTCGTCCAGCATCCAGTGGGAGCAATAAGGCAGAAGGTTCGTCTGTTCATATCGAGGCACCTGCAAAAATCCTTTCTCCACCATAGTGCTCGGCACTGCTGTTACCTTTATGTCATTTTGGAAATCCTTTATTATATTCCTAGTAATCTGCTATTTTCCCTAAGAGATTAAAATGAATATAAGGAGAATTTAAGCTCCCATGTTTGTCTTGGCAAATTGAGACTTTGTTTCAAGGAGGATTAAATGTTTGTTTATTGATCAGATTTTTCCAAGGTTTTCTAGTTACAAAATGATCGTCCATCTTCTTTTCTATCCCTGATTGGCTTGGGTTTGTTATGTAACAGAAGTCTGAGAATTATTTTTCTCTGAATCAGCTTCTTTTCTCTGCCATCCCAGTGCTTATTGCAAAAGACAAAGTAGCTGCCATCCTATTGTGAAAACCGTGCAGGTTGAATATCTTCCTTCAGGGCATCAGTGGAGCAATTCCAGCCTCAGATCTCAGAGTTGAAAGCCTTGCGGGGGAGGACAGTAACTGGAAGAAAAGGTAGTTAATATTTTAGCATTACTGCCTTGCCGTGCTTACGTTCCTCATTCAGCCCACTTCAAAGCTTTTGGTGGTTCTTCATTAGTAAAAAACCTTCTTAATTTGTAGTAGCATTGTTTCACACTGAGGTTCGTGCAGCCTCTCCCCAGGATAACAAGCAGCTGTTTGCACAGAGTTGAGCCCTGCTGGGGCTCTGCTGAGTCTGAAGCGAGGGGGGCATTCTCCAATGGGCTTCTGTGATGTTTGGGGGGGGGCAATCTCTGCTGATGTTTGCCTGCCTTTTGTCAAGAGCATTTTTTTTAGTTAGGATTCATGTATGCGTAGAAATTGAAGGGGATTCTGTCAGGATATTCATGCACTTTCAGCACAAATTAAAATAGCTTGTAATTAAGTGCTGATATTGTTAGTATCAAAGCGGAGGCATGACATTATGCGTTACATTGCCCTACAACTTCAGTGGCAGCAGGAGGAACGAAGGAATGAGAAGGTAATCTGAAAAAAACTGTTGCTTTTGCACTGCAAATACAACTGCCAGATAAAAATAAATAAATGGATAAATCAGGTGTGCCTGCAGATTTGGCTTCTCCTCTTCAGGTGCCCTAAAATATTCTAAGCACTAAGGCATTTTCTTGGAGCTTGGAACTGTTCTGCTTTGTTTCTGTGGACTACCCTGATTTCGTAAGCAGTTAGTGGATAAACTTAAAACTGTTATGCTGAAAGTAAGCAGTAGACAGTGTAATACATTGCGAGCTCCTGGGCCATCTCAGAGGTTTGGGCTCAGATTGTCCATATTGTTTGAATACTTTTGGTTGTGTTTTTCAAATTTGAGAGAACTGAATGTCTGCAAAAGAACCAGAGTTTTTCTGCCTTCCAGATAAAATGGGCTTTTTTTTTTTTTTTTTTTTTGAGTCCATTTTCTTAGGTCATATGTACCACAGAACAGAGTTACTGCTGGTCTTTAGAAGAGTGTTTTAGATTTGGGACTAAACCAGGCCTTGAGACCTATCATAAAAATCTATGTAGGTCAGAAGATCCCAGCACTGGCAGGCAGCCTCTAATTTAAAAGAACAAAACTTTAAAGATAAAATGTTCTAATCCAATGAAAGTAATCTGTTTGTACTCTAACCACACTTGCATTTAAACAGGGAACTGTGGTGAGAACAATACAAAATGTGCTTTTATTCTGATATTGTAACAAGGTTCAAACCATTGAAACGTGCATGGTTTGCTTCATTCTTGTCTAGACTCTGTATCATGCTTTGCAAATTGTTTTAGGTCTCCCAGTCAGATCCACGTTGTGAAGCTAAAATGACATTCAGAAGTGAATTACATACATGGATAGTAAAAGGCTTCTAACATAAGTAACACGGGAACAAGGGCACAAGAGATCTGATGTTTTGTATTCTGAAATGTGTAGATTTTCCCCCCATCTTACAACCAGAGGATTGTTTTCTCAGTGTTCTATGGCAATAGTTCATTGTGATCAATCTTCAACTGCATTTCTAGCAAGCATTGTAAGAACTAGACAGTTCTTACAATGCTTGCTACAAGTAGCACTTCGGTCAGAGCTCTGTGATATGAGGGAGCTGTTCACAGCCATTGGCTTTGTGTCAGCATCAGTCAAAAGGGAGAGTAAGGGCAGTGTTTGTAAAATCATGCTGTGCCTTTTCTTGCTATTTTTCCGTCCCCTGGACCCTTACAGTAGAGACAGCCTTGTGCGAAACTGCCTTCTGGTGATTATGGTTATGATGACTATGGCTGTCTGCAATGAATACTAAAGAGGTGAGCAAATCAGCTGCAGGTTTATATTGAAGGACATTTTCTTTCCACAAGGATGTGGCTGCTGAGGCTCCCAGGTTTCTTCTTCCAGGAATCCTTATTTTGCAGTAGCTTTCACCTGCAGTGCTTTTCCAGCAGAAGCCTCAATGAGCTGCATCCTCACTTTCTGTTGCCTTTCCGCTTCGGCTGTTTTTGTTGCAAGTGCTTTTGTGCTGCTCAGAGCACCTATCCATCCTGGTGCTCTCTGGTGCCAGCTTCCAGAAGGCTCCTCTTTGTGCTGTTGCACAGGCTTGCTATTGTCTTGGAAAGTCCCTCCATCGTACCTTGCCAAATTGTGCAAAACAGGAAAGCCCGAAGGCTGGAGGATGATTGCACATGTGCTCTATATTGACACTGCGGTGGTCCCTCTAGTCGTGTCGTTGTTACAGGTTTGGCATAAGGCAGTTTCTGCTGTCAAGAGCTGCTAGTTCTTCCCCTCTCCGTGGCAAGTAAAGTGGATGTGCTTCTTGCAGAGCTGTCCTTAATAGCTGCGGTAACCTGTAGCTGTGTATCATGTGCTGCCTGTGATGCTTTAAGAAAGTAATGCTCCTTTGGGGGGCAGTGTTTAATATTGGGTGAGCTCTTGACGTATCCTATGAGCTAAACACTATAGCACCTAGACGTGCATGTGTAGAAGCATTTTTATGATGTGGACTGGAGAATGTGAAGACGGTCACAGCTTATTTGAATTTATTGTGGCTTTGAATTTTGGTTTCTATTAAGTAAAATACGGGAGAGTCCTTTGTGGCTGGGCAGTACTGTGATAGCTGAAAGCTTTGAGCCTTTACTGCATGCTGAAAGCTGGAGATGCAGTCAGCTAGCCTGTTAGATGCTGTAGGATCGCTGGGCATCTGCACGGGTGGTGGGAGCTGACAGATCCCAGGGAGGTAGGTGCTGATTTTCAGGCCTCTGTAAGCCTCATCACAGGCTTATGCTTGAGAGCCTTCAGTCTAAACAAGGGAAAACCTAACAGTTGAAAACATAAATAATGTATTCGGAAGAGGCAGTGCTTCAGGCCATACAAAGAAGCTGTTCGCTTCTTGGCCATTCGCAGGGCCCATGGGGCTCCACCTGCTCTGCCATCCACGTGTGTCACGTTGCAGATGTCTGTTAGCATGTGGAATCCAGAGCAGGCTTCTCAGAGCAGCTCAGCACGCAGGGCGCTGAGTCACCCAGAAGATCCTGCCTCCAGCCGCGTGTTTCAGGCACGGGGATTTTCATCTCTTGCTTTGTATGGTGACTCTTCTGCCTAGGTTTTCTTTTTCTTTTTTTTTTCTTTTGCAAGATCTGTCTGCATGACAGAGTACGTGTGTATCTGAGTACCAAAACAGAGCATGTGCTCTGTAAAGGAAACTTTTCCTAGCTGAGTTTATCCAAACTGTGGCTGTAGGAGGGTGGGGGACAAGCCAGCCAAAGACCTGTGACCTCTTTCCAAAGAGCGGGCCATGGAAGACTCAGACATGCTAGCAGGTTGACATGAGAAAATGGCAGTGGCATGTTACCAACTTTTTAAACAGAAATTCTAATTCACTTTGCTTACGCTGGCTTAACATTTTATTGATGCTCCCTCATTCATACCTGCGTACACAAATATAAGCTTAATGTAGCCAAAGCTTTTGTTTGATGTGTAGATCATCATAATTCCTTTCATTTGCAAACATACCATGAGTAATGTTACATATATCTTTCAGGATATTGCTTTAAAGCTCATGGTTGTTCATTTACTCGTCGTCCATCCTGTGCAGCCAGCAGCTTGTTTGCTCTGCTGTCAGTTGCAGTGAAATACGTATTTCTTTTCGCTGTTGCTTTTGGAACAGTGTGATGAGGGAATTCCTGCTTCCTTCCTGCATGTGGATTTCTGGATCTCTGTAACAGAGCAGCCTCTCTGCTTTCACCACCAGTAGCCAGTGGTTGTTCTGACTTCTGCCCAGCCTAAAGAGGCCATTAGAAGTTGGATGATTAAAAGTTGATGGCAATTCAAATTAGTATAGATTTATTTCAATCGTTATTGTCCAATTATCTTTGACTTCTTTAGAGTGAGTGCACTGTTCTTTATTGAACTGCTGGTTTCATATCAAACTCACTATTTGGAATTTTAAGTGAACACTGAGTTCACTATTGTTACTAGAACTGATTTTATAAACAATATTTAACACATCACTTTAATAGCGGCAGTGTTAGTATCTTTCTGTTCCTTTCTCATCTATATGAAACAAAGTGAAAAACATGCTTAAAATGATGTTTTAAATTTGAGAAGATGTTGGTAACAAAAGTACCATTTGCCTATCCAGTCCCTCTTTGATCCCAGAGTTGGAGCTGAGCTTCCATGATGAACCACCATGGTTTGAAAAGTAAAAGGGCACACCTTATTTCTAAAACATTATTCCTAGCTCTTAACTCAGTCCAAGCACTTACTGCATGCCAAGAGAACAAACTTTGCTAGCTGTTACAGCGCATTCAGTTGTGCTGTCCAGGAGCCCACAGGAAGGTTGTGGGAAGTCTGGTTTCTTCCAAGCTTTGGATGTGTACAGAAGCGGTCAGAGGGGCAGCCTGGTTCTGAGGGAACTGCTGGCACTGCAGGCATGGCCCTGACTATCAGAGCATGAATTTTTGGAGCCTGTTTTCTTTTATTAGCTTTCACACCCTTTTTCTTTTTCTTTTCTTTTCTTTCTTTCTTTTTTTTTAATCTTCTCTTCTTTAAGGCAAATAATAAGGGACTGGCTTCTCGATGTCAGTAGGTATGGACAAATGACCTTCTCGTCATAAAATTTTGTTCATAGGAAGTTACATACACTAGGAACTCTGTCATCTTGTACTTTAATGCTGTATGTAGTTATAGACTTAAATATTACTGAGAGTAGATTTACTCTGGTGGGGCTTGTTTGTTTGATAAGCTTTTTAATCTAGGTTGCTCCAGCATACCTGAAAATGGATGGAGTTTACTGGCAGTCTTGTTTTTCTCTGCAAAATTGTATATCAGGCTTCCAACAGGTATATCTTTGCAAAATCTCAGTGGAAGTAGTCTGTGTGCTCTTCAAATCCCACAGAGGAGGTCCTTCTGTCTTTCACTGAGGAAAAAGGTTGAGGTCTACAGCTGAGGTAGCTGGGCTGGCCCCGCATCTGGCCTGTGAAGTGGGAGCTACTAGAGACAGAAGTGTGGAGTCCAGTCCTCACCAAACCATTATTTGTTGAGTATTGATCATTCCTGAGATGTGTCATTCTTGGCTTGTTCCTAGTGAACTTCCTGGATTAGCTTCGAGAACAATATTTGCTCTTTTCATGAACAGTCTTGGCTCAGATCTTTGAAACTGTTGATGAGATGAACGTGAATATGCTCATCTTTTATCTCAGCAGTGTCTTGCAAGAGAAGGATATGGCTAGTGTGGAATTAAGGGATATAAAATTCAGTAATATGCATTTCAAGTCAGTGCACTTGCGGACAAATGCTACTATGAAGTAGAACTACTCACAGAAAAGGACCTTAATTAACTAATTAATTCAAGATGAAAATATTTTCAATTATATGGCTACGCAGGTAGCAGATACTCAGCACAAAGTGCCATTTTTCAAGGTCTTACTGAAAGGTTTTCAGAATGCTTTGGAAATCTGCTCAGCTGTGCTGCAGAGGTCCTGCTGCAGTGACCAGCAAATGAAGATGTGACTTTGCAGAAGACTTGGAGAATTGATTTGTTTATACTAGCCTACCTGGGCACTGGGACAGGCTCTGATTGCTTTCTGCAACACATTAGGAAATCAGCTCAGGAAGAAAAGCCATTAGAGCTGGAGGATAATGTTGGCAGAAGAACAAATGAGTTTAAGCTGACAGGAAATGTTTCTAATGATTTAGAGACATCAGGCTAGAAAACAGCTTCCCAGCCAGACAGTTGGGGTTGCAAAGTTGAGTTACTTTCAGAGTAGAGGTTGCTACGTTTGTTTATAAAACATTCATTGTATCATCTTCACTGTGACTGCTAGGTACCAGTAAGTCATCTAAAAAGCCCTATGCCAACAAGAAACCAGTATTTGAGTAAGCAGAACAGCTACATCTTCTAGAAGTTATCTAAAAATTAAACAAAGTACTGGAAAATTGGACCATCATGCAATAGCAAAAACAAAGGCAGAGATGTCAAATCACTGTATTTGTGCAGCGCTATATGGAGGAATCCCAGGTCTGCTTCTGTCTCTGTATCTGTAAGCTATGTTTGACTCTTTTTGTTCAGACTTGGACAGCATTAAGGATAATACTGTAGGTTTCTGAGTTAAGATCACACTGACATCAAGGGAAATGTGCTCATAGAGTACAAGAGGAGACGGCTGTAAGTTATCAAAGCATAAAAAGATGCCTTTCTTGATAAAGGAGGGAAGGTACTAGAGTGATGCAACTTTTCCTTTTTTCTTTGAATACGAATTCTGAATTCAATACATCTAGAAAACAATCAAAATGTCAAAAATACTTTTCTGTTATTTTTTTTTTTCTTTCTTGTAGCTGGGGAATGGCGGTCAACGTGTACTCTACCTCTATAACCCAAGAGACTATGAGCAGACATGACATCATCGCATGGGTTAATGATATATTAGCTTTAAACTACACAAAAGTCGAACAGCTCTGTTCAGGTAAGAAAATATTGCATGTTCTACAAATGTTTATTTAAAATCCACTTTAAAAGTCTGATTTGTTGAAAATAGATCACTTTCAGTTTTGACATAAAGCAGTTACGCCGCAAAAAGAAACTGATGTATGTACAGAGGAAAAGTTCTTGTGTTCATCTTAATCATGGAAAGATAAGGTGCCTTGAGATAGCGTAACATAGGTGAACAGGAGGAATGTAGCAGGAGATGCATAGAAATAATAAAAAGGCTGACTGTGTAGAAGAATATGGCGGTAAGATTTTTTTGTGTGCACTTTAAGGCTACAAGGGTGGTAACTTTACAAATGGAGAGTGGTACACAGCTAAAAAGTGACCAATACTTTACTGAAAACCCAAGGAACAGAATTCTCCAGCAGCTGTTCCTTCCAGATGAGGGTCCTGAAACTCTATGAGTGTATAAACTCTACAGGAGAATATCATGTGTGTGAGCACAGAGAAAAATACATATTTGAGGAAATCAACATTTAGGCTGCTGTAAGTTGCTTTAGAAGTTTGCTAAGGAAATCTGCCTGTTTCGCTTTAAACGTATCTGAACTTCTGTAGTAAATATATATATATATATTTTATTATTATTATTATTATTATTATTTATTTATTTTTTTTAAGGGTTAATGAACCCTGAAAGAAGAGTAGTGGTTTGAATACTTTGGCCAGTCTGATTAACCAGAGTGGGAACTGCAAGTTACGTGTTAAGCAACAGGATCTGTAACCAGATGATGACTAGAAATGATACAGGGAAAGGCTAGTGTTTTACTGAGATTACAGATGCCCTGGGGAGTGATTCTTTCTGATTTCCTGCTGTGATTTTTAAATTTGAAGATGTTTGTGTTGGAGGAGATCTAGTTGGATGGCTACTTCCATACAAATGACATGCTGGGATTATCTTCTGTATGAAGACAATGCTCTAAGTACATAGAACTGAAACCACATTACCACATTTCAGCTGCTTAGTGGTCCAGTTGAAATGAGGTCTTACGCTGAAATATGTGACTTCACCTAATATTCTGGGTATGTTTTCTGTGCACAGATGTTCCCTGAAATGTACAGAAAATTATTTGAGGCTGACAAACTTGTAACATATTCTTTAATTACTTCTTTTTACAAATCTCACCTGCATAATCTATCTTGCATGCTTGAGGAATTGCACAATGACTATGAAACAAGGTTGAAGAAGAGCAGCTTGAAGTGCTAGCAAGAAACTGAGAGCAACTAAGTAACTAAAGATACAAATGTGGGAAATGACCTTTCTGACAGTTATTAAGCTTGGAACTGAAATGCTGTATTTAGCTGTTGTTATATTTACAGGTCCGGAAGTTAGTCTCTGTATTTTCTTTTGGTGAATTATGCATGGAGGAAATATACACATGGAGATATGCAGGCATGTGTGTGTTTATATAGGGGTGTGTGTGTGTATGTGTGTATATATATATACACACACACTTGCAAGGAAATGGAAGGATGTGTGAAAAGGGGTGTTTTCATCATAAAATACATGTTTGCCATTGTTTGAAACAGGAAGTATACTAGCCGTGCTATTGACTTGTTCCTGCATAGCTATTTATGTGCTCTTAAATTGTTGAAAGGAAGCTTTTGAAGTGAATTCTCCACCAAGCTAAATGTGTGTGGGCTTTAAAGAAATAAATAAATAAAACTTACCCAAAATAGGGAGGAGGTGATCTAAAAGAATTTTGATTACTGAGAATGCAAGTTGAAGATATTTGAATAGAGTCAAATTGAGAGATTTAGCTGGGTAGGACAAGCAGGGGAAAAGCACGGAAACAGTCACAAAAGAACCGTTCCATTTCATTATGCAGCTTCTTATACAATTGTCTGTGACCTCTAGTGAGGATATTAGGACATACCACAAGGGAAAGACTGAAAAAAGGTTGTTTCATTTAGAGCTCTTACTCCATCCTGTGTAAAATTAATTATTTTCTTCCTTTAGAACTTCCTGTATTAATTGCTATTGTTACTTGCTTTTATGTTCATATCTTAGTGGGTCAAACCTGTAAACTTGAATATCTCCATTTAGTTTGATAGTCCAGCTTGATTTGTGTTTATTTTATGTTCATTATAGTGCCAAAATGGGATTTAATATTTTATTATCTCAAGAAGCATTCTTCCTTGCTAGCACAATCCTTTCTGTTCCGCAGAACTTTAGTCTCTGCATTTCTGCTAAACTCTGCTGGATCATGGCAGGCACTGGCACACAGAAGTCCTACTGACAAGTTCCTTTCCATCTGAGACTGCACAGCTCACCTCTTACATGCTGTTGCAAGACGTCTTTGCAGGGAGTGAAGGGAATCAGAGGAGAAATTTTGGGGATCTTTATTTAATATAGTTTATTTCATGCACAGAGAAGTGCCATCCTGCAAACTACACTGGAAGTACACTAAATATACTAAGTGAAATGGTAGCAAAACCACCAGCCAGCTCATGGGCAGACACCACAGGCACAGCATGGACACAGACTGGGAGCAGCTGACCTCCTTCATTCCTTCTGGTATTCCTCTGGCTGAGGCTTCTTAAAGTGTTGGCAGCCTTACTTCCAGCCTAGCATTAGCTTCCATAAAATATGAGCATTTCTCAAGGACTTGAAAGGGAAGGAATATGTGGGAACCTCTGTAACGCTGTGAAGCATGTCACGGCACTAACAGTGGACTTCAGAGCCACTGCCACTGAAATTTTATTACCCCTTGTAAAATGGCGTGGGCCTTTTCTTCTTTTTTAAGAAAAAAGGCATTAAGATTTGTCATGCTGTTATACAAGTATTCAGGTTTTGTTCATTTTTTTGTTAACAAAGAGCGATCAAAAGTTCAGAAAAAGCACAAAAAGTGGGGCGGGGGGTTGAGGATGCTAAGTCTGGACGTCAAGCTCAGAGGCTTTGCTTTTAGGAGACATGAGCCACCTAAATGTGCCTTACAGCCATCTTTAGCATCTCACTGTGAGACTCTGTGTGTGCCTATGCTTTGCAGCAAGCCTGAAAGTAATTGTGGACAATCTGAGCTAAAACAATAAGGAGTAACATGACATTCTGCCTTTATTAGAGGGCTTTATTCTGATCTGAAAAGTGTATCTAACACTTAACACTACAGATTGCAGTAAGGAAAAGGCAGTTGGCCCTTTTTTTTTTTTTTTTTTTTTTTTTCCCCCCTACTTACTGCTGCATGGAGAAGTAGTTTTGGTAATATGCGTGCTGTGGAAGTAGCAGCTTGTTCCCCTATTGCCAGTTACAGGAACAGAGTTAAGATGAGAAGCAGCCAAGGAAAAGGCTGGATTAGTCATAAAGTATTTGTATTCTTCATGAGTCCTACATGTGTTTTTGTCCTTGCTAAGTAGGCCGAGCAATGTGTAGCATCCCCTGAGCTTTCTGAATGCCTGCAGTAGTTGTGGTGTGCCAAAAAGGCCAGGTTATGGATGGATGCAGCCTCCGAGAGTCTAAATTTAGTGTGTAGCTCCCCTGGTAGTTTAGTTTTGGCAACACAGGAGGGAAAATCTCCCCAAGCATCTCAAACCAGAAAAATTCCCTGTGCTTTAGGTGTGTGTCATTTAGTAAGTTTTGGTCTCTATGTTTGACTTCTGTTAAGATTTTTAGCCAGAATATCAAGTTTATGATCCATGCTTATAATTTAAGGCATAGTGTGAACTGCCTTTAGGTGGGCATTAGACTTGGGAATGTTTGGTTTGATACAGATGGGAGAAGAATAATGGAAGAAAAACGGAAAGGATTTAATGTGTTAGAGCCTTATGTGCAACACCCATCTGCATGGAGAATAAGAGCTTCAAGTGAATTATGACACTAGATGTTTCATGGGATTTGTGCTATTTTTGTAATACATATACTGTGGCTTCTTAAAAACAATTCTGACTAAATAGCTTATAAGTGAATTTTCTTTACTAAGGCTATTTTTCATCTATGGGGAATACCAAGTGAACTTGTAACATACTTTTTCAGGGTTGTTTGGCTGCTACATGAGTGTATATTCAAAATAAGAGTCAGGCAAAGAAGACTATAGAGGACTTGCATATAAAAAATGCCAGGTACACAAGCTATATGAATTATTAGTAGCCAGAAATTGTAAATATATACAGAAAAGCAAATGCAACCGGGTGTATAATTTCTGTCTTAACTATACTTATGTGAGCATTTGAGGTGCAGAAAATGCAGAATCTTTTTTTTTTTTTTTTTTTAACTCCCTACATTTGAAAATTCCTGGTAGACTTATAAACTTGTAAGTTTGGACTCCAGCTCAGAGTCCTTTCACCTTTAGGGATTCTTATGCAATGGAAAAGGATGAGATAGGATGGCTATCTCATAAAAAGAGCATGCGGTTCAGCAGTTTGAAATGTTAGACCGTGATGCTTTCTCTGCAGATAACCTGGTTATTGCAACTGGGTATTTTCTGCACAGCAGCTGCTGTAGTTGGTACCATACCTCCATTGGCATGCTCCTTGTGAGAGTACGTGGTTGCTGTAGGGATGCTTTCTGGTTCTCCACCTCTCATCCTGAAGAACTGAAGGCCATGTGCTGCTACAGCAGGTGTGGGCGTGTGAGGCTGTGTGCTGTTGTGATGGCTTGGGATTTGAGGGAGAACTTCATGACACTGATGATGGCCAGTGGCTTGCTGCATGGAGAGCTACTGTCTTCTTCTGAAGGACACTGGGTGGTGAGGAGTTCTGCATGTCAGTTGTCAGTGTCTGTGTATGCAAATTCTATGACATACGTGCATAGGATTCACTTTATTTTTCATGCTTTGGTATTTGTATTTTTGCTCAGTGTCTGCATTAACTCATAAATGTTCTACACGTGTATTACTGAATTCTGCATGATAGCACCCAGTTGGAGCATTCAACGTGGTTTCTGCGCAACTGCTGTACTAGTGCTAGCTGGGCTGAAGTGTATTTCAGTGTTGTTTTTTGTTGTTTTGTTTTGTTTTTTAATTCACAACCCTGCAAAACCTCAGTCTCTGGAGCAGCTTGGAAATGTTAAAACATGGCTTGATGCACTATGAAACCAAGCCATGTTTCAGGGAGTTGGCGTGTTGTTCTGGGGTCCTGCAACACAGAGGATGCTCAGTGTAAATGACTCTTTAATGTTTTCCAGATGTTGTTTAGGTTTAGAGGGATATAATGCATGTTGATCAGATTTAAGATCGATTACATAACTTTCTGGGGAAGCTATGAAAGCAGTATTCTGAGACTTTTAGCCTATATATATATATAATATATATATGTATGTATTTCGTGTCATTCATTACAAATTCAGAAGGAATCAAATTTAAACAAGGCTTCTACTTTTTTGGGTGTTTACTCATAGTGCTGTCACTTGCCATTGCTTGCTTCCTCTCTCTCCCTTTTAAAGAGATTGCTAGATTTTCCTGTGGCTTTTTATTTTTATTTTTATTTTTATTTTTTAATCCAGTTGGGTTACTCACCTATTTTAAGTGAAATGGGAACCATGTTTTCTGAAATTGTTCTGGCCTGCCTGTTCCAAACTAAATTACTACTAAAAGCTAAGTATTAAAAGCTCCGCTATTTATAATTTTTGAGAAGTCTGATGATTTATATACTTAAGAAAATACAGTCTAACACCAGGGAAACCTCTCCCCAAAATCCATTGTGTAAAAAGACCAGTGGAAATTCTGAGTTGCCTCATGCAAATGCCCCACCTGTTAAGATTTTCCCAAGCACATTCAGTTCAGAAGCATGCAGCTCTGTGTTGGTGCTTCTGGATGCTGCTTTCTGCAGTGTCTGTATGCAGGTCCTCACTCTGCCCTTGCTGCCCCAGCACTGTTCCCAGAGCTCTTTGCAGGAGAGCAGGGCTGCACTCTCATCTGGATCACTTGTATTTATTTATTTACGTGCCCTCCCCAGACTGTTAGTGGAAAGGGCAAAGCTCACTCCAGCATTGCTTCACTGATGCACATCTGGCTTCCCTACCACAAAGCAGGCAGTAAATTGCAGTGGGCTCTGATGTCCTCCAGGAAATGGGCTGAAACCTCTTTAAATCAGTGGGGTTTTTTTTGTTTGTTTGTTTTTTGTTTTTTTAACGAGCAGCAGAATTAATTCTTCTATGTCCTCAGTCATATGGGTGCTGCTAGAAATGCAAATAGGGTGCTTAAACACAGTGCTGTAGGTAACACAGCTTTGTGGCCACAGTGAGTGGCAGAATAGAAGACATCTGAGATGTAAGTATCATGATATGGGCTCATGTTTTACATTAAAACCTGCTGTGTGCCTACCTTAATGCTGCTTCCAAGGGCACAGTTTTAAGCAGCTGGAGGTAAAAAGCCAAAAGTGCTGCCGTACTGCAAACACTGCTTACTGGCTTTGTATCTATTTCCCCATTTCTCATCAAAATTGCTATGCCACACATGCTCCTTACAAGTTACCGCCTTTTTTTTCCTCGTTCTCTCAGGAGCAGAAGTGCTGGGTGTGTGCGCTTTCCCATCAGTGTTAGCAACCGCCGCTCCAGTGAGCTGAAGCACTGATGACTAACGCGCATGGGAATCGCGCTGCATTTTCCAAGTGCGTTGGTTAGGTTGTGGCAGCTTTGGAGTGAACAAATAATTTGAAGGAATTTCTATCTAATGTGACAGGATGCGTTTTTAGAGAGTAGTCTTAAAAAATATAAATAAATAAAATCCCTGAAGCAAAGTAAAAGCAATTATAAATACAGAAAAGTTGCAACCGGCCTTTCTCCTAAATGTGAGTTGGGTTTTTTTGTTGTTCTTGTTTTCTTTTTTTTTTTCCAAAAATATGTGCCTGAAAATCAAACTGAGGCCTGGCTGAGACTTGAATCCCACGCTGTTTTTAGATCCATTGTTTTATTAAACATTTCCAGCAAAATTCTAGTTTGCAACTTAGTTTTTATTGCCACAGTTCTGACAGCAGAACTGAACTAAAGCCTACCACCACGCAGACAGGCCCTGCCTTTTCACAGCTCCTCTGTGTTCCCATGCTGTCTGCTGTAGTTTTACGTGACTCTGTGGGACCTCACCTCCCCTTGATGCAGTGATGAGGGGCCAAACAGAGAGGTGCATTGGATAGGAAGGATTGATTCGGCTCCTCCTTAAGGAGACAAATAATAACTTGGGCATGGTTCTGAACACCAACTCAGCTGTGCTTCCTCTCTGCTGCCCTCAGCCTGGCCAGCAGCCCGCCCCACAGCCTGGTGCCATGCACAGCACAGCCTGCTATGCACAACCACAGCCAGTGATGCTGCCCGGCTCTCCGATCTAGGCCTCAGCCAGATTCCTCCCAAAGAGGAGGGGGTAGTGAGCGAGTCACAAGGCTCCCTACGGACAGCAGCAGCCTGCCAGTCAGCTTCAACGCTGCTGAGATTATCCACTCTGTTATTTTCCTATAAATATTAAAAAGGAGTCAGTGAAGACAGTTGTGCTCGTGGCTGGGTGTGCCAGCAGGGTGCTGCAGCCCTCTGAGCTGCTGTCGTGTCCTGCGCTGTGAAGGCAAGCGTGGAGTTTCTGCTCGCTAGTTGTGTTTGCAAGTTGGTTTTGGCTTCTGGCCTGTGAATATCTCTTGTAATTGTGGTAGCTGTGTCAGAGTTCTAGATGAAAAAGTGGAAGGGGTTTTGCGCCTGGATTCAAAATTGCTTGTTGGCTAATAGGGAATGGGAGGGTTTAACATCAGTGTGTCTCCCATGTTCAGTAATCCCTCTTCCCCAGTGCTACCAGCTGTGGTTTTTATCCATCTTTTGAGGAGATTTCACATTATTTCTGTATCTGTCTGTGTGTGTGTGTTTGCAGATTTTTAAATATATACAAGTTTTTTGGTCATAGAGACAGATGTATTCCAAGAGCAATTCTAGACAGGTAATAATTTGGTGGGGGGGGAGATTGGGCTGTATTGTTATTGTTGTTTTTTTCATTTTGGGGGGAAAAGGGGTGCTTCTTTTTATCAGAAAATGAAGGGAAGCTTTTAAAACTTAAATAAAATACAGTGACATAAAACCCATTTTGTCCGTGTAAATTATGCAAGAAGTATCCATCAAAAGCCATGCTGTCATCATCCCTACTGCTGTTTTTCTTGATGTTGTGTTAAAAATACTCCTTTCCTGGGCAGCTGCGTTGAAACATCAATTGTATGGTAAATAGAATATTCCTAAAGTGCTGTCCAGTATTCAGGAAAACACATGACAGTGTTGAAAGCAGCATCCTGGTTCTGCCATGCTTACATCCTAATGCACTGTGACAGCCACAGGCCTTAGGAGCAAAATTTTAAGTAAGTAATGCCTATTTTGTATAAAATATATATGTAATCTTGATGTCCAAAATCTAGTAGTCCCAGTTAAATGTAGTGGTACTTGTAACTTTCTTTTCTCCAATGTGGGAGTCAGAAAGAGTTTCCTTTTTGTAGTTTGCAGTACTTAGTTCAGTCTTTATTTGCACGTTGCCTCTGCACTTCAGAAAGAAGCGTTTTAATAAGTTGTGTTTGCCACTGTAATAAAATCCTCCTGTTGGGGAAGCAGTCTGGCAGCAGGCTTAGTTATTGTGTCAGAGACCGGATTTGTACCATCACATGGATGCGTGCCAGTGTTCTTTGCCCTCAGGCACTAAACAGACCCAGGACCACCTCCTGGCTGAAAAAATATAGAAACAACTACTTGCACGAGGAGAAGGTAACACAAGGAAATGTCTTAAATAGAGTCTCTAGTCTAGTCAGACTCTATCTAAAGGCTGCAAGAGGAATTTGCATCACTAGCAGAAGGAGGAAATCTCATGTGAACATTTTAGGTTTCCAGTTTTCTAAAAGGATGTAGATGAAAGGTTGCACAGTGCATTTTCAGGGCCTCCAGGCAATCACTTAGATATCAGAGTAAACTTTATAATTGAGATACGGGTGGGATGAAAGGGCAGAGTTGGAAACAAATTCAATTTATAACATGAAATGATTGCATAATAATCCTTTTGCGTGAAATTAAATAGTAATAAGTATAGTTGAGCCTTGCAGTATCTGTATATCCATGCTTTTAATTGTAATATAATTTTTCTGTTGCTGCATATGTGCCAGTTCTTCTGCTAAGGATAGGTTTTGAATTACTAATTCTGTTTGTATAGCTTCCTATAAGAAGATGCAAATGTGTCATCTCATGTTTGTAGCTTGCCAGAAGGCTCCCTTTCCTTTAGGGAATATCTTACTTTGATTCTTAATCATATCAAAACCACTGCAAACAGCTAAGTACAAGGTGTCCTTGGAAAATCAGATTATTTTTTCTAACAGTTTTCCCTTCACAAACGTAGTCAACATGAAGAGAATTTTTAAAAATTGCAGTTATTTTCAGCACTAAAGCTTGATCTTGTTAAGTCACTTATCAAATTTCATATCAGTATCCTAGGTGCTTTTAGACTTGACTCTGAATCTCTGTTCCTCTTTTGGAGGAGTTACAAGCTCTGTGAATCTTTGTATATGGAGCTTGGATGGACACAGAGAATGAGAACCATCTGATGTGTAAAATTGGTCCTGCCAAAACGCATGCATACCCACAGAGAACAACATTATCAAGCTTCAGTTATTGTTGCCCCTCCTGCAAAACTAGACAAACCAGGTGTCTGATTTGTTAATTTGGCTTGAGCATGGTGATCAAGTAGTTTTCACAGATACTGAACTGAACTGTTAGGTGAGATTTAGACACTTAAGTTTATCAAAACTGATTTGCACTAAGCGTTCAGGAGTCCTTTTTGTGGAAGTCAAATTTAACTTAGGACTATTTGACTGGCCTGAATTACCTGGCCTGTGTGCTCAAGTGGAGGTGTTAAGCCTGTGCCCTCTTGCTTCGGATATGGCCCTTAGTGAGTCTTAAAGTATAAAGTATTTTGTTGACTAGCAAACTCTTTTCTGAAGAACTTAAATTGGTGTTCCTCTGATTCCCTCAAACATCTTCAGCTTAATTTCAAAACACTTAAATTGAGTCAGCAATAGACATTTTGCAGATGACAGTGACGCAATAATGTAGAGGGATGATCTCTGAATATGAGAAAAGATTATCTCTATTGGCTGTACTTAGTACACTATTTAGAATTTTTTCTGTATATTTGCCACTCTGTACTGAATTAATTACACTTACATTCCCCTGCTTACTAATATGTAAGTTCACATAGCCCTCAAAGTTGAACTTGGAAATCTTGTTTTGAGAGAGCTGCCAAGCTAGGAGCTTGGCTTCTGAAATCTATGAGCAGTGGGTGGCCTACATTAAAGTCAATTCAAACACTTTTCACAGGTGATAAAGATCATTAACAATGTTTGGTTTAAAGGGCATGAAAAAGACTAGTGTATGTTAACAGGCAGGAGCTTTGCAATTTTATTTTTAAATCATGATTTGGGGTAATCTTGAAACATTGCCTTGGAATTCGTCAGTCTACAGGATAGCTTCCAACTTCAATTGCCAGAATAAGTAAAATCTTGCTTGAATTTTGGGTACTGTGAAGACTGAAGGAACTTACTAGGAGATCTCTACTTTGGCATTAATCATCACACTATATTGATAGTCCTAATGTTTAAAGGGACTCCAGGAACATCAGTTTTAAGCAGAAGAAAGAAGCACTTTGTGTTAACTCGTGGTGATTCTTCAGTTGTTGTACAAAATTGCTTGGCGCATCCAGACAATGGAAAATCTGCACAAGAACATCCAGTGCACACTGAACAATGTGACAAGTACATCTGGGATGCATAGTGCTAGACTGAATTACAGCAGGGACTTATTCAGCATGGTTGCTTTCTGCTCATGCTTTCTGCTAATGACATTAAGCGCCATTTGGTCTTAGCTGGGTGAATCTGGATTAATGTCAATGCATTCTCTTGTTATAGGAGCAGCTTACTGCCAGTTCATGGACATGTTGTTCCCCGGGTGTATTAGCTTGAAGAAAGTAAAGTTTCAAGCAAAGCTGGAGCATGAATACATTCACAACTTCAAGCTTCTGCAAGCATCATTTAAAAGAATGAATGTGGATAAGGTAGGCATTCTGTATTTGTATTTCAATCATT
Organism: Perdix hodgsoniae; assembly: GCA_035772895.1. Lineage (NCBI taxonomy): Eukaryota > Metazoa > Chordata > Aves > Galliformes > Phasianidae > Perdix > Perdix hodgsoniae. The sequence goes on along the minus strand of JAPSGF010000019.1, from coordinate 7,267,090 downwards.
GCAGGCTTCACAACCTGTATAAACTGGATACAGCCAATAAATAGTAGAAACAAATTTCAAAGCACTTGAAGTCCACTTTTTTGAATTTTGAACTGGGAACTGGAATTATAAGTTGTATGTGAAGATGTTCTTGACCTTTTATCATCTGAAAATGGTGTTTGGGCACACGGGAAGAAATTTGGCATGCTCCATTTAGGTACAAAGTGAAAATTGAGTCTGTGGGTCTGATAAGGAGTTGTACAGCTTAACTCCTTGTTTCTTAATATCAGAGACTCTTTTGGTAAAATACCATCTTTTGGAAATTCTTTGTCATCATTGACCTGAATTTCCAACAGAACTACCTGGAAGTATACTCTTATTATAAGTATTTCATATTTCTTGTCCAAAACTAGGTTTAAGAAATTTCAAATATTCAAGAGTTGGAATAATATACCCAGTGATTTGGTAGGCTGGCCAGTGCATGTGATCTTGTAAAGTTTAGGAATGGAGGTCTCTTTTAGGAAATGGCTTGTTATTCAACCACAAGACACTGATTTTGTGCTTGCATTTGGGAGTTTGATAGACTCACAGGTACAAGTTACTGCACTGATAAAACTGAATAATGGAAGTTATATTCTTTACTTGCAGTTTTATACTGATGCAGTACCTGTATATCATTTGAGGATTCTCCACTGATTTTAGTGTTGCCTTATCCTGGAATTTAAACAGCCTTATTACAAAGTCCCACAGTAATTTCATAAAGAATTGGAAACCTTTATTATTTCCTGAAACGTTATGCTTCTATTTACAGTATGATTTGATAATGAAGCTTTGGAAAACCCAATAAAGATGAACGTTGCCCATTTCTCTGTAGGGAGAAAGCTTGCTCTACTCAAATGAAACAAATAAGGGATATACGAAATGCTATGTGAATCATTACAGGTGTATCATAGACTTACAAAATGCTGGACAGTTGGCTTAACCTTGAAGAAAAAAATGAAAATTACAATGCTTTTAGGTGCTTTGTTTCCAGTTGATAACTGAATGCATTCAGGACATATTAATGTCCTTTGAACTTAGCTCTTTAGTTAGCTGTGTGAAGCTAACTTCATACGGCAGGGCAGGGCAGTCCTCCTCCTGCAGCATTCCCTTCATAGTCACTGTCTGCCCACAGTATCTTGGAAGCTTGTGCTTCCTGCAAAGCATTATGAAGCCATCTCCTTACACTGCTTTTCTACCACCAGTCACCTTTTGGAGGCTTCATTTATGTGAAAAATTTGTAGGACATTGATAGCGATGTTCCCTATAGCCTCTCTTGTTTTACTAGATATTTCTGTCAACTTTTTCAGATCAATAAACTATTTTATGTATAGCTATATGCAGAATGGAAAAAAGCCACAAGGTTAAAACTTCAAGGTTAGTTCATAGTGAACATGTACTACCAAAATGTAGGGTGTTTCAGCTTGTCCTGGAAAAGCTGATTCAGACAGTACAGCAGAGAGCAAGAAACTTAATCTGGATCTCTTGAAGAGTTGTTCACCATTACTGTGCCCACCTGCAGCACCGAAATTTAAAAAACAGAAATTCCCACTTAGCTGAATATAGTCCTACTCCTAGAACAGCTTCTTAACCATGGCTGTCACTGCAATAGGAAAGAAGTAACCCTGTGGAACAGTAGTTACGAAAGTTTGAATATAGCCACCTCAAAGGCTGGCCCTTCATTTTATTTATCATTAAGACCACTTGCAATTCCAGCATAATTTGCTATTAGGAGGACAACAATGTCAGAGAGTTATATATATAGATATATATATGTCCTGGTCTGGTGGCTGATGACCCTGCACATAGCAGGAGGTTTGAAACTAGATGATCATTATTGTCCTTTTCAACCCAGGCCATTCTATGATTCTATGATATATATATATTTCCAAATTAGTGTGTATGGTTGTTGTTGGTTGGTTTTTTTTTTTTTTTTAAATTAAAAAATATCAATGGTTTATTATTGGAAACTTTATTCTACCTTTCAGGTAATTCCAGTGGAAAAACTGGTCAAAGGACGCTTCCAAGACAACTTAGATTTCATTCAGTGGTTTAAGAAGTTCTTTGATGCTAACTATGATGGGAAGGAGTATGATCCTGTGGAAGCTCGACAAGGCCAAGATGCTCTTCCCCCACCAGATCCTGGTGAACAAATCTTTAATCTGCCCAAAAAGTCTCACCATGCAAACTCTCCTACTGCAGGTATGTTGTGTCTAAATTAATTCTATTTTTATCTCTGAAAATGATTATAAGCTGTGACCAATTTTAGCTAAATACTAGTTAGAAATTACCACCTTGTGTGCATGAGCTATTCTTTCTGTGTTGTCATAGACTTAGCATCCGTCATGTCGGAAGTTAACTTCTTGTGGTGTGCTCAGTCATGTCAGCTCTGGGATGTCCCCCACTGAACCCTTGGCATAAGTGTTGTGATATCTTCTGGTGGAGAAAAAGACATTTAGGATAATCATCGCTGGTTGTAGTGTTTGCATGTGTTTTCAAGAACAGGAAATTTATAACACAGTGAATTTTTTTTTAATTATTCTTTTCATGGTGCTAAATTTTAAGTGCTGTCCAGAAAGCAAAAAAATAATAATAATGTGTGCTTTGTACAGTTTATAGCTCAGTCTTCTGAGTGAGCAGCATAGCAGCTATTGCTCTTTCTTCAAAATACATCTGTCTTCTGACATTTTGCTTTGTGTTTCTGCAACAGGAGTAAACAGTTAAGCCTGGTCTTTGATGTTTAAATATGAGCACTGAACAATGCCAATGAACACTGAACAATGTCACTCAACAATGCGATTTTTCTTGGTAACTTGTTAAGTGAACAGAAGAGCAGGTATATAGAGATTTTAATTTTTTTTTTTTAAGTAACCACTAAGCAAGTGGTGCTGGACTTAGTTGCCTACAAATGTGTAGATTTGTACATCCAGAAACACAGATGCACTCACTCTTAATTCCTCTATTGGTATGTCCTGAGTTTGTCTTATTCATGCTAAACCAGTCCTCAAATAACGATTAATTTTCAGCTGATGTAATTCCGTGACCTGTCTTCTCATTAGCTCAGTTGTTGGCAAAAGGGAAGGGGCAGGTATCAGGCAACCTCAGGTTTAGATTGGCTTAAACTCTGGAATTGTACCCAGATTTCAGCAATCTGCTCTGACCATTTCTGACGTCAAAGGTGGGCATACTTGGCCAGCTGCCTTCATCTCCTTAGTGCTCCTAGGAAGCTGAGCACCTAATAGCTGGGCAGTGCTGCTCTGAGATTCTGAAGCGATGGTGGTTCTGTTATCACTGTGTTTTCTTCACATTTTTGTTTTTGCATTATCTTGTATCTAAGCTTTTGAATTCTAGGGTTTAGTATGCTATAATTTCCTGTATGGTGCCTTGCACTGCCTCTGAAAACTAAAAACCCAAGTCAGCATCAGGTGGTCCTTTTGATAAATTGGAAAATGCACCCCTATTAAATACAGAATTCACCGTGCTTGTTGGTCCTTCTTGCCAGTGGTCTGTTTTTACTTAAGTCACAAATGTATCATCCCAATTAAGGTAATGGAGATCGCAATCCTGGAGAGGTAGAGTAGCTGCAGGAATGGAAGAAGCCAGTCAGTTTGGATGATAATGCAGTGATCTCATGTCCCATTGCTGGTTGTACAAGATCATGCCGTGTGCCTTCGATATGGAATAGAACAACTGAGATATGTGGTGTGTTTAATCAGCTTTTCTTTGGTCACGGATGTTTTCTTTTTCATGGAAAGCTTCCTTCCTTATTAACTTAAGTATTATCTGGATTTATGATAGGCGGGACACTAATTTAATTTCTGTTGAGCCAGGGAAGAGAGTTGTAGGCACTGTGTGACTATAGGTGAAATAAGAATTCTAGCTTTTATTGCTGCTTGCATTGTAGAACAGTTAAGTGTTGGTCACAGATTTATTATGTGCATGCAAGTGCACACTTTACTGGAAATGAAGGGATATTCATTACAGATGTTACAGGAACAATAATTATACTACTTGTGTGAGTAAAACAAGCTTAACCATTTATATTAAAAAAGCCCAAGAAGATGAGGTCTACTGAGTTCTACAGCACTGAAGAATTCCCCACCCCATCTTAAGTTTTATCTTCCACAGTAATATGGTCATGAAGACAGAATATATGCCCATGAATAAGTGTAACATCAGATGGCATCATTGAAATGGCTGTTTATAACTTTGATGCCAATTATTTGTTATTCTGCGGCCATGAATCTTCAGTCAAATGGCTGAGGCTTGGGGCACGGCTAAACTTCACAGTACAGCTTGACTTTGTTATGGGAGTAGTGAACATTGTGGGCTGTTTGATACAGTAACCTCTTACACCAACTCAGAAAGCATTTGCCAACATCAGTAGCAGAGTGCCATAACGTCTTGCCTTTTTTGTTGTTACTTTTAATAAGTGTCACTCACTTTATTTTAGCACTGAAGCTTTGAAATTGTAATGGATTTCAAATCATTAACAAAATTAAAAGGTGCACTAGCGATACAAAGGAACGAGCAGATCTTTTAATGTCATATAAAAGTTTTTAAACAGTGTGCAGTAGACGGGTATATATCTTTTGTTCAGTGTCAGGAGCAAGTATACTTCTGGGCACTTACACTGTATTTTTGTTTTTGTCACTGACCTTTAAACAGGCCTAATCCAAATGGATTGAATATATGATCCAAACTGATCGAATATTTTAAGGGAATAATGTATTTAGCTGCTAGCAATTCCATGTGTTCAGATGATTCGTATTGTTCCACACAACTGCTATTCCTAGTGCCCTTTGCCAGATGTTTGTTTTGGAGTAATTCAGGAGGTGTTAATCTCTTTAATGATTCATAATAGAGTTCTAACACTGTGTTTTCAGAGGTAGACAAGGATAATGTCATTCAGTTACCAAAAAAGTGGTCAAATCCCCAAGGACTGCTTGGAAAGCTTACCCTAAAAGGTAGCTGCAGCGAGTTAGGATTATTTTTGGTGTTTTAATCTGACTCTTAGTCTCTACAGACCCACTATATCTGATAGTTGCTTTCTATACCACAAAGTGGCACATATCTGTATCTCTGCAGATGCCAAGTGTGGTCTTCATTTCATTTTATGAAATGACATTAACACAAAGAAGAACCTGAGAAGTGTGAAAACACACCAATTTTTGTGTTTTTTGGTGAGCACGCCAGCAGGCCCTTCCATACCCCTTTGGAAGGCACTCCAGCTGGTGAGTCAGGCAGGTCAAGGAGAATGCAGTTCATAAGGGCAGCATAAGCAGCTCCTCCATCTAATCTAATGTGCCACCCTCATCCTGTGCCCATCTTTCTCAGGAGACAGAGCTGATTTGCTACAGGGTTGGTAGTGCTGTGAAGGAAAGATGACTTATAAGGATCACGTATATATTTCTTCTAGAAGCAGCAGGTACAGCGAGGAGTGCCAGGTAAACACAGATCCCTGCTGGCAGATGAATGTGTTTTCATCCTCTCTGGGGTGAACACACAGCACAGCCCACCAACGTGAGCTCTGTGCCAGCAGGGCCACAGCTGCTTTCGGATACGATGCCATCTGCCCACCCTGAGCCTTTAGGTGTCCTGCAGCCCCCTGCTTTTCTCTATGCAGTGGTAAACAGCCTACAGATGTAGAATCATGATTATTGTAAGGGATTAAAATATTAGCATGTTGTTCTTTGTGCCAGTTCTAATCCTCTCAGGAAAAAAATAAAAGCAGAAAAGCTTCATCTGATCAAATTGAAAATTTTGATCCAGTTGTCAGGGTTTTAGCTTAGTGGCTTATATAAGATTTCCTGTGTATCAGAGCTTTTTGTATGGGAGAGGAGTGTCAAAAATGCATGAGTAGAAGACAGCTTAATGAAATTAATTATTTACATAGAAGCTAAAAACGCGAGAGGTCCTTAGAACTGAAGGCTGATGGACTTCTTAGTTTGAAATATTCTGTGAGAGCGGGATGACTAAAGCAGAACTGGAAAATACTGGAGGATCACATGAGGGCTAAAAATAATCATGCTATGACAGGGAAAATAACCAGGGCAGAATGAACTGTTTGTGCACGGATGCTATATATATGTGTGTATGCTGTCAAAGAGCCAGTTATGCAAGAAAAACACCAATATTCTGTAGGGAGATGGTATACATGCTATGGCAAAAGTGCTGCAAATTGATTTTGAGGGATAAATACATTCAACAAAAGCAACCTTCATTGTAGCAGTTAGTGGTATGATTAAGCATCCCAGAGAGCCGGAGAGCTCATCCCAACACATTTTTCTTTGCTTTCCACCAAAACACGCTGCCTTTTTCCCCACGTTGCAGGCAGTTGGTATTTCTGAGGGTCGCCCTGTCCGTCGTGGCACAGTGCTGTAGAGCTGAAGATAAGAAGAGCTGTAAGGCGTCAACTGAAAACGCTTTTGTGCCTGGTTCACGCGAGGCCAAAGGAGTGTGCTGCCCCACAGGAACAGTGTGTGCGAAGTGGAGAGGGAAACAGCTCAACACATCTCCTACCCACATCAGGGGAGTTTAATTTTTAAAGCCACCGAGGCAGAGAAATGAGACCACATAGCAACACTGCTTGCAATGCAGGAGCAAGGGCTTTTGTCTTTTTTTTCTTTTTTCATTTGGGATCATTTCCTAATAGCTAACCATGTAGTTACAGAATTGTGTATATCATAGGGTTTTTTCTTTTGTTTTCTTTCTGGGAGGACTTCACATTTTAAATTGTTTTCTTTTGTTAGGCCTAATGTGAAATGCTTTCATTAACTGGAGTGCTTGCATGCTTGAAGATTTTTCTGGAGAAAATAGGGGTTTCAGCTGACAATTTTTTTTTGCCATTAAAATGTTGGGATTTTTTTATGTTTTAAGATACAATTTGTGATGAGGAGAGGGCTGTGGTTTGTTCCTGTTTACCAAATCTCTTTATTTTAAAGATGAATATAGACAGTCATACCATAAACAAGACGTTCATCTAACCAATAGATTCAATTGTGTGTTCTCTCTTGGATGGCTTGGTTGAAATTTGTGGGTGTTCCATTTGCAGGCATTTGTACAGACTTCTCCTTGCCAGTTCCCTGGCAGTGCAGAGCTCATTAGGCCGTGCTGGAGCCAATAGCAGTGGCAGTGTGGAGAGCTGAGGGGAAAGGGGTGCTGCCACAACTTGGGGAAGTATCATGAAGTAACTGAGTGCTGCGCTGCGCTGTATCAGGATGCTGAAAGCTGGTTTGACTGAGGTCATTTCACTCCTATTAAGCATCAGTTGTCATCACTTGTGCCATTAAGCATCCCTAGATGGAATACTGTCTTGCACCCCACTGTAGCTGTAACAATAAGCATGTGTGAATATTAATTTGCTTACTGTTCTCACTTGTTTGTTTTAAATGGGCTGATATTTTAGTTTGTGAATAAATCGCTTGCTCTGCGGCCTTTTAGTGGGTTTGTGTATTCTTCTGTGGCATGAGTCAGGAATATGCATTTTAGAAAGCTTTACAACTTGAAATTAACATTTCAGTTTTTTAATTTGAAGATACAGTGCAAATGGTTCCCCATTCAATTGAAGCAATAGCTGTGAGGGGCTCAGCCAAGTCTTGCTTGCTCAGGGCTTCCATTGCTCTCACACATGCTATTCTCACACGTATCCACACTGGAGTCATGCACATGTTCTCTTGGAACTTTACATAAATATTTAACAGCATACTAATTACTCATGTAGCTTCGAGGAAAAATTGTCTCTGAGCATTAAATGGGTCTTGTCTGCAAGACCACACTTGCAATGTAAAGTGACCTGGAATTCCAAGTCTGGCTTTGTACCCAAAACATACACAGAGCCGACATTTTGTGCTTTATGTTTTGGAAGTGTACATCTTTCTTTTTCGTGTTTAGCAAAAAACAATAATGGTCTTACTGACTAGTAATTGTTTCTGGAGCATTACAGTTAGAAAACTGCAGTGCATTTCAGAATTGCTTCATCTGGTTTATTTAAGAGTGAGAACAAAATAATGTGTCCTTAGAAAAGGTCGGTGCTAAAGTTCACTTGTTGTTCTTATCTCTGCTAGCGTTACACAGGTAGGAACAAAAAGTTATTTAGGTGCCAATGAATGCACCCGCAACACTGCTTTAAAAATGTTCTTATTTAACCCTGTATTGACCTCAAATCAGAGCATGCTGTGATAGAAGTTTTCACAATGTGGTGGAAACTGGCAGTGCCCTCTGGGTCCATTGGGCCCAACTCCCCACTCCAGCAGGGACACCAGAGCAGGGGCCCAGGCCCACATCCAGGCAGCTGCTGGTCTCTGAGGAGCAGAGCCCACACAGCCTGTGGGCAGCCTGTGACTGTGCTCTTAGTGTTTAAATACAGTTTGTTGTATTTCAGTGCTTCATCTTGCCCTAAGCACCATTGCAAAAAGTTGGTCTGTCACCTTAACTGTCCCCCACCAGATGTGTACACGTTGATGAGATCCTCCTGAGCCTTCCCTTCTCCAGGCTGAAAGAGCACAGCTCCCAGCCTCTCTCATAGAGGAGAATCTCCAGCCTCTTCATCATCTCTGTGGTCCTTTGTTGGACACTCCTTAGTGTGTCCAGATCTCTCTTGTACTGGGGGGCCAGAACTGGACCCAGCTTTCCAGATGCAGCCTCACCAGTGCTCAGTAATGGGGAAGGATGAGTTCTCTTGACCTGCTGGCAACGCTCTTCCAAATGCAACCCAGGGAACTGTTGGCCTCCTTGCTGTGAGGATGCAGTGCTGAGTTACATTCAACTTGGTGTTCACCAGGGCCCACAGGTCTGTTTTCTGCCATAGGGCTTTCCAGACGTTTGGCCCCCAACATATTTTGGGGATAGAGTTTTTTCTGCCTGGTGCAGGATTCTCCACTTTTCTTTGAACATCGACAGTAAACATGGGAAGGAATCAGTATTGGGTAACATTTATGACACTGATTGCAATGCAGTTTTCTCAATGTTCCATGAAAAAAGCTGATAAGAATACATTTTGTATGTAAAATATTTGTGTGAGATATTGTGCTTACTCAGAAAATGGAAATAGGACTTCATAGAATTCTGTCCAAGCAAAAAAAAAACAACAAAACAACCACCTTGTTTCTTTGTGATGCTGACAATGTGGAATGTCTGAGAGATCTTAATGAATACATGATCACTATCAGTATAAGTTTTCTTTGTAGATGGGCAATAAATACTTTCATGGAAGATGTGATGTTGAATGGAATTGAAACTGCTGCAGTTATCTAGCTCCTCTGAGCAATAAATTAGGAGTTATTCCACACTTGCACTAATTGACTGCAGGGTCATCATGGTGCTCGATAGCGAAGTTATTAATGTCTATTAAAATCTTTCATCTCCATTAAGATATTTGACTGTCTCAAGCACTTTGCACAACTCTTATCAACCAACATCTTTTAATTCCTTTATGAAATTAAGCTTCTGTTAGAAATGAGAAGCTTACCTCTGAGCTGATTCCAAAATTGATATGGTAGAATAAATGTGCATTAAAGACTTTTCTTTTCTTTTTTTTTTTCCTTTTCTTCTCCAGGAAATTTTTAATTAGAAAACCCTAGGCATTCTCTGTTGCAATTAAGTTCTATCCAGCTGTCACCAATACTGTCTGAAAGGCTCAGATTATTTGGCTGGCTTTTAACTGTGCTACTGAAATTGGAATATCGTGTTCATTTCAGAGCTGATCTTGAGGAGGGGAGAAAAGTCCATTTCCTTTGATTTGTCTGGACTTTATAAAGCTTAGTATCACTTCGCTGCAGAAATCCAGAAGGCTTTGTAGCTTTCAAAGAGCAGAACACAATGCGATGTATTTGGTGCTAGCCAGCTTGCAGATAGCAGTGATGTGAGCTTGCTCAGTGTGCTTTGTGAAAACCCCTCAGCTGCGAATTGGAGAGAAAATCTGGCGGTTCAGTGTTAGCTTTTGCTCTGTCCTTATGTCTCTCTGCAGGTGAAAAAGATGTGTGTCCTTAACTATCCAGCTTTTTGTGATCCTGCCTCAGTCTACACAGAACCAGCTCTCTTCACAGAGCTGTTGGATATGAGAGGGAGCGCTGTATACGGGGGCTGCACAGCCTGCCTTGCTTGGTCATATGCCATGGCCTCTGAGGGGAAAAACCATGCATAGCTGCTGGGCCAGGGAGTGCTGCCCTGCAAAGCTGGGCAGCCTGTCTTCTGCTCGTGTGCAGGCACCTGGTGAGGAAGTCCAGCACTGCCTTAGTGTGCAAGAATGGCAGTGAGCAGAGGAAAGCTGCACTGCCCAGCTAAGGTTTCACATCTGAATGGCCACACCTTGTTTTTAGCATTCAGTTCTTAGCTGAACTGCTTCCTGCATGCGTGGAATACAGTAAGAACTCTGAACCGCAGGCTCAGAGCTTAGCTGGCCTTTGGGCTTTGTGTGTCCCAGAATTCAGAGCCAAGAACAGCTGGTGGTAAAGGAAGGCTGTAGTGCTCATAAGCATACAACTGTGGTTGGCTCTTTAGAAGAGCCAGCAGTAAGTATGGGTGCTGCAAAGCAAGACTCTTAACACATACCTGCTTAGTGAATCAAATAAAAGAGGTTAGAGAGAGGGCCACGGTTTTTCTCTGTGTCCTTAGCACAAGCAAGGATGGTACTGACTCCATCTGAAACCCATTTCCAGCAGGCAGAATTGAGGAGAAGGTTGCGAGGGGAGCAAAGTGCTGGTGGCACTGGGACAAAGTGGGAGGTTGCAGGCCAACCAGGAGGGACCAGCTCTGGCAGAGCAAGGCCTGAGGGACCTGCTGAGGGGCGTGAAGAGGCTGCAAGGCTTCTTTGTGAAGAAGGGCTGCCTGTGCAACATTAGCTGCTGCTTTTCCTGGTGGAGGCATTGCTCTGTGCTCTGTCAAGCTCTGCTGTGTGTGCCATTAGAAACAAATAGAGAAGCCTAAGCAGATCAAAAGGGATCGCTCGGTCACCATGGCAACCATGAGTTCACTGATGGATTTAGTTCTGCTCACACTGTTTGAATCTCCATGCCGTCATCACGGGGATGGTTTATAGAGACAACAAGGAAAGCGTGGGGATGGTTTAGCTGACTTTATTCCAAGTCCATCTTTCTCCAGGGGGCTGAAGTTAGATAGGTACACCAAGCATTGGACCGAGGAATTGTCTCTTAACAGCTCTGTTTTAAAAGCTGGAAGTTGCCGACAGCTAAGGGAACCTGATACTTCTAAGCTGGATTTCATGTGTTTTAGTTTGAGTTACTTCCCTCTCAGTAATAAGGTCAAAGTAAAACTGATGAAAATTTGTTTTCCTTTTCCGTGGTAGAATGCTGAAACCTTTTCCACTGAAGTAATGGTGTGAATATCTGTCTGCAAGTGAAACACGTGTATTTCAGCAACAGGCTAATGGTGACATTATTATCCTGGGGAAAATATTTGATTGCTGCTTATTGATTATACTTTTTAGGTGCTGCTAAATCCAGTCCAGCTTCTAAACCGGGATCAACACCTTCTCGCCCATCTTCAGCAAAAAAAGCTGCACCGAGCAGCTCAGCATCCAAATCAGATAAAGATTTGGAAACTCAAGTCATACAGCTCAGCGAACAGGTACATTTACTTGCGGCATAAAATTAGATGCATCCATTGTCACAGACAGGCATGAAATCTGATATTGCCCTCTGCTGAATGATATCCTCCAGAATTATGAAGGTACAAAAGATTTAAATAGCCCAGCTGGGAAGAAAACGAGATTTATTGTTAAAAATAACATTTACCAGAGATGGCTGGTATTGTGCCAGTACATTTAAAAGGGAATCTTAGGAATGCCAGGTGAGTCTTGCTGAAGTGTGAGAGTTTTATTGCAGATGGCTTTATTAATTAGGTTTTGAAATGTGTCTTTTATTTTAGCTGGATGGGAAAAAGCCCAACAGTGTCTTTGTTCTTCTGTATTACAGATTTGAAATAAATCATTTTAATGTGTTGTGCAGAAAACAAGCCTGTTTGTAATAGCAGGGTTAGAGAATTGCGGCTGAACCAAGACTAGCTCATTGCACTCTGCTTTCTGGAATGAAAACATTCAGGGGAAAATATGCCTTTCTCATTCAAAAATTGGGTCTACCTTTATGAAAATGCTTAGTGTATAGCGCTCTGCAACATAATAAAATGTCAGAATTTCTTCAGTGTTATAATAGTAGGGGCTTAATTTTCATTTCTGCTATGTGGTTCTGTCATTCCTGGGCACACAAGAGTGTCTGCACTGGACAGGAATAAATATCTGCGTCTGGCTCAACACCATGCTATTGATGATGTCAAGGCCACTTGTATAAATGAGACCTGACTGCTGAATTTGTCAGGGGAATACAGAAAGGAAAAGCCTCATATTTTACAGCAAGAGCTGCCTGGCAGCTGCATACAGAAAGTCATTATTCTGGATTAAGTATAATTTTCCACAATTAAGGTCATTTCAGTTTCAGACTTCCATTGACCTCAACAACAGAGATCTTGGTTTGTTTGGGCACCGACTGCAAATTCTTTGTTACTGTTATGTGCCAAAGGTGGTGATAGACAGCCACATACCGAACACGACGTACTCTAGGTTGTGTATAATTCTGAGCGACAGCAAGCACAACAGAGCTCACCAGCCTTCCAGGGTCATTGCTGTAGCAGAAATGTTCTTAAATGTTGTACAAATAATGAATGTATATACTTCTGATGGAATTGGAATCTTTTCTTATGTCATTTTAAGTGGAGTTCGAATATCATTTAAGTGTGGCTTAAACCATGACATTTGTATGTAGTAGTCAGAATGTGTTCTCCTCAGCAGGAAGAGTCACTTCGGACATGAGCAAGATAAAAATATTTGATCTTTACCAAGATGCAAACAGGCAGTCACTATCACATCCTCTGCTAATGTATTCCTAGCAGCTCCCACCTGTGAAAACCTTCAGCTTTATATACAGACAGCCCTGAGAAAAATTAATGATTTCCTCCATCACAAAAAAGAAATCCTAAAGATTTTGAAAGTTGGTGTTTTACAGGCTCGTTTTTGAGAGATCTTTTCTAGCTGGAATCATCTGGGAGCCTTTTTTTTTTTTCTTTTTTCTTAATGCTGGCAGTGCTTGGTATCTTATTTGCCACTAATGATTACTTATGCACCCCAGGCAAATAACAAGAGCCAAAAAAGCTCTGCTACAAGCAGATTTGAGCCAGATTTTTCTTATCCCATTATGAACATGTTGGAAGAGCCAAATTGCCCCATTTTTCCTCTCCAGCAGCCAGGCGAGGTACGGGCAGGAGCCAATTGTACTACCTTTGCTGTCTTGATAGAAAAAATTGTTGAATGGCATCTGTGGTTATCACCTCCTTGTCTGGCTGTTAACAGACTTAATTTCAGCCCTTTCACAAATGGCAACGGAGGGAGATTCAGACATTAAACTTCCATGCAACTTGTAGTGGAAAAATTTGAGTGCAGATGTCCATATGCTATATTTTACCATAGGATTACTTGATGATCTATTTGCAATGATTGTAAGCCACACATAACATTTGCTGGTTTAATGGCTCTCAACAATCTTAAAGTCTCTCTTAAAATGGCCATAGCTATTGCCTTGGCCTGTGCTAGTAAATTAAACACTTTCAAGGCATGTCATCGTGCACTGGAGCTTGATTATCCGTAGCATTAAAATGCTAAACGGTCCCTGCTGTGCTTTAGGTCTGCGCCAACTAGCACTCTCCCAGAGGGTTTCTGAGTGCAGCTGAGGAGAAAACACAGACCAGGAACATTACATTATGTGCAGAGAAGGGACCTTTACATATGGAGAGTGGTCCCAGAACAGTTAACTGGATACTAGCATAGACATAATATCTGAAAACAGCCCCGTCTTGGCTGCATGTTTACAGCAGGTGCTTAATCTTCAGCCTGGATATGCAGTCCTGTGAACGTTCGTACCACCAGAGGAAAGAGCAGTTAGTAAGAGCCACTGCTTTGCACCCATTAACTGGATTGCGGGGGTACTTCTGGTCCGGACGCTGCACGTGGGAGTGAACATCTGCTGTTCCTCCTACAGGATAAGCCTCTTGGCATCTTAATACAAGGAAACACTAACATGCAGATGTGCTAATTGTCTGAAGGAATTCAAATTAATGCATCACAGACATGTAGATAATATGCAAGTGAAGGAAAGCATATCTGCTTTGGTTATAACAACATTTACTGAATGTTGCAGATAATTTGCTGTGTGCATATTTTTTATGCCTTAATGATTCTGTTTCTCAGAATGGTGTGTACGTGATGCAATGAAGACAGGAAACTGCCTTTGTGGTAAATAGGTTAGAAGGTGAAGCTGCCTGTGCTGTTAGCTGCAGATATTTCAGCTGAGGCTGGTTGTTTTGCAGCACAGGGCAGGAGATCTGGCAGTAGTTAGGTTCTTGTTCTGTCTGGATGCTGGAGCTGCTCTCAAGGAATGTGTTGCTACATTGCTGCAGATCTACAATGCTGCACATTTAAGACATGTCTTAGATGTGAGGAAGACCCCACGTTTAAGTGGGATACGCATCCATAGATCAAATTGTTATAAACTTTTGTTCCATTTTGCCTTCTATACTCACCCGTGACTAAATGGTTAATTTTAAGGTGACCAGTCACTGTATCACTGATAGATTCAAATTGCCAAGGGAAGAGTTTGGTGTCAAGTTCAGGTGGCTGCTAAGAGATGGATTCGTATGTGAATGAGATGCTGTGAGATCGAGCCCTGGCAGCAGGTCTGTTCTTCTGTCTGACACCTCTGGGAGTGCAGTCAGAGGTCAGAAGAAGGCACTGCTAGGTCAGCAGTTATGGAAAGATGAACTGGTAGGATTTAGTGGGCTGTCAAAGCAGTGCATGAGCTCCCTTGGTGTTCTTACCGGCAAAGGGAATAAATCAGCTTGCAGTGGATCTGGCAGCAGGAAACTTTCTATTAAACTATATCTGTTCACTCAAATGTCATCTTGATGCAAGTTAATTTATTTAGCATACTTTCTTTAGAAAACTCATTTGTGTAATTGCAGGCCTTAAAATGTGGATGCTAATTTGGCAGTAATTTGGACATGATTGGGGTCAGTGTTTACTGTAGGCAGCTTCATCCCTGATTATTTCCATTGGTTGACACACTGCTGTCTTCCAAATTTGAGAGCCACTTGCACATGTTACACTGATCGTCTATACCACTTTGGATAGTAATTCATGCTTTGCTGCCACAAAATTATTCTTTTTAATATATATATAATTTTTAATATATATATGTGTGTGTGTACATGTATATGCATGTATAAAAATATATTGCAACATCTGTCTTGGTTTATATGAAGCTATACTTAATAGCTGGGTTACCCATAAATTATTTGCAGCAGTCTTAGCAGTGAAATAAAAACCAACAGCGTAACCCAAGGACTCTTGTGTACAAGGAAAGACTGACATTTGAGAGAATTTGTTGATAGTGACAGCACGTGAACAAGACCAGAAAATCCATGGTGCAGCCTGGTCACTGCAGCAGCCTCAGGGTGCTGAGATGCAGATTCTGTGGGGTGGTTCAGCAAGTCAGGAGGCAGCAAAGAGGTGAGAAAACAACACAGCAATGCTTGCAGCTGAAAGATCATTTACTTCTCAACTAGTCCATTTCCCTTTGTGAGCTTTTCTGCTGGACCTGTACATTTTTAGGGAAGGAGATATGGTAGGTTTTCTATTAATCCAGGCGGAGTAATGGGATTCCAGTGCTGAATTTTTCATTAATTACCATTACATGACATTGCTGGCAGCTCTGCTGGAAGCAGTGCTGTAAGTAGACTGACTCCTGAACTGCCACTTCAGGTTTCAATTTGCAAGAGCGCTGAGAAAACTGACCTCTAAGGATCCAAGAGGTGTAACACAATGTCCTGATTTGCTGCTTATTCTTTGTTGTGTTGCACTTCAAAAAAAAAGTGGAGTTCACTTTAAGCTATAAAATCAAATATATATTTAAGACGATGGTCATCATGTGCAATTGTGTGCTTTTAGGCTGAGTTGTTTTGTCTGCAGCATGCCCCACAACTGATGCATCACATACTGGTTTATATGCAGGTACATTCATTAAAACTTGCACTTGAAGGAGTGGAGAAGGAAAGGGATTTCTACTTTGGCAAATTAAGGGAGATTGAACTTCTCTGCCAAGAGCACGGGGGAGAGAATAATGACCTTGTCCATCGGCTAATGGAAGTCCTCTATGCTTCAGAAGAACACGTAAGTTTAAATTTAATGTTTATTTTATCGAGATAAGACAGCCTCATTCCATTAAAAAGTATTGGCACAGTGTTGAGTGATATCCAGTATGTAGGTCAGCAGAGCTGTAAGAGCAAGGCTTTCCATGCATCCTCCCCCAAAAGGAAGCTTGCATTTACCAACAACAGACTTTTCAGCTTGGGGGATAGATTCAGGAGGCCAGCTTGCTTTTTTGCTGCTTTGGTGCAGGTTTTGTATTCTATTTTAGCACAAGTTAATCTGGAAGGCGAGTGTGTGTGTGTGTGTGTGTGTGTGTGTGTGTCACAATTTTAAATTGATTTCATGTGGTCCTAAGCCCTAGTTCTGTTTTGGTCCTATCTTTCTGCGTGAAGTCTTCCACTCAGTGTTCTTTAAGGTGTTGAAGACTGAAAAGCAGAGAAATTCTCATAGAGGTGCTGACTGCTGTGTATGGCTGTGAACTTTCTCTCTCCCATGTGGCACTGTTACAGTAGGCACTGTGCAGGTTGCCAAGTGCGTAATTATATCTGCAGAGATAATGCTCCTTAGCATTTTTTATCCTGTTGCTATAGGCAAGATTCTTCAGTATGCAAAGGCAATAATCCCCTATTACCAAAACTGCAGAAATACAAGATTAAACAAGAATCTCACTGCATTTTAGGCATAACGCTGTAGACGCTGAACAAAGCAAGGAGCTGTAAAGGATACTGGTTATATTCCTCAGATACACTGAGGAATAATGATTCGATGGAGATTTAGCTGAACTGCTCCCATTCATGCTAACTAAATCTCTGTATGTGCTGCTCTGACGATTGACCTCTCCAGTCTCCTGTGAACGGTAGCTTTGGCTCCAGAGCACATAAGCATCAGCCTAATCTCTCTCTAGCCCTGTGGCACTGTAGCCTTTCTTACATCTGTTCCCAGAAAGCTGCTGCATTCAGCCGACTCAGAATTTTATATCAGAAGTAGAGCTGAAACTGCTGCTAACTCGTATGCTTTTCTAAAACAGACTAGTAGAGAACTAGTGAACGCTGGGTGCAAGAGGGTCACAGGTTGCCACTTAGAGGGGTTGCCACTCAGATTAGAGGTAACAGGGGAAAGAGGATTTGTTCAGTGGTGTGGGACGAGTGATGGAGAGGCAAAGGAGGAGGAAACCATTATTTTCACAGAAGTAAACAATTGGACACTTTTGCTAGGCTCGTGATAACAGGCTAAAAGAATTACACACGTATAGTGGTCAGAGAAAATGTCTTCTGGATTCAGGAACAGTGATTTATTTATAAAGCAAAGCCAGAAAAATCCCTCCTCTCCCCATACCCCTACCACATCTGTCTCAGTTGGCTCAAATAGGAAGCGATTCCCAGCCAAGAAATGCGTTTGTTACTTTTTTCCCTGCAGTTTTCCCTACTGGCAGAATGCATTACAAAATGTCCTACCTCAGCCCACATCTCAGTGCTTTATCTGCTTCCTCCATCCAACCCTTTCTCTGTTGAAAACACCATCAGTGCCTGCACATGAGCTACACACACCAGCTGTGCTTTTATCTAGAATGCGTATTCAGTTGGAGACCATGGATGTCACTCCAGAAGCTCTCATCTCCCAGGGAAGACTGCAGAGTCCATTCCCCACTCAATTTTTTCCGCCTTTTGATGGGAGGATTCATCTCCTTGTCTTCTGGGGTACATTTCTCCTCCTCACTATTGCAGATGGACTGTAATGCACCCTTGTGCTTTAACACTGAGAACCAAAGGTTGTTCTTTCTTGCTGATGCCTGCTTCTTTCTCTTGTGCTCTGCTATGTCTCACCAGCCTGCTCTGCCTTTCAGTTCTGTTTTTTTCTCTCTGTGTAATGAAGTTGTTCCAGTTTGAATTCTCTCACTGCATTTTGTGAGTTAATCCCTCGGTAGCAGCAGTTTGGACTTCCCAAGCCCCAGATGGGAAAGAGCCCCAGTTCCCAACACAGAGACAATGGCAGCACTTCTGGTTTCTTGCTAATAAATTCATGGTAGATCCAAGTTGGATTGTTGCTTTTTTTTCCAGGATCACTGACAGTTATAAATGCTGCAGTGCCCATCATGTTTTTCTTTTAGGAAGGGGATGTGAGGTAACGCAGCTCACGCACACTGCACAAATCACACCTGACCAGAGCATCGTGCTTGAATATCGTGGCTGACTTTGAGTTTGTAGCTCCAATAAGCACTTGATAGTAATCTCAAACTGTTTCTTCCTAGCTGTAATTTGACCGACATTTATTGCATTCATAGTGATCATGTCCTGTTTTTTACACCAACTGCTCTTATTCTGAAGGGAAAAGTCTCTCTGTATTTTGTGTTATGGTTATTTTAATCCTCATAAAAGATAAAAGATGTCGGGACAGCACTTTAAGTGCTCAGGTCTCCCAGTAGCTCACAGATCCCTCCTGGGAGTTGTAGGCTGTCAGTTGAATTCCTTGTAGATGAACTCAGAGTGCAATAAAAAGTTTAGTTCCTACGAAAAGCATTCTCCACAAGTTTAATTATTGTAGTTTTGTGCTGAAGGGATTTTTATCAGGTTCATGTCACAATTTTTTCATTACTTTTTTTAGAATTCCAAATCCCTGCATAGTTTCAAGTAGGTGTCTTTGTAATCTTTTGTTTAACGCAATAAAGACCAAGCTTTTAAGACTCTTTTCCCCCTTTATTTGTGGGATTTTGAGTTTTACAGCACAATTTTCAATCCATGCGGGCTCCTCGTCTTTAAAAGATTCTTCCTCTTCTCCATGGTATGGTTCTGCTCTAAATTCATTGTCCATCTTTGCTTATGAGGGAGGGATGTTGTGACTGCTCGTATCACTTAGATTCATCTGGCCAATCAGTCTGTAATCTTTTGTAATTTTTCAATACAAATTACTTATTTGTAATCTTTCTTCTTCTTTGTTTATAAAGAAAATTCTTTAAAAAAAATCAAAACAGACCAAGAATAGTGTTTAAAAAGGATATGTTTGAGGTGTTGTGGGAAGTGGCCTCTAGTATTTGTGCTGTGACTACTTGTATGTCAGGATGGAGGTCTTGGATAGCATGTGGAGCATTTGGTAGCCTGGTTTTATAGCTTCTGTCTGAAGAGCTGGAAGAGGCTTTGTGTGTCATTATGAAAGCCAGACCAGATAAGACATAGAGGTCTTGGTGTAAAGTGAATGCACTGCTGTGTTTGCTTTCCTTGATAGGTTGTTGTGGCTCAGTTCATGCAGAAGCTGGGTGGGTTGTTGCTCTTTGGTCTGTCTGTTGCACACCTCACATTTTCAAACCGATAGCTTAAAATTCCATTGGTTTTGTGACTTTCTGCTCCAGCAGGCTGTACACCTGCTACTGCTGCTTTTGGGCAAGGCACTCACCCCACATAGCAGCTGGTTTTCATAGACCACAGCTCCTCCATTTGTGGGCACACCTGAAGAGTTCAAGGCACATGAACCGAGGGGTCAAAAGCAAGCATCTTTTGTAGCAGGAGACGGAGATGGCCATGGCCCTGTGATCTGAGTCAGAAATAAATGCTCTAAATAGACCTTCCACTGCTTTCCTTATTAGGGGATGCTATTCAAGGAGATTCCACAGTCCCAAGGTAATTGTGCATAGTGACTCTTGTCTTTCCCGTTTCGTGTATTTATACAAGCTGTGCATACTGAAAAGCACGTGTCCAATTCTCAGTACTTCTGTGGTAGTCACATAAGATTTACCATTTCCATCAAAGGTAACCCTGGCAAGAGAGGAGCCACCACTCTCCTTCAGAGCTGTGGAGTACATTCCCAAACCATTTCCTATGGCTAGAGACTGTCCCTGTTCTGCATGGAAGGAGAGCACATAGATGACCTGTAACACCTGCCTGAATATGCTTTGTATTCGGTATCTCATAAAAGCTGTGTATGTGGAGCCTATGGAAGAGGTACATAGCAGGGCAGCCCACAGCGTTAGGCTTAACCAGGCCTCAGCTTTCTCACCCTGTAGTGCAGGATCGTGTTCCCACAACTGTCAGCTTCTACCCACAAAGCTCCTGTGCTCCAGAAGCCTTGCGCTCTTGCAGCCCATTAGAGAGGATGTGGTTCTTAGATGCTATGCATGAAGACATTCTGACTTGAGGTACCACATGTAATAAGGGCATTGTTCCCCCCAGAGGACCGTAAGACACTAAAGTGCAATTGTACTGATTGACATATTGGACATCTATTTCAAAATAGCACCTGTGTGGTAGTGACCTGAGTGGTAGAAAGCTCGCTTCCAATTGAAATGTGGCTGTTTCAGCATGTAATAAACAGGTGAATATTTCAATTTTTTTCTATGTTTCTATCAACAAATGTTGGAGACCTTATTCACCTGTTCTTTCAGTAACAGACATATTTTGCTGCCAGAAGGGAAGTATTTTCTCATTGCATAAGCTACTTTGAACTGTTCTGGGAAGATACGCATTAGGGCCTCTGTTTTCTTTCAGTTTTGGACTCAGTTTATAAACCTTAACAATATCAATCTCTTACAGTCTGTTGTCCAAACCTCTTGCTTCTAATGAGAAGCACCAGACGCCAGGCAAGTTCTGCAGAGGTATCGTGTCGGCTACGGTGTGTTTTGAATGGCAGCTCAGGGTTCTGGAACAGCACTGTCCTTAGAAACTGCCTACAGCTGAGCTTTGCCAGTGCAAGACAGGGAATAGATGTGTTGGATCTTCTCAGTGAATGGCGCTGTGGAAGGATGAAAATCCATCCTTTAGGGGAATGCAGAGACAGCGCTGTAAGCAGCAGCTTGCCTTTCTGAGCGCTGGTGCATCTAGGTCAACACAAGATAAAAGGCCTGCTGGCTGTAAATTGGAATTTGTATAAAGCCTGCATCCTCGGCAGTGGAGATTCAGCATTCCTCTTAGTCTCTCAGAACAGAGATTCAGAAAATAGTAGGTCTAGTAGTCATTTGCAAGAGGGAGCTGTTCATCAAACATCACCTGCCTATAGCAGTAGCTTCTGTAAGTCACTGAATGCCGAACTTAAATTTCTTTCAAAGAAAATGCATTCATAATAAACAAATCTTTGGCTGTATTTTCTGCATAGTATTAAAAACCATGTTTTCAGTAGCCTTTGGACTTTGGTCTGTACTAACATAGACATATGACTTTGGGAAAGTGATGTTTTTTGATCTAAAAAATGAGGCTGGGTTTAATTTTTAAAGCAAATGATAACAGAATTGTCTTGTCTGTTTTGTGATGTGAGCCTGGAGTGAAGATTGTGTGAGAACTGTAGCAGGCAGGTTCAAAAATCCTTGGAGAGACAAAATGGGAGGACACTGGGATGCTATGGTACGTGGAGCCCCTCATGACCCACTTATTTATGGTGCTGCCTTGCTGGAGCAGATAACACCGTAGTGCTGAAAACTGGCATTTTTGTGGGGATCTACCAGTGCTGCACATACACTGATTAAAAACAAAATAAGTGCATTGTATTCTAATACCACAAAATGCTATATTTCTGAGGCAACAGTCCTGTCTGCCTTTATGTCACTGTGCAGGACCTTAAGTGCTAGAGAAGCAATGAACAGTCAAGAAAACAAGCCGACATGGACTTACGGGGTTACTCCATCAACGTTTTTTTTTTTACTCCACTTGAGTTTTGTGCCACTACTCACACTCCATAGGCTGCAGCAACAGATTTCAGTGAACAGAATGTGTTTAAGACCAGTTAAATAGAAATTAGTGCAAAAGAGCTATGGAAAGTTTCATTTGTACCATGGCTCAGCTTTATCTTACCTGGGAGTTAGCATTTATGTCAGTTTAATGTCTTCATTTAATTTAATTTTAATATATCAAGTGTGTCATTTGCTATTAAGCAATTGTACAGATATAGCCTCGTGAAAGGACAAATAGAAAAGCTGGGTGCAGGCAGGGAGACAAGATGGAGCCAGTTCAAGGGTATTGAAGCAAACTGGGGGCAACCTTTCAATTGTTAGCTACTGCTGTCTGCTCATTGGAAGGAAAATTAAAAGTTAAGCTTGAGGCTACTGTGAGCACTGAGGGGGAGGAGATGATGACATGCTTCTGCTGAAGGATGTTTTGGGGTGTTTCTCTGCCCACAGGAGAGCCACACAGAGGAGCATGAAGGCGAAGAGCAGGTCCACGAACAGCCCCAGCAGCAGGAGGAGTACTGATTCACGCAGCGTCTCTGACAATTTTCATTTTGTGTGAGAACTTTCTTCTGGAGAATGGAACATGTGTGGCCTCAAACTTGAAATCAGTTCACTCCCAGTCTGCCATTAACATTTATGTACCATAGTGAGTGCCAGCCAACCACTGCATTCTGTATCCATACTTTGCCAAGATGCGTTTGCAGAAGTCTTCTTTCTGTGTATCCTCCCGAGAGGCTGTAGGGCTACATCACCTACTGTACATCACTGCAACTTCACCACTTGGCTGCTTGAGATTTGTTCTGCTCTTTAAGAAAATATATATATTTATTTTTTTTTCTTTTTGTCTTAAGTATGATACACTTGTAACTTGTTCTAACATATTTATATTGGCATTTTGTGTGGCAAGAAGTACCGTACCACTAGCTGTGTCTCTCACTTCGTGGTGCTTTGGCATTTTCTCGTACGTCTGCCCTGGGGCATAAATTTGGTCAAACAATTGGAATAAAGGGATACAGTGGAAGTCATGTTCAAGCCATAACGATGAGATGTGTTGTGGAGGAAAATGCTCGTGTTGCTCACGTTTGTTCCTTTCCTGTCTTTACCAAATGGGAGGCGAGGCATCTGTTTCACTAGGAGAGATTTAAAACCTTGTGTTAGAAAGCTGCATGGTATGTTTTTTGGCTTAATTCTGGAGGACAGACATCCGCTTAAGTTCTTCAAAACCCTCCCAGTTTATTGACTAGTCAATAGACATTTCCTAGCTTTTCTTCCTTCCTGAGGAATTCTGTCCCAGCCTGCAGCTGCAGCTCCGCCTCCACAGGGCACAGTGCTGACGGAGGTGAAGAAATCTCCTTGACACAAGCGTAGCTGCAGGACACCATCTCTGCCATCACACTTGGCTCCACACCCTCAGAAGAGGACAAAGTAGGGCAACTGTTTCCTTCCGCTCTGCTGCCCCGACCACACAAGCATGGATGAGGAAACCAACCACAGAACCAGCCCTGAAAACCTCCCAACCCCCTAGAAGTGGTGATGAGCACCTTGTGGGTGCTGAGGCTGCTTCTGAAGCATGAAGAGGAGTCAAGAAGTACTCCTGGAGGTGGTGTGCCCATCCACCAGGCCAAGGGCACCACACTTGGCCAGATCCCCCTGCACAAATACATCAAACCTGGAGGTACCTGTGGTGAGAGTTCTCCCTTCCAGAGCAGTCCCTGCTACCCTGTTCTAAAGGATGGTATTTTATCAACAGAAATATCTTGAAGTGTATAAAGCATTCCTTGTTTTTATTGTGAAACTGTGCATTCTGGTTGCTCTGAATATTTTATGCTTGGTATTCTTGGCCTCTCAATTTTCTGAGTTCCAAATTGTTCCTCTAGTTAAGCAGGTACTTGGAAGTCCCAGCTCAGTCTGCAGTCATTGAAAAGTTCAAAAGCCCATAGAACAGCAAAATCACCTTAGGTCTAAAGCTAACCTAACCTCAAGCTCAGGTTCCCAGCTGATGCTTCTGCAGAAAGGGTTTTAATGAATCAGCCCCCTGACACACAGGCACACACAGAGACACACACACACACACACACACACACACACGCACGCACGCACGCACGCACATGCGGCTTTCTGTTCCCAAGAAATCTTTTGCAGCTAAGTGGCTCTGAGTTAAATGTGAGAACGCTGCCGTTGTGCTGCGCCGCAGGCAATATATAAAATACTGCTAGACATTAGAACAGGTATTTCTGTTCCTTTGATTACTCCCCCTGCCCTGCAGAAGAGTTTTGGACCATCTGGGTCGAGGGTTCCCTGGCTGTGCCTCCAGCACCAGCCCAGTAACATCAAAAGTGCTGCAACCAACAGGGCAGCGCATCCCTTCCTGATTTTGATTGGGTACAAGTAAGATCTGGTGTGTAAAAATGTGTATTTTCCAAATGAATTATTTCCAGGAATCACCACAAATGGGGGAATTGTCATTTTCATTGTATTTGTGTTTATTAGAACATATGTACTTATTACAATTGTCATTGTAATAAACAGTAGTTCTTCATAACGCTGTTGAACTGAGGAGCGGTTGTCCTTTAAGCCGGAGGGGATTTTGGATGGGGGGCACGCGGTTTGGGACCAGGCATCAACTTGGTTTTGCCAGCCCCGGTCTGCGATGGCCACGGTTCATCCTGCTAGCGGTCGAGCAGGGGCACAGGGAGCGCTCCAACAGACGTCCTTCTGAAGGTGTCGGCAGTTGGGTTGCTGGGCTCCTGGTGTCTCGCATCCAGGCTGCTGGCTTTTCTCTCTTCGGGGCTCATACAAAGAACATCAGCGGCAGCAAGCCGAGCTTCGTGTCAGGCGAGTTCCATCTGCTTTTTTGGGCCTGAGGAGCACAGGGCTCCCGCTGCCGTGTCTGGGGAAGTGAGTGAGGCAGGCAGCCGGGGCAGGGCTGCAGCTGCTGGGTGCTGGAAGCCGCTGTGCTGAGTGGAGAGCCGTGCTCTGAGCGGGAGGGCGTCCTCCTCCTGCCACCCCGTGAGTAACCCACCGATCTGTTATGGTTTTAATAGGCGTCTGCGATGACCTTTACTAAATAGCGTACCGTAAAGCTTCGGTTATATATTAAATGTAAACTGAAAGGAATGTAAACATATGTATTGTTAATTATAAATAGATAAGTAATGACATAATAGATTTTAAAAGTCTTATTCAGATGTATCGGGCGTTTCACATTATCCACAAACTGTCGCATGGTAGAGTAGATTTTTGTCTGAATATGTGAATAACTTGACTTGCGTTTATCTTTTTACATATTTAATAAAAAAAAAATATGTTAAAATCTGTCCAGTTCTACGGGCTAAAATAATCCTTTTCTCTTTTTCAAAACATTTACTTGCTTCATTACTGACTGCGCATGGGAGCAGGAGGAGAGCTGCTTTAAAAAATTAACGTCACTTATTCTGTGTGTGCAGGTAGTACCTGTGCATGCACATGCATGTGCGTACTTATGTACATATAAACAGCGTTCTTTTTTATGGCAGATTTCCGAGTATTTAATCTCGTGTAACATCACTTTGTTTTAATACAGCAAAAGCAAAACTTGAGGGATACATGAGTACCCTATGTGTGGTACTGGCGAGGCTGCACCATGAGAACCGTGTTCAGTTTTGGGCCTCTCGCTACAGGAAAGACATCGAGGCCCTGGAGTGTGGCCAGAGAAGGGCTGTGATGCTGTGACGGGTCTGGAGCACAAGTCTGACGGGGAGCAGCTGGGAGGGAGCTGGGATTGTTCGGTCTGGTTAAGAGGAGGCTCAGGGGAGACGTTATTGCTCTCTGCAGTGACCTTAAAGGAGAGGTGGGGTAACTAGTGATAGGATGAGAGGTGATGGCCTTCAGTTCTGCTAGAGGACGTTCTGATTGGGTATGAGGAGAAATTTATTCTCAGAGGAATGAGGCAGTGGCACAGGGAAGTGGTGCAGTCACCATCATCCTGGAGGTGTTCGTGGACCATGTGGATGTGGCACTGAGGGATGTGGTTAGTGGGCATGGCGGGGATGGGCTGGTGGTTAATCTAGGTGGTTTAGAGGGTTTGTCCAACCTTCATGACTCTGTGAAAAGAGCACTGTACAGCAAAGGCACTGAAGCACCCAGTGCACTTCAGGTATTCAGGGATGAATCTGCTGCGCCATACCTAAAAGCTGCCTCGTTTAGATCACAAAACCACTTGTGAAGAAGAGGGGAAAGCTTTATTGCAGTTCTCATGGCTGAGCTTTGGCAGCGCATGCAGTGATGCTGCAGTGGTTCTGCTGACTCGCAGCGGTGTGAGCTGGTGGTGGACATCTCTGTGCAGTGGGTTGAAGCCACATGGGTGTGTATCACAACCATAGGGTCAGACTGAGTCCTCCAGATACACCCAGGCTGGGGCTGACCCTCTGCCCAGCCCCACTCTGGGAGGATTCTGGCAGAGGGGAGCTCAGCACACCAGCCTGTGGAGCAGAGCCAGCTGAATCACTTTTCATAGCCCACTGGGGATGTGTGTGTCTTTGGGCCCGTTCCAATGTGCAAGAGCACAAAAAGGAGGTAATGTGTTTTCCAGTTCAAATAGCTGAAAACTTTTAGACAATTGCCTTGTTCTTAAGCTAAACTCTGGTTATCCTCATGCCATTACCTAACATTGCAGAAATAAACCTGGGATCATACTGCTGTATGAACAGAGCATTTTTATTCTCATTGTACTGGTTACCATCTCTGATGGTTAACAATTTGATATATACACCGTGCATTGCATTATCTCTGCTTATCCTTGTCTTCACATAGACTGTAGTGACAAATTACTTTAAAAAGGAAAAAAAGTGCTCAATTTCCTTTTAAATTGATGCTATACTTCTCTTCAGAATGAGACGAGTGCAGGCAGCTGTGACAGTTCAAGTTTTATAATTTCATCAATGTAATATTTCAAAATACTCCAGTACAGTGCATTGAATTGTGTCAGTTCTGTGACCATTATTTCCAGTTGTTTTACAATTAAGTCAAGACAGAAGGAAAAGGAAAACCTGTCCACAGAGTTCTCCAGTCCAATCACTTTCAGCCCAGGCATATTTTTGGGTCCTGTATTTCTGTTCTTTTCTTGTCAGGTCTTCCTCCAGACATTTTGGATGGATGTGTTAAAAATATTGAAATAGGTGAGACTCAGACAATGATGAATCTTGAATCTGAATCAGTGCTTAACTTCATCAGCCAGTGAGATTGCTGGGTGCACGCCTGCCTCAGGCTCGTAGTTCCCCTTCAAACACAGCATGCACAGGACTGTTAGTAGCATCCTTCATTAAGCAGCCATCAGCCTGGCTCTGAGAGAGACCTTGGGCACCTGGAGAGCACCTCTGTGGAGCCTCACGCTCCCAGGGCATCATATGGGGCAGGAATGGGACAGCCTATAGCAGGGAGGGAGGCTGGAAGCTGCTGCTCCTCGCTTGCTGACGAGCAGCCTCCCTCCCTCAGCAAAACCCCACAATCGAGGCCACGTGCTTCTGCCTGACTTGAGCCTCAAGCTTGCTCTGGTCTGTAGCACGGCGTTCATTGAGGTGGAGCAGCCCTTGATGTGCTCACTGGCTAAGTGGAACGTGCATCCTTCCAAAGCACAAGGTTTTTCACAAGTTCATCTGGGGTTGCTGCTTTGTGAAGGGGGAAAGGCAACCCCCAGCCTTGTCCCCAGTGCACACGTTAAGATGAATCTAATGTTCAGTGACTCGCTAACTTCTTCTGCCCTGCTTCTGGTGGCTGAGATAGTTCCCTGTTGGACACACGTGCGGATCTGTCACTCGTGTCTGTGCAAGAGATGTAATAAAGTGCTCCCCTTGGGGCAAGTGGGCAGGTAGTTTGGTTAGAGCTGCAGGGCCACAGGGCCCTTTGGCGAGGGCAGCATAGGCAAAGAGATGGACCTCAGATTCCTGTGCCTTCCTCCAAGGCACTCAGAAAACCCCTGCAGATTATGGATGAAGTGAGCAGTTTACATCTGCATGCAAATGGTGATACTAAAAGGCAAAAAAACTTCTCAATTCTTGTCTTGTTCGTTGTTTTTTCCATCATCTAAAACCACAAGAATTCGGATCAAGAACAGGAGCAAATAATCACTTGCTTAGCATTTTGCACTGAGAGATGGGTCTTAAAAATGCTTGGAACATGGCTCATTTTTCATTGCTTGTTTTGAATGCTGTGTGCTGAGTCGGCCTATCAGCAAGCACCCGTCAGGCAGTGAAATATGAGCATCTTTGCTGACCACATTTATCCTCAGCTGGTTACCTCTGTAGGGCACACTTTGCTGCTACTTCAGTACCAACAGCACACTGGTTGCTGCACAGAACAGAAGCATAAAGGCAAATTCCTTGGGTATGGAGCCCATGTTTTTGACAGATGTGGGTCAGGCTGAGGCTCATCCTAATGCTGGAGAGGAAGAAGGTATGGCATGCCCATACCTTTCTGATCTCATTCTCTTCACGCATTCAGATAAGGTGAGGAAAAGTCTGGGTGTACATAAGCCCTTCAGGAGGCTGCATGGAAGAAATGAGTTGTGAGGAAACAAATATGGAAACGGCAGCAGGCACAGATGTCTGAGTGGGAAGGATGCACTGGGCGGGTCTGCACTGTGGGGTCCCACTGATGGACGGAGCAGGCAAAGGGTTATAAAACACGGTGGGTCCCACATAACCCAGCATGGTAGTACCCAGGGCTTGGGGCACAGGGGCAAGGAGGAGGAAGACCAGTGCTTCACAGCACTGATGTGGGATTAGTGAAGAAAGTAAATACTGGCAGCAGAACAGCCTGGTAAACGCCTCTCTGCAGGACAGGAATTTTCCTCTGAGATGAAGCACTGTTGTCAAGCGATTTGAGTATCTGGGCTATTCTGTTCTTTGGTTGCTCTAATCAGATTTGTTCCGCTACTGATCACATCAAAAAGCTGGAAATCTTATGTGAAGTGTCACAGTCCGATCACAGTGCAGGTGTTCACTCTTGGACGCGTTTCTTCAGGGAAAAGATGTAAATGTTGAAGTGTTCGCTCAGCTGCCTCCCCTAAAGACAAACCACAGAGATCAGCTCAGCACACACTCTGCTGTTCAGCACCTCTCCTCTCATGGTCACAGTGGGAAGCCCTCAGCCCCAGTGTGCCTGGAGCCCTGCGGGTGCCTGGGGACCCTCCTCTCTCAGCACACAGATGGGAAGTTACATTGCTACAGATCAGATTCCCAGATGGCATACACTGTGGCAGAGCGGGACCCAACCATTCAGTGGTGGATTTCGACCAGGTAACCCCATTCTGCTCCTCACAGAGTATCGCACATTGGTGCTTGGATAAAGTCTGCTACAGTGACAATATCTGCTGGTAACAGGGCCTCTTTCATCACCAGGAGGAAAAATCCTGGTGTCCCAACAGCATATCTTAAATAAAAGAATGCTGAGCAAATCCCTTTTAAATTAGGTCTTTGCCATGCAAGATGTCTTATCTGGATGTGAACCCCCATTAAGACACTTTCCTAAGGATTATTTGACAATGCTTTTTAGGAAAAAAAAAGGCATTAACTGAGAAAAAATGAATTACAGCAGTAATTCAGATGCCAATAAATGACAAAGCTGATATCTGGCAGAGACGGAAATGTTCTGGGAAGACTGAATTAACTGGAAAAACATTCGGGTCTCCAGCTTAAGAGATGCTAAAAGAAGGCCATGAAAAGATGAGAAATTTGAGCAGCTGTTTTGCTTGTGGATTCAAAGCAAAGTTGACCACCTTACTGCAAGAATGTGACCCATCTTGCCTCCCACTTTACCTTCCAGCTTTTTTCACTCAAGTAACCTCAGGGGGAGAAAGAGCGAAGATGAGAGGGCATCCACACGCCATTGATCAGCTACATACAACACATGAGGAACTGATAGCTTAACACTCAGGCTCCAGGACAACGCCCCATCCAGACAGCACAGAAGCCACCTCCAGAAGCCCCTCACCCCCACAGCGCGCACAGCTCCCCCCTGGCCCCTTACCACACAGACGCCGTAGTGCACGTGTGCGGCCGTGACCAGAGCTGTGAATGCACCCAGCACGGCTTCCTCTGCCTGGCCCAGCAGCCCTGAGATGGCTGCGTAGACCACCAGTGTCAAGGGAAACAGGAACCAGTGCAGCAGCTCCGGCTGTGTGCTGCTCATCTGGCAGATGATGACTTTGCACTGTGGGAAGAAAGGCAGATGGGTGAGAAGTGCTGGGGCAGCCAGCTCACTCCTAACAGCCTGCATCCATTTTCTCTTCAGGTTGCTTTTGATGGGGAGAAATAGGCTAGACCTCAAAATGGAGCCTGTTTCTGCAAAGGAAACTGCTATCGACAGCGTTTGTGCTTTGTTGTGTGGTTCTTTAAGGACTTTATTACAGGTAATTTAAAATATACACTTCTTTCAGGGAGGCAGTGTTTTGACATGCTACACTTTATGAGCTGAAGTCTGGTTTCGCAAAAGGGGAGTTTGTTTGACACTTTGTGCTTTCACACAGCCTCATAAAGTCGTAATCCCAAATCAAATTGCCACCACTTAATCACTGGCAGAGCACAATGGTATTCTAATCACGTGGCACATGGCATGGAGAGATATATTCTGGTTTGCTGTGCGTAAGGGAGAGGAAGTAATAGGCCTCTTCCGAATTCTATTTTTCTGTTCCAGCACTCCTTCCTATACCACACCAACCACCTGAGCAGCATCGCTTCCCTGTCTCAGTTATGGCAGTGGGCTCTCTCTGGGATGGAGCTGGGGCCTCAGGAAAGGGATCCCACCCAAAATGGTGGAAAAAAAATGAATACATTCAGCTGAAAGCCGTTAGCTTCATTTTACTGAGACCTTGAAGGGTCATGAGATCGAGATCATTTATACAGTTAAATACTCAGGTGTTTTACCTGCTTGACCCTCCTTGGGATTTTTGTCTCATGTACAACATTCCCTTTTGAATTTTAGGAAAGTTTTATCCATTTAAGCTTCATTCAGAATTTGAATATGGTTAAAAACAGATGTTATGCATCCTGAAAACACTGAAAAAATAAAAACCTTTCCCTGTGCAGTGCTTGAAATCCCATAAGAGCAGCAGTAGCAGTCTGAATGAAATCTAATGACAGGGAAAAAATAATGGCATGAAGAATGTCCAAAAATGAAAACCTTTCAATAATGCAATATGTGCCTGTACATATTGTAAACTTATTTGGTTACAGTGAATTATCAGTATGGATGATGAATGTTTCAAGTAGCACCAATTCTATAAGTCTTTTAGGAACCATTCCAGACGTTGCTAAAGCAATCTCTCCAATTCATGAATACAGGCTATAATTTCTGGCTGAATAATTGCACCTGTCCCAAAGTTGGATCTCACATTGTTTTAAATCATTATTACACCTTGTTAAGTATATTACTCAATCCTTCATAAAGATTTGCAGTGAATATTTGGAGCAATGCAAGCTTAGTGCCAGCGGGGTTGCAGAATCTCTCCCGCTCCACTGCCAGGCCAGTAGCTTTCCTTTCCAGGCCCTTCTACCTCTGTTTAACCAAAAATGCAGGGAATGCCCCATCTCTCAGGATGGGCTGGATGACTTTCACCTGCCTTGCTGGGGGAGGCCATCACACAGGTATGTGCAGAGCAGACAAGGACAAGCTGGCCTGTCAGAGCACTGGGGGAAGATGCGCGTTGCCATGACAACCTCCCTGCTGCAGGGAGCGAGGGGCCGGGGGAGGTGAGAGGAAATGGGGGCCCGGCTTTCGCTTTTAAATGTTAAAGATTGCAACTAATACACATACATTTTTTATGCCCACTTTTTAAATGTTATGCGTTTCAACTAACATACATACATTTTTAATTCCTGTGGGCCTCTCGTACCGCAGTAGACGCCTTGGTTCAAGGAAAAACAGGGCCTCACATTCAGTGCGCTGCACTCAATGCCTCGTAAACTGCAGTCTATGGCAAAGCTACTGCTTCCAACCCTTGTGATTCTGTGACTTCTGTGGGGCTGATTCCTTACAATGGAGTTGTCTGTGATCCTCAGGAATGTACATTTGTAGAAGGCATTTATCAAGGAGCACAGCTAAGATTTTTTCCCATCCCTCGATACAGTTCCTAGAAGTGCTGCTTTCCCTTTGAAAATTCCTGTATTCTCAAAGCTCTTTCTCCCAACACAGGGTACTTTGAGACTCCCACTTTTAAAATGGGATGCAGTGTTGCTCAGACATGCTGTTGCAGATTGCCTTCCTAACAAGTCAACCGGTGCAATGCTTTAGGATATTTTAGTGCTAGCTAGGGGAACACCGTTCTACTTGGCTACTGCTCTCCAGGCAGGAAGAGAGGCATGAGGCTTCGGCCCTGTGTTACCTGCCATGGCCCCACTACTGACTGTGCCTGCCTGCCCACGCTATTACTTTGCTATGGTTTATCACCGAATCACAGAATGGGCAGGAATGGAAGGGATTTCAAGGATCGTGGATCTCCAACCCCCCCCTGCCACATGCAGGGCCACCAGCTTCCACATTTAATGCTAGACCAGGCTGCCCAGGGCCCCATCCAGTCTGGCCTTGAACACCTCCAGGGACGGGGCATCCACAACCTCTCTGGGCAGCCTGTTCCAGCACCTCACCACTCTTATAGTAAAGAACTTCCCCCTGACATCCAACCTAAATCTCCCTTCCTTCAACTAAAAACCATTTTCCCTTGTCCTGCTGTTATCTACCTTTTCAAAGAGTTGACTCCCCTCCTGTTTATAGTCTCCTTTTAGATACTGAAAGGCTGCAATGAGGTCACCCCGCAGCCTTCTTTTCTCCAGGCTGAATGAGCCCAGTTCCCTCAGCCTGTCTTCACAGGGGAGGTGCTCACAGTCATGGTTTATGTTGCCTCACGGTTATTAAAAGGGGGAAACTAGAAACAGTGTTGATGTGGCTTGAAGGAAGTCCTTGGGTGCGGAGCCATCACTGCTCCTGCATCACTTTGTGTCTTTCCCTAAAAGCTGCTGTCTGCAGCACGGCCTTATTCTGAGCAGTGAAGAGGAGATGCAGGACCATCTGATGTGTGTGTAGCACATGCTAACAGGCAGAACAGCAGGGGAAGGCTGCAGACAACCCCTGCTCTTGCTGGTAAATCTGAGCCTGCATTCAGCTTTACTGTACTTTGATTCTGGATGTGCCAGTGCATAGCTGCTATGTTTCTGGAACTAAAGCTTCCCTTGGTTGTTCATAAAACCCTGAGGCGAAGGGCAGGGGAAGAGCCTTCATCAGAATGTTCTTCTGCGGTAAAATAAATGCTGCAGCACTGTGAGCTTCCCAGCCCAGCCAAGTGCTGTGATGTATTTTTGTAAGAAGGAGCATAGCACAGAGGAAGAGGAGTAGTGTGGGCGATTCTGCTGAATTTTAACTACAGTTCTGCTCCTTCTGTTTATTCACATAAAAATAGAAGTCTTGCTGACACAAAGCTATCTCTAAATAATATCATCACCACAAAAATACTTACAATAACATTTGAGAAAGTAACCCCAACCATCCATAAAAACAATCTTGGCTGCTTTGCTAATATGTTGCCTGGAGATAAAACCACCCAGACTGTAAGAAGCATGAAGAGCAACAGAGGTGACACAAGAGGTAGGAGTCCTTCATACAAAGAATCATTCTTCAGTGTTTTCCTTAAATGTGCTCTGCAAATAAATACAATGATTTTATGGAGTAAGAAAATTTATCCGTTCCGTTTCCGCACAGTAACTCCAGCTTGAACTCTGCCCAAGAATTCGTCTTGCAACACAACTACTTGTATAAACGTGTTAGGTACATAAGCTTTTAAAGAGAAAGGGTAGGATATCAAAGGAAGATATTTATGGACTAAAATTACGCTATTTTATTCACATAGCTTCTGGTCAGCTCCACTCTGTCGTCACTGTCTGGCAGTGGACCCCTTGGCTTGCACACAGCGAGCTGTAGTAGCTCCAGTGTCATCAAATGCACAGCATGCAAACTTACTGTGAACTCAAAATGTGTATTTTTAGATGATTAACCTTCTAATATAAGACAGGAAATGACTTCAGCCAATACAGAAACAACACAGCTGAGCACGTGGCTGGCAGGTATTGCTGTTACTTGGATTGAGAGGAGACGTGCTGGACAATCCCGCAGCAATGGCAAAGTGCAGCCTAAAAGTAGGGGGTACCTTTTTTTTGCTAACTAAAATAATGGAAAATTTGTGATGCATTATTTGTTTGTTTTTCTTCTTGGATGTTTTAAGCTGTTTTTTAGAGTTAGTACTAAATAAAGGTAGCGAAGGACTGTATTTTCTGTCAGCTGGGAAAATGGTAAATGTAGCATCAGTGCCTTTTGCATCTGGCTTGCATTCTCACTCAGGCAAAACTCACTGAGAGGTTATAAAAGCAGTAGGAGCTTTAATGTACTAAAATTCACTATCATTAAACTATGTCTTCATACACAGATTTCATATGAACAATTCTATGTTTGAAGTGTACTGGGAAATTTCCTGTTTAAAATCTCTGACTATCTTTGTTTATAAAAGAAGCTAGACAAAAAGCCAATAAATACTTTCTTCGGTCCTAAAAAGAATAGTCTTCTGATAAAATAATGACTGAGAACAGACAGCGGGATGGAGAGAAAGAGCATTACTGGAAAACACAAATTCCTCACCAGCACATAGCTTGTGTGTGCATCCTTCAAGCAACTCCAGCTGGATGTTTAGAATTAGGTGCTCTTCTGCTTAGAGGAATGATAAAGCTTGCCAAAAGGCCTATGTCAGATGATGACACGAGGAGGCAAATGCTAAGCAAATGTCCCACAATGAGTAGAAAACACATGGTGCTGCCCTCCTCCTCCTGGCCCTCCCTGATGCAAAGCCCCTCCTGCCCACAGCTCCTCACTGGGGGCACTGTGATGAAGTTAGGGCCTCTTAGAAGCTCTGCATTACTATCTTAGAGTCTCTCCAAAATCGACACGCTAATATTCATTACCACTAATTCCTTAAGATAGGGAGTGACAGTCCTTCCTCCAGGAAATGTGGGTTCTGAGAGACCCAATGTGACAGGTGAGGGAAACGAA
This sequence comes from Perdix hodgsoniae, assembly GCA_035772895.1. Lineage (NCBI taxonomy): Eukaryota > Metazoa > Chordata > Aves > Galliformes > Phasianidae > Perdix > Perdix hodgsoniae. Next base: position 7,232,150 of record JAPSGF010000019.1, on the reverse strand, counting down.
CTAGCAAATACTAGTGGAAGGCAGACAGCATTAACAAAAATAGGCCACTGGAGTATAAGCGAGCTGTGTATGAAATCACTAGGTGTAGCAAGCCAATTCTTAGATGTAATCACAGCTTGCCACCTGCCTAGCCCATATCTGATGGCAATTATCTGCAGCCTTCATACAGAGAGGAGTTTTACAGGACGATCTGAAAGACAATAAACTCTTCATGGAGTGGAGATGATCGGCTACATAATTTTGCTTAAAGTGGGTAAAAGTCAGGAATCACATTTGGCTGCAAATAAAACACACTGTTTATATCTGGAGGGCATTCATTGTTTTGCCATCCAGGAACAGTGTGAGACTGCCTGAAGAATGGAAAATGAAAGGGAAGCTAGAGAGGCTACAGACATGGGAAAGAAGCCAGCCAGATGCTGAAAGCTGAACTGAAAAAAAAGCTGCTGTACCATCTTAGGACAGCTGGCTGAAAGTCTACGTATATTTCTCATGTAACAAAACCATTAAATACACAACTAAATGGGGGGGGGGGGGGAAGGGATAGAACTTATTTAATGTTAATTCACTTACCTGTGGATGTTGTATAGTGTCTGTGGAAATGAAAGAAGTAAACTGAAGCCTGGAAGAAAAGAGAGATGGATATGCACTGATTTATAGTCATGCCATGTTGACAATCCCACAGTCTCTCATACGACAAGAGAGCCAATGAGCCATTATAGAAATGAGTTGGTATTCTAGTACTCATCACACGATGCAAATGAAATTCAGAGGCTTTAGGCAATAACACAACCTTCCTTATTTTTCCAAGAGTTAGCTGCTAGAAGTAGTTGCTGATACAGATTTTCTTGTGCAATGAGTGACAAAAGCTGGAGGATTCTTAAAATGTGATGCCACAAGTCAGTACAGTCAATTGTGTGCAATGCAGGTTCCTCTGCAGGATCCAAGAAAGATCACAGCCCCATTTTGCATGAGCTGCTCTCTGTTCGTGTAGAGAGAGACAAGTCTGACACCAAAAGCTTTCCAATGGATTGTATAAGCATAATTAATCTTCAACAGCGCTGCCCACATTAGTGGTAAATAATAGGTTTATAGTCCAATATGCTGAGATTCAATTAATGTGAGGCTTTGCTGAGACAATGGCGAAAGTGAATTAATTTTCATGATATAGCCATCATTTTGATGAGTTGTTTTTTTTTTTTTAAATACAGCTGTGACCTTTCAGGAGCTCAGCTTTAACCAATAAAGGACAAGGATTTTGCCTTTGGTAACTCTGTGTCTCTGTGCCTTGCTGCTGCCAAGGACCCAGGAGCTGGCTGAGGACCCGCGTGCAACACCCCCACACAGAATGCATTCGTCCAAGGGGCAGAGAAGGACTCCAGCAAGAAGTGAGCATTCAAGTGCTTTTAAAAAGCAGCAGCACTAGTCAGCCTAACTAGGTGAGCGCATATGCCCTTCTTTACTCTGTGATATCCATTTTCTCACAGAGCTCTTTGGTTTTGGTTTTCCTGTATCAAGTATCTCTGCCTGGTCGGTTTGTTGCTCAGAGATAGCTCTCAGCAGCATATATATTTCTGCCTGGCTTCTAGAATATAATAATTGAAGATCACCAAGGGAGCACTAAATGCACACATAATTAATATTTTGTAGGGGGAAGAATAACACAGATTTTGTAAACTTTGCCCTTAAAATCTCTCATGCAGTCAGTACAACACTTATATCTCATTATTAGAAATACTGCAAATTACAAGGCAGCAGGAACGAGCACAAGAAAGAACCATTTCAAATTACTTAGCACCAGGGGCAGTGCAGAATAGTGGAATCTCAAGAAATGTCAGTGTTTAGCACTCAGCCCTCATCAAAGACATACCTAAGTCTTAGCATGGCCAGAGTGGCGAGGCAGGAGAAGGAAAACTAAAAGTGCAGGGATAGTGGAGATCAGGATTGCTGGAAAACAAATAAAAATGGATACAATAGATATTCTATTTCTGCAGTCTTTTCAATTATCTTTTAAAGAAGAAGAAACAGAGAATTGGAAAAAGAATATCCAGCCTGCGAGTCTTTTCAGGTATTGCGTTTTCCTGTGTTTACTTCTTGTTGTTTCTTAAAACAGGTAAGATGGAGAGCTCTGCTTCTTTGCCAGGGAGGAATCTCTGTATCACACAGCGGAAGGCTGTGCAATTGAAGTAACAGCTCAAATATTTTGTAAATGTATTTACAAAATTTGCAAGCTTAGTGCCTTCAGAATGATCTGTGCTTCATGTGCACTGCAGTTATCTATGTTTTCTATTAGGCAGGGAGGGCTGGTTCAATAAAAGCTTGAGTAACGTACAGCAGTTCCAACATCTGCATCACATTAGAGCAGACATGAGACAAAACACTGACTCTTGAGGTTAAATCTAAATTTCCTGCTGCAATCCTAAAGTTTGATTTGTTAGGAGAAAAGCAACCAAAAGGAACAGAAATAGAGACTGCAACTAGAAATAGAATTCAAAGCCCAATGGTTGCCAGCAATTTGTTATTTTTATGAAGTGCCATTTTAGTTAGAAATAACACGCTGACCACAAACAATCCCCAAGCTATAGCTGAAAGTCGCTTTTGGACTGGGACAGTTACAGCAGTCACTCCCCTGTATTTTTAGACACCTTTCCTTTAACAAACTGAGTGCAGAGGATGCAGTAGGGAAGGCAAAGGGTGTTCCCCTCTTTCTTACAGGATTTTCAAAATTCCATCATTTCCTACAACACGTTGCTCTCCCCCATCGTCTTTTAGCTAAGGAGGCCTGGCTAGGGGGCTGCTTTTGGTACTCATTAAGTCTGCTTTTTAATTGGCATTAAGAAGCCCTTTGTGCCTGGGAGCTAAATTACTGCTTCCACATTGCTGCCATTCCCTGCTGGTCCAGGGAACAAAAGGTGCAGCCTGGAAAGCCACCATCACCCTGTCCCTCAGGCGCTGGGCATTGCCAGCTCTGCAATGCCCAAGGGATGGCCTTGGTGTTTTCTTCTTTATTTTAATAGCCTATTTTATTTTAAAATCGTAACAAAGTCAAGCTTAGTGCATTCAAAGTTTTTAACATGCTACAGACAATTCACGGATTCACAGAGTTGTAGGGGTTGGAAGGGACCTCTAGAGATCAAGTCCAACCCCCACATGCTTGTTAAAAATATCACTGCTGTTGTAGTATTTTTTCAGTTTTACCTTCAATATCTTCCCCAGCTAATTTAAATCCTGAATCCCAAAGGTAAGAAAACAGCTCTGCTCTGGGGGCAGAAATACAAAGCACAGATGGGTGGCACAGATACACACAGGGAATTCTTGTGTCACGCTGGGCATCAAGCCCAAATCCTGGGATTTAGGCACAATCCTATGCTCAGTCCTGAGCCTTTCAATATCTTGTCTCACTTTTCAGAGAAATAAGCATTTGCAAAGCTCTTTATCAGGAATTATTTTCTCCATATGAAAAAACAACAACTACAAAAAAACAAAACCCAAAACCCAATAACAATGCATTCAGGATTACAGATATGTCAGAAATAAAGGCGTATCTTTTATTCCAAATGTTGGCAAAGATGTGTATAGAGATTTATATATCTGTAAGCATACAGACAGTTATGTACTCAAGCACACGCATACTTATATGTGTGTGTGTGTGTGCGTGTGCGTGAAAAGGCCAAAATGATAATTCCCATCAGTTTAAGTGACAACGTCAGATTTCATTTGCTTCTTTCAAATTCAGTTCCAAAACTGCTAAAGTGTTAGTTGTATTATACTTCTGAGTGAATAAAAAACAAAAACAGAAAAGAAAAAAAGAAAAAAAGCAGCAGCAAGAGATGGACAGCGCAGTGCATTTGTTCACTGTTAACCTGGCAGTAATGGCAGACTGATGTATTTAAGTTCATTTACATGAAGGCATCTTAAAGCGTGCCCCAAAACCTCCTGATGGTGTGAAGACTGCAAGTGCAGCAATTTGGGTGACTTGCTTGTTGTAGTGAAAGGGAGGATGAGTCCAGAAACAGGCAGCTGGCACTGGTATCAGCTCTACAAAATGTTCTTACAGTAACCAGCGAAAAGACCTAGCCTGCCTCAGGTAGCCAGGTTCCTGAATTCACCCAACCACAGAGATTTTAAACAATGCTAAATAAAGTAACTCTAAGTAGGCAGCCAGAACACCTAGGACACTATTTTTAATGAAATACACTGCTTCAAAGGAAGAGGTATCTTAGATGTTTATTCTCTCCACGCCTATTTCATCACAAAGTCTTCTACCTACCATTCCATACCATGCTACCTACCATTCCCTCTGTCCTCCCCCAGAACAGAGCTCCTGTAGCAATGAAACCTCCTCCTCAGTGAAGAGGCCTGCACAGACCTTTTCCTTTGCAAATTGCAGAAGTTCTACTGAGTAAAAATCAACACTTTAACTGCTGAAGTTGCACTTCAACCTACAATTTAAATACCATCACCTTCCTCCCTTATTCTTCATTAGTTTATTCTTCATCATAGACAATGCTTGTTTCAAAAGAATGGAATAGCAAGTACTTCCTTTTCCACCAGGGGGAAAAAAAAAAAAAAAAAAAAAAAAAAAGATTGAAAATATTTAGACCTCAGTGTAAACTTGAAAAATTCTTTAAATTTTTTCTGCAATTTTTTTCCAAACATCTTCCACATTTAGAGTAGCCAGATCTATAAAACATATCTTATCACGCTGAGCTGTACCTGAAAGCCAGCTTCACTAAAAGGTGAACATTCAGGAGCATTTCCAGCAGGAGCAGAAGCTTTTTGTGGAACTGTGTGGCTTTCCCACACACTTCCTGGGAATAAAAACTCATAACTGATTGTGCACACAGATTACTGCACGTTCAGTTGTCCAGTCTACTATAAAATTACATTTTACTATTATATAAAACTGCAATCTTATAATCACTGAGTAAGTGAAGAAAACTCTTAAACTTATAATTTTCAGACTGAACTGAGCCTGTAAATTCAGAATGTATGAAGTAATTTAAGGACAGATGAAAAATAAACCTGGACACGCCTACACGCTCTCAAAGGATTTTACATGATTAAGAGTACTGCGTAAACATGAGTACTGCGTTCATGCAAAAAGTTGATGTAAAAAAGGATGAATTTATCATGCTTCTTGATTTTATAGCTTATTTTCAAAGTCTAAGAACACAGTGCATGAGTCTCTTTGAACTGAGCTGCAAGGTAACAATTAGCATTTGGAGGGCTTTAGTATAGGCTGAGAAATTAGATTATGGATGCAGTTGCTGCTTTGATGCAGTCTTGTTTAAAAGCATGGATGTTTAACTTTCTTTTTCAACATACAGCAAGAATCAAGCACCCGAGGAGCAGTGCCCTTAGTTGAAAACTCAAGGCTGGCCACCAGAAGGTCCCTGCCAGGTGAGTTTCCTTGTGTGACTTCCCTTTCGGGGCTTCACATTTCATTTCACTGCCTGTGAAATGAAACCATGCCACTGTTACAGCCATCATCATGGAATCAACACCATTGATCAACACCACTGATCAGAGGTTCAGAATTCGCCCCAGAGTTTCAGGGTGTAGTTCTGCCACCAACACCCAGAGCTCTTGTTTTCTGGGTTATTGTGGCTATTTTGGATAAGTTACTCCAGACATGAACTTCAGTACATCTTATGTAGACCTGGGGTGACAAATGAGTATTTCACACCCTTTTCTTCAATAAAGCCCTGTACAATCCGTCACAGCAATGCCTTAATAAATGGTAAATTGGTGACAGAACAGTAGAAGTCAACTCATGTTAACTACACTTTTTAAACAAGGCTAGTCAGGGCCTGTAGGAGTGATAGCATTTAGAAAACATATTACTGAGCATTTAATCATTTAATTGTCCAAAAGTGAGGCAGAACAATCAGCTACATTGCAATGGGAACTATAGAAAATCAGTGGAGTATGACTTATTGGCATGAAGCAGAAAAAAATACACAATTAATGTATGTAAGAAAGAAAAATTCCTCCCACCATCAGAAGTGCATTTAAGTTGTCTTTGTGATCAGTGCTTTGCACTGCTGTGAAGGCTCCCAGCATCACCAGTTTTCCACGGGAAAGCAAGGTGCCTCACTTGCAACTCTGCCCCAGAGAAGAGGTAGAGGGCCAGGTTCAGATTGCTCCAGCCAGAAGAAACCTGCCTGCCTGCTGTGATGCCGATCTACTGAATGGATTTACAGGAATAAATGTCCTGTTAAGGGTTGGCCTGCAGCACCTGGAGATATATTCAAATGAATAAAATGTCAGGTATGTTTTAACTGTAACACTGACTTGGACCAAAAGAACTCAACTAAAGAAATGCGCGTTCAGATGATGGCTGTCTGACCAATGGCCTTCTAAAATGTTGTAACATGGAATACGGAGCAGACTGTTGTATAATTGCCAGCTGCGTGGACTTCTCTGTCCTCCTTCAATCCATACGGTATAGAACATTGTTTAAGAACTGCTTTAGATGGATAACTGTGCTTTCTCACTATTACAGAATTCAAATATTTGGCATGTTTTAAATGCGGCTTGATCTGATCATTAGTTTTTTTGCTGCTTGTGTTTTCTTTTATGCACTTATTCCCTATTTCATGTACTTAAGTAGCTCAGAGAAATGAGCAACCTCAAGGCACACACACTCCTTGCAGAGTACAGGACCCAATCCAGTACACATTGTAGGAAAAAATTCTGCATCCTTTGGCTCCATCTCTAAGAGAAAGTTCAAGTTTCCGATCTATGACAGCTGTTAGTACTCCACTGAACATTTCATGTTCAAACCTGTACTATGAAAATTTGTATCAGCTTTGCCACACGCTTCATGAGCCAGATCTGACTCAAATATGTCCTTGGGTTTGGATGGCAGAACTGCTGGCACCATGTGTCACATACTGATGAAGCACAACATATCCACTCCATGCTCTGGCGATCTTTCAACCACAAAGCATTGCTCTGTAATGGCAATTAATACTGAGGAGGAGTAGGAACCTTTCTGTGCATCTAGGAGTAGTTTGTCCAACTTGGCACCCTAAGGAATGAGGCTGATATACACAGTGAGACTGATAACACATTGCCTGTTCAATTCTGAACAAATTTAATAGCTTGAAAGACGTTTTCTGTAAGTTGCCTGGAAATAAACAGTCAAGTAAAGGAAAACAGTTACACGGATGTTTTCAGTGAGGAGAAGATTGCAGCCTCAGCTCAAATTTTATTGCACATTATAAAATCTATTCCACAGAGAGCTAGGATTTGTGTCTTGAGTACGAAAAAGCTTCATGCACCCTGTCATAGGTCATGTAATTGCAATGTGAGACAGAAACCATAATCAATTAGTAATGCTGCTCCTTAAACTACTGATGTTTATCTGTCAATTAAAATCTTTGTATGAAGTCTGTAACATCTTTTGGCATCATTTTTGGTACTAGACTGCATGTAGCAAACTGATTGTTTTAAAATGCTTGTTGTAAATATTTTATATGGCCTTCAACCTGATAAGGCAGTGACAGGGAATGCCTGGTATTTGGGGCATCCTGGAGGGGTGAAAATAAATGATGGGTCTCACCCCCAGTGGTGCCCTTTGAAGAGACCCTCGTTAGCCAGATAATACTATGGGACAGTTGTGGTTAAATCCCAGTGGGGCTTTTGGAGTGTCATCCACAAGAGCTTTGCTGAGAGCAGAAGTAATTAGTTCCAGCTGAGCACACAGGCACATAACTTTAGAAAGGTCTGGCTACTTTCATGCTAAGAGGGGAAAAAAACAAAGGTATTTCTGTCCAGAAGGCAGGAAAACAAAGGTATTTCTGACCAGAAGGCTCTGGAAATGGAGAACAGCCTTTTTTATTTTGTTTGGTGCTCAGATAGGTGTGTATTAGGGGGCATGAGGACTGGAACTTCAGGATGGAATTGCGTTGACTGCCTGCAAAAATTACATGTTCCTATTCACTGGGTAGCAGAATTCCCACAGAAGACTCTGCAGAAGTTTCTCAGCTTCACAAGGAAGGCCCCCGAGGGCACTTTTCAGCAGCCCAATATCTGACCTTCCTACAGGTGTTCATTGTGTGCTAGACAGTTCCCAGGGACATATGTAAAGCTCTCTCTTGGGAGGTTTTCATAAAGCTTCTAATCTAAACACTGGTATCACTGTGGTTTTTATGTATACCTTTTTGTGTTCTGGCACCTGATAAAAATTGCATTTTGGGGGAGTGAATGTCACCTGGTGATACCGCAGCTTCCACTGAGGATGTGCTTGGAGTGGAGTTCATCCTCAGGTTATATGTGGGCTATTCTTTTTTCTTCTTTTTCTCTGAGAAACTCCAGGAAACACATCTGAAAAACTCCACTCTTGTGCTTCTTGTTTGGATTTCTTCCCACTATAAAAGGTACTAGCTAAAGCCCAGCTGTGCTCAGAAAAGTGACAGCTCAGCAGTTGAACTCCTGTTGTGTACAGAACAGTAAAAGCACAAAACTGCAGGCACTCTCTTGGCCAAGTATTGATGAAGCAGACGTGCAGGTCTATTGTTAGAGTGAGCACTGATGTCTCTTAAATGCCATCAGATGGTTAAGGATAGCAGTTAGGGCCTAAAGGCTCCTCTCAGGGTTCTGGGAAACAAACTCATAAAAAGCTGCGGAGGCCTATTGCATTGCTCTGGGTTTTGAGTGGCCACAGAGGCAGTGAGCTGAGCGTGCTGCAGGGAGGTGACCTGAGACAAACAGGTCTGGCCAAGCAAGGTATGGTCTGCCCTTGGTGCGGGCTATGTCAATGATTTTTCAGTAGACACAATGGGGCCCTGGGATTTACTGCAAGCTTCTAAAAACTTGATATATCCAGATTTACAGCACACAGTTTATCCAGTGATAAAACATTTTAAACACTGTTGTTGAACTGGGATTCATACTATGACAAAGCTGAAGTGTTTTCTGGATCAGAAAGATACTAAGTATTGCATAGTTTACACCTTTATTAAAGGTATAATTGATCTGCAAAAGTTGCTCTGCTAATGGCATTATAGACAAAGTGCTAGAAACAATATTTTCAAAGAAATGTTTTGGCTCTCACTTAAGTCTCCTCAGTTTGGGACAATGATGGAAGAAGTACTCAGCTCCTGCTTATGAATCCAGCCATGCAACACTAGACAGAAGCAGTGCTTCTTCCTAAATCTAAAGGAACATTCCATCAAACTTCACTTTGCAGAAGAATATGAAAAAAGATGCTCAGTTCTGTGGATTTTGTCATGCTGATGTGCTTTCCCAGCACAGATCTTCCTAATACATCGACTAGTTTGAGTTAAACCTTCACCCATGACTTCCCAAGCGCATCCAGCTCCTCACTGAGGCAGCTGTCGTATGCCTTGATAAGAGGAGCAGAAATGATGTACATAGCGTGGATGGAGCTCTGCACTTGCAGACCCCAGCAGAACGGCTCACTCAGAAGCCAGCACTCATCTCTGGCTCTGCAGCACACAGGGCTCCCAGAGCACACAGAGCTCCTTCTTCCCACCAGAGGGCATTTCCTCACTGCACAAGGCCAGATGGATCCTTGCATTGCCTACCAAAAGGGTGGTCACTGTTTTTGCCCTTTCCTTTCTTTCTTTTTCTCTGCGCTCACAAAACAGTCCCCACAAATAAAAACACTGCTAAACCTCAGTCACGCGTGGTCAGTTTTAGATGCTGCAGACGTCTCTGCAGGCAGGTGACAACACGAAGCTGTGCAATTGCAGCAGGTTTGGAAGTACCCCAGGAAGCATTCTGGCAGCTCCTGGCTGTAGTTGGAGCTGGGTGATAGCCTTTACTCAAGTCCTCTATCTGGCTCAAGGTCCGAATGCATTTCTGTCTGTCTTGCCTGTGCCAAACCCTTTGTTTTGTGCCCTCATGTCATTACTTGTAAGTTCATATAGAAATCCTGGAAAAATACATGTGCTGATGTAGTCACCAATCAACACATTGAAGTATTCCACGTGCACACCTTTGTATCTAAGAGCGCTGTTCTAGCTCATTGCAACGTAACTGATGCTCTTAGCCTAGCTGTAGCAGCTGGGAGGTGATGTCTGCTTACTTCAAGATACACTGACAGTGTCAAGCAGCGAGCAAATTGGTCGCGGCTGTGTATGAAAAATGTGTACTTCTGGTCTGAGAGTAATTCTAAAAACAGAGCTTAGAAACCATCTAGATCTACAGCTGTGCCTCCTATCATTATTTAAATAATACCTTTCCTTCTATCCGTGATGTTTTGGATCACATTGTGCTGCAGGCCAAACTACTTATCTTTTACCATATGTAAATGTGAACAACATTTTATATGGCTGATATTAGAAGTTTGTGAGTGTTTGAAAACAGTCAGCAAAGCACATTGATCTGCATGTGTAACTAAGGAACAATTTTTGTATTATTTGTATACAACAGATATGAATTCAGTGAGGAAAAATGTTTCCAGAGTGGTCTGCCAGCTTAAGTTTACCAGTAAGACTCCTATTAATCACCTCTATTCATGTCAGCTTGGGACTGGCCAACGCTTACAAAAGGAGAATGAAATTTATAGGCAAAATAAGGAATTATTTAATCGAAGGAATTAAATAACAGTGAAGTTCTCCATGGATCCAGGCACTTACCTATAAGCAAGATTACTAATACATCTGTAATGTAATAACCAAACAGGAAAGGCTTCTGCCAAACTTCCACACCAACAGTGCCGGTGAGCAGATATGCCGTTATTAACACCTACAGAAAAAAAGATAACGTATTTTTAATCCTTTCCTCCTAAGGACACAGAATTTTGCTTACCATCTCAGCACAAATAGAAATGCAGCCCTGCTCTCCACCTGGTGCTGGCTGCCCTGCCAACCACTGCTAAGTCTGTGCTGTCTGGTTCAGTTCCCTGAGCTGTTCTGGACCAAGATTAACAGTGAATTATGAAAATTCGCTGTACCTCGATGTCCAAGCATTCACATTACTTGTAATGCCGGTGAGGAGACTGGATATTCACTTATTTTTTCCCAGGTAACACTTGGTAACTTCTATTTTTTCCATTCAGTGCAGCTTTTCACTCTGGAATCACAAATATTTTCCAGCCTTACCATCTGATAGATTTTACTATCTTTTTGCTTAGCTTGTTTTTTTTTTTGTTAGATACCACTATATTTGACTTCATTCACTTCTTTGTATCTAAATTCAAGGCTCTTGCCCTATCACTATACAAATTTTAAAGAATTTTATTGAATGGGGCATCATAGGACTGCATATGCAATTGCCTGCATGAGAACCAAAAGGAGAAGAGCAGGAACAGGAGCAAAACTCATGTTTTAGGACTCTGAGAAATACTGGTCTAAATGAAGGATGTATATAATGGGTTTTACAACCCACTACAACAGAGGTAACATTTGGCTCCCTAAGGAGACTGCATTATGTTATCCATAAGACATGACAGATGAACTCTTAGCTCCATCAGATTTGAGGGCAAAACTCCAGCTGGCTTTGACAGAGCCTGAATTTACCCTCACACGTTGCACTCTGAACAGATATTTTTGGCAAGCAATAAAAGAGGAGCTTCGGTATTATCCGCTATTACAGTCAGTATTTTTGGCAGAACACTCACGGGTATCACTGTCAGATGTCAGCACACCTCTAGGAATGGGAGCGCTGAGGCAACGTTCCGTATGGGGAATCCCCCGCCCTGGGATTGGGGGATTCAAGGCTCCCAGGCTGAGGTTGTCTCTCATTTAACAGATGTTGTGTAGGAAAAACACTCTTTGGCTTCAATTCATTGGTATTTTGGTTTCTAGAGAATTGTAACCTAGCCCCTGCTATCACTGGAATCAGTAGGAATAACCGCTGTGAATTAATTGCAGCACTCCCCAAGACTTCTTCTAGAATCCTGGGCAATGAGAAGCTGGCTGTGTCCCTGGATCTAAGCTGTGCTAGCAGAAATTGAAGACTGTCAAAATTATTAGACAGAAATTAAGTATGCTAAAAAGCTGTATGTATTTTAGACTATTTTAAGAGGTATTGATGGTAAAAAAAAATAAAGATGTGCAGCAGTGTTCCCAAGTGCAACTGAGTAACTCTACCCAAGAAAAGGCAGACACTGTTTTACTGATTGGACTTAGAACTTTTCATACATAAATCTAGTCACGAGCAAATAAACGTAATTTCAAACTTTTATAAAATGAGAAGTCAAAATTAAATAATAGAAGATTGTATTGCAAGTGAGTGTCAGACATATACAGTATTGGGTTCTGTGGCTTCTGATGAGGCCAATGCCTGGTTTGTCAAGATCTCATCTATGAGGAGGCAATTGCACTTAATGGGGATAGAAATCTGAAAACAGATGGCGTTAATTTGTAGGTTAGTGTGTTTTGTATACAGGCTCATTGGGTATACTGAATTATACAGAAAATAAGTTCAAACATTTTCTCATCTTTGTGGAAACTACACTGGATACGCTTATAAATTTTTATAATTCCACAAAAAAAAAAAAAAAAAAAAAAGACACAAATTGTAGTGTAATATTCCGTGTCACTAGCATATTACAGCAATATTAATTGCTCATGCCTTGGAATACTTTCCATTAACACAGTACTCACACTGAACACCTAGGGAGTACAGTCACATAAACGCAAGTTTTACACTGAAAGTAAGTATGGTATTTTCCTAAAATAATAAAAATTAATGATTTCCCACAAGTGATTCCACTTTTTAGCTTTAGTATGATGTGCAATTTTTCAATTTTTCTTTTTTTCCCAACATTTATTCTTTCAAGAAATATTTGGAGTTGGCATAACTAGCTTATAAGCACAGTTTCTTATGTGTGTTAAAGAAGCTCATTTGGTATTTAGACACACGGTATGTGGCAGGCAAACAACAAAACACACTGAGGGATTAATTAACCAAGTAGCATTTCAGTGGAATCATAATCAAGTGGTTCAGAAAGAAGGGATCTGATGCAGGATGTGGGCATTCCCCTCTATCCGTGATATCACCTTGCTGCCGCTAAATCTCACAGTGCTCAGAAAGATGCCACAGCCTCCTCCTATAGGAACCAGACAGAAGGAGAAGCCATCATGGTCCTTTCAACAATATGACACAGAATCAATGAATCATTTGAGTTGGAAGGGGCTTCTATCAGAAACTGTCAGGATGACACAGCACCAAGAGGCTGCTCCTCTCTGCTTGCAGGGGAGTAAGCACAAGGCAGCCTTGTGCCCTGCTCCTTGATGCTGGACCCACTCACATTCAGCCCTCTGACTTACTCTCCTTCAGACTTACCAAAGCTGTATCTTAGGTTTACATGCCATAGTTCCCCATAAAGGGCTGTTTGCTGTAATCAGAGCTAATTGGAGTGCCAATTACAGCTCAGCTATCAAAATTAGGTTACCAGTTCTGATGAGTCATCAAATCACAGAAAAATGTGATCAGCAAAAGTTCCACAAATGTCTCTACTCATAACGAGACAGTTTTTCCCAGGGTACTGTCATGGTTTTATGATTTTTGGTCATCAGTATTCCACACCATAACATCATGTAATGCATTGGGGGTGGGGTTTGATTTCTGCCGAATGTTCGTCCGTCGGAGAAGAACTACATTTCCCCAGGAGACTTTGCGGTCAGCAAGGGGATATAACTCCAAGCAAGGTCACCTGATCCTTCTTCTTCGCCTGCTCTTCGCTGTCTGCGCTTCGCTGCTATCTGCGCTTCGCCGCCTGCGCTTCGCCGTCTGTACTTCAGTCACCCAACTGGACTGCACTTCTCACCCCAGCATTGTGGTGAGGTCTATACAATTCAAACAGACTCTCTCTCTCTCTCTCTCTACTATATTTAGTAAAATCATTTGTTCCACCTCAGATCAGTGCTGTTGTTTTCAAGTATTTTGGGGTCCCCTGCTTCCCCTTTCCCAGAGGCGTGGATCCGCAGATCCCTCCGCCCTGCTGGTCACGGAACTGGGCCGGACCAGCCCATAAACCATTGACAGGTACAACAGCTCTTTTAACACCAAGTTAACACAGATCCAGTCAGAGGACCATCTATATTTATATGCAATGGAGCTGACTCAGCAGCAGTGTTCTGTTCAGGTTGGATATTAGGAAAAATTTCCTCTCCAAAAGAGTGGTAGAGTGGATAGGAGATGTAATGGGCTGCTGAGGGAGGGGATGGAGTCACCATTCCTGAAGGTATTCAAGAAATTATTTACACGTTGGACTAAGGGACAAGGTTTAGTGGGGAAATACTAGTGATAGGTGGACAGTTGGACTACGTGGTCTTTTCCAACCTTTGTGGTTCTATGATTCTGTGATTCTAAGTTACTTATCAGTACACTTATATTAAAAGCAGTACTTCCTGAGCTTTGTAATGATAATGAAGTCCAACGTTCCTGGATGCCATGCATTTTAAAAGCTGGAGCAGAGGACCAGACCACCTGAATTTCTGGCATGCCAATGCAATCGCATCATACTGCCAGTGGAATCATTTAAGACAGAGCACATAGGCATGCTCATGCAGCAGCTCAGCTAGGAATGCTATGTAGGAAATCGTGAACATGGGAGCAGCCAGAAAACAGCCTGCAAGTGCTGCCTCACCCTCTTCCTCTGAATGTGCCTGTGGCAACATCTGGTGGATAAGGTGAGGGGAAAAGCAGCAAGGAAAGCATTTTCTTTCTTGTTTCTCATTAGCCATTTGCTAGTGTCCTTGGTATCCAGTCACTGGAGGTGTTCAAGGCCAAGTCAGGTGAGGCACTGGGCAACCTGATTTAGCGGCTGACAACACTGTCTGCAGCGGGGGGGGGGGGGGGGGGGGCTGGAACTGGAATCGTTGAGGTCTCTACGAACCCCAGCGAGTCTATAACACTGTGATTTTATGAAGAGTGCACCCATCATAGGACATTGCTGGAGCAGTTTGAAAAACAAGAGCAAGGCAGTGTCTGTTACAGAATTAATGTCTCTCACGGGACTACTTAGCACAGTCAGAAAAAAATACATATGGATCTTTCTGATGTGCACAATATTTGCTTTGAACTAATGTAACAAATATTATTACCTCTATCTACACTTCATGTCTTGTGTTTTTGCTCACAGACAATCACAACTACAAAAGCTGATTTTAGCAGATGGAAAAATGGACATGCAGATATTTCAGTAGTACAGTCTACCACCACTGTTGATGATTGTGCAATTAAGCATAAAAGAATCCTTGCATTTATATGCTTACTATTTTGACTGTAAGTTAATCATCACAGAAGTTGCTAGAAAGAAAGCACATAGGACCGCAATTCCGCATCAAAGGGGAAGAGGAAGTAACACTTGTTAGCACCTCGCATCCAGGATAATCAAAATAGTTTACAAACTCTACTGAAATTAAGCCTCACCACAAATCTGTGAGGCGGGGAAATGTTATTACTTTATTTCCCAGATGGGAAAGCTGCTGCAGGGGCCTAGGTCACTGATAGGCACTGGAAGATTTAACAGTACGGCTTCATTAGCTGATATCCACTCCCACATTTAAGCACTCACACAGTTTTGATGAGGTGCAATCAAAAAGATCTTTCTAAACGTGCACATATTTATCCGCAGTGATCATCCAAGCAACAAGTGAAATTGGTTTGAGCATAGCCGTTCATCTCCAGCTGAAAGGACTTCACTGAGAAGCCTTGCACAGATACAGCAGAAACTCACAGACCAGCTGGCTGCCTAATGTCTTAGTGCTGAGCCAACTTCTTCTCCCAGAACCTATTTCCTAGGAGATGAAACAGATGTACCACAGCTGGACCACCGTCTCCGAGCTGTTCTCAAACCACTGGATTTTTATTATGTTTACAATACATCTGCAGCTGTTAATTCAAATACTATATTTCCATTAACACACATATTTCAATGTTTGTCAGACTTCTTTTTTTTTTTTTATTATGTCTTGTTGGCTGTACCTTTTATACCATGCCTGGGACAGGAATCTCAGAATGCTGGGAGTTTGCTCTTCAGGCTGCAAGAGCCTGGCTATCTGGCTATCTCAGACACTAGCCAGCCTCAAAATCCAAGCACAGGGCCCTTGGCAACACGTGATGCTGCTGCCATTTCTACCACTCATTTGCACAGTGAGGTCATTGCAGCAAGTGGTGACCTCACTGGTCGTGTTTGTGAAGGTGTCCATCATGTGGTAGGGCTATAAGCTGGGCAAGAAGTCAGCTGCAAGCTGGCTGTGGACTGATAAATTATTCACATTTCTGAACCATGTTTATGTAATTCCCAAAGAATTAATCTAACATTTTTCAAGGGTGGAAATCACCTGACAACAGTGAATGCTCACTGAATAGGTACGAAGCTATTTATATTATCACATTCAGTGTAAGACTTAGGAGAATTGATCAGGTCAGTAATGTACACCTCTGTAATTACTTCAATAAACACTGGACTAATTTGCACAGTGCCTCAGAACCTAGTTTTGGTGGGAAAATTGCTTAAGGCTTTGGAGAGCATAACAATTTTTGTTAATTTCACAAATCAAAGGCAGTTAAATGACATTCTCATGCATGCTATCCAGTTGCTAGGCTTGCTGCAAGTCTTCTTTTTCCTACAAGGCAATGAATCCCCGATGCTGACAATTTGCTCGAGAATGTCCTTTCTTTACAAATGCAGGAAATTTTTCTAAATTACTTCTAGGGTTATTCAATTTCTCATTCAAACTTTCAGCCAAATACATTCGCCTTGAGCTATATTTTTTTTCTATTTCAGTAATATTATGAAAACACTAACATAGTTAAAAAAAATAAAAAATAAAACAGGAATGATAAATACTTACCACTTGGCTTAAATCGTATCCCCAAGGAAGAAAAAGAACTCCTGTGTTATATTTCTCCCAGTGTGAACACATAAAGTTAAACAAGACAATGCTTAAATACATATACATTGTATATACAGAAACTCCAGTCTTCCCATTGTCCCGGGAACAGACAGAAAAAAAAGAGAGTGCAAAAATGGAGGTAGCCCAGCTGTCCAGCCCATGATCAAACAGTTCTCCCAGAGGACTACTGGACTGAGTCCTTCGAGCATGCTTCCCATCTATGGAATCTGAAAGGGTTGGAAAAAGAAAAAGGAACAAAGGATTAGAACACAACAAGAAGAGTAACTTTCTCACATAGACTTTACAACATATATATTATATATTTTTTTATATATATATACAATTTACTGCTATATGTACCTGGGGAAAATGCACTTTTGACAGGAAACTGGAGCACAATTGTCTCCTCAAGACCAATGTATTAGGACTGCTTCAGTTCTCATGTAATATTGTTTTTACCTCAGTTCTTCTATTAAAACATCCTCACACCTGTTTGAAACACATTCAGAAACATTTATCTCCAGTGGCCATAACACACTTTCATGTCAGTCCCTGCAGACAGTTTCTCAGTGAATGTGCAGAAAAGTGCCCATATGGCTTCATGCCCATCTGTTGCTTTTGTGGGCATTCTGAGATTTCATGGAGAATGCTTGTGGGTAGATTCACTAAGGCATTTCATAGAATCACAGAATATCCCAAATTAGAAGGGATCCATAAGGAACACTGAGTCCAACCCCTGACTCCACACAGGACCACCCTATATCTGAGAGCACTGTCCAAACATTCCTTGACTCCAACAGCTCAGGGCCATGTCCACTGCCCAGGGCAGCCCACTCCATGCCCACCGCCCTGTGGTGCAGACCCTGTCCCCAACTCCCAGCTGCCCTCCCCTCACACAGCTCCATGCCGTTCCCTCTGGCCCTGTCGCCGTCACACAGAGCAGAGCTGCCCCTCCACTCCCTGTGAGGAGCTGGTGCTTGAAAGATGGCCAAGTGCTGTAATGGCTCTAACTCTGCAATACGGTTTGTCATTGTGACCTGAGCCACCCCGAGAGTTCCCTGCTGCTGAGCAGGGGAAGACATGCAGCTTGCTCAGCTCACAGAAAAACAGCCAGACCTTTTGTTTTCTTCTAGGTCTGGGTCACTGAACAGGGTTGGCTCCGGGAAATACAAAAAGCAGTGGAGGTGGCACAAAGAAGAGGTGGGGAGGGCAGGAAGGTGGAAGGCCTGGAGCCAAAACCTGTCTTAGACTTATTATCAAATTATGCCCTTAGACTCTGCTAGGCAACCCCGCTGGTGAGGATGTTTAGTAGTAGTTTCTTCATTAAAGTTCAGTGCAGGAAAAGGTTCAGTACACAGGATGAACCTCTTCAGAAAAAGTAAACAGAAAAATTCTTAAAAATTACTTGGTGTGATAGCTAGGAGAATATATTTTTTATTATTATTTTACTTGGAAGTTACCGCAGCCAACAGTTATTGGCTGTTGATAGCATTATTAACCCCGAGTTGACTGAAGGGACAATTCTGCAGAGTGAGACCAAAAATCCACAGCTGCTATAGATCATATGCAGCTTCTCTGGATTATTTGGCAGCACTCTGGGTTTTGTTTAATGTAAATATACTTCAGGGAACTAAACCAGAAAAACATGGAATTTCATTTTGTCACAGAATGTAGACTATCTCCCTATTGTCATACCTGCACAGCTGCGAGATATCCTTGACTCAGATACAAATCTCTTGAGGCAGTTCTCACAGCTCTAAAATCTAAAGATCTCAAAGTGCTCCCTTCTCAAGCCACATTCTCTCTCCATTAACACTGCCATTGAGTTAGCAGCATCTTACTTAAACGTGCAGAAAGAAAACTGCATATAAGCCTGAGCTTGCCTGAATAACATGTTAGAAGTGCAGAAATTCTTTAGTCTGTTAAATGATGCTTCTGAAACTTAGCTAGCAATTAGATATCTGAACATTTGTATGCACTGCATGGTCTTTCATGTTTCAAGAACATCTATCCCAGACAAGACAGATTTCAATTTTAGGGTTAGTTCTTTTTTAAAAAAAGTGAGGATGATGAAAAATTGGTCCATTGTAGTGGCAATTCTTAGTCATGACCTGCACCAGTCACTCAGAACCTGGTGGGAAAGTAAGACCAACCCAGGGGAGCTCAGGTGTATGCAATGCACCTGAGTGACAAGAAAGGGTGGATCCTGGATCCCAGACTTCATTTAAGGCTTGGCAGTAGAGGTAAGGGTATCCTGTTGGAGATCACTGTGTATGGGAGGCCTTCTGAAGGTAAGCAGTTTCTTTCCTTTGTTACCTCCAGTTGTTGTATTTGAGCAAGCCCTCACTTGCTGTAGCCTAGGATCTTGCTTCTCTGCTGTTGCTGCTGTGCTTTCTATCACATTACAGCCTATTCATAAGTTATATTATGTTTCCTTGAGGGAATACTCACATTAGATACTAAACTATGTACATCACAATGAAACAGTGGCCTTTATGCTTTAAGAATATTTTAATTAAAAAAAAGAATATTACATGAATAATGTCAAGGAACATACTGCTTCTAATTATAATACACGTGGGAAGAAATACAGCAACTTTGTAAAGCATACATAAAACTGGACTTTCACAAAATCTTGTTTTTTTCAGTTTAGTTTCACTAGCTTTTCAAGGTATTGAAAATATTTTGTTTTAGATGTCAGTTTGAAATTGTTTATGATAATAACTGTGTGCTATAGTGCACATATATTGTATCATGTTTCCATTGCTTTAGAATTCTCATATTAATTCTCATGAAGGTTCACAAATCTTCAGTTTTATTAAAGTTTATGTAACTTTTAAGCAGTGGAATTCAAAAATAATAGTGAAAAATAGTCCCCTTTATGGAAAGGGAAAATAAACCAAAATACCTTAAGAAAGAGGGGAGGAAAAAGAGCAGCATTTTAGGGAATTTGGAGAGAGTAACTGTCATTAAAAAGAAGCTGAGAGAGATTTAAGTTGCATATTTGGTTACTTAGTATGGCTCTTTGCAGTCTTCCAAAAGGAAAACTTTGGCCATGGAGAATTAAATCTGAGACTAAATATTTCATATAGTGGCTTGGACAGCAGACACAAAAATCTACATATACATCAGTTCATTATAGCATTTACTGTCAGCATCGTATTCCCTGCCTTCCAAATATTAGGAACTATAGGCCTCACTGGCAAAAATCTACTGTAAAAACCTCCAAAGCTCAATATCCAGAGAGCTTTTTGAGATGTCATACAGTAACACTCCAACATGAAATTCCTATTTATGAAACAACGGCTATTTAACTTTCTCACAGTCACAAAGAAAATAGTTGACACAAAAGAAGCTGCTGCTTCTGATAATGATTAAGGAAAGTTGCTTAGGGAATCTGACTGGTAATGAGCATCAAGTGATGGCTGTCCCAGTGATGTTTATGTTACAAACAAAAACAAAGAAATTCCGCAGAAAGTAGTTCTGGCACAAACTCCAATGTGAATGGAAAATACTAAGGTACTCAAAGTACAGAGGGAAGTGTCTGCACAATGGAAAACACCACGGCTAATGAAGATAGTTCCACATGCATGAGTCTGATGCGAAAAGTGCTCAGCATGTGTAGAAGACAGACATCTAGTCCAGGTATCTGAAGTATAGCACACAACTACATGACTACACTGCACAATGCAGTATGTATGGGAACTGCTGAATCGCAGCTTGAACCTCTGATCACCTGGGGTGAGCAATACGTCAGCCCTGGGATACAGGTGAAAGCAATTCACCTGTTCTGCTGGAAGGGGTGGAACCTGGCTTCACCTCTCCTAGACCCGCTTAAGAGCTGACTACCAGTTGGGAAAGATCTTTTCTGGAGATCCCTCCTTTAGAGTTCTACAGTGAGCCCAGGATATGGGTAAGCATTCTATCTATTCTTTTTGGGTGTAACAACTGCTTAGCCAAACTCTCTGGTATATTTCATGATTATAACATCTGTACATTAATTGATTATACAGCAGTGCCTAACAAGAACCAGCTCCAGAAGAGATGATAATGCAGGTGTTGGGTACTTTTTCGGAACATTGCTCCTGAGTACCAAAGATTTTTCAGGAAACCCAACGATAACTGCTGCTATGTAATGATCTTTATTTATATTGCAACTTCATGAAAATCTACACTTTGAAGAGAGATAAGGGCTACACTCATGGGAGCACAAAAGTACCTTTGGAAACTGGTGTTTTTTTTAATCCTACTGATTTTCCTTTTTTTTTTTAATTTTCAACTTAGAACAGTATTGGAGATCAATAACTTCTCCGTTCTGATTCTTTTGGAACCAGTACTAGTGAGCCAGTAGATAAAACTACATGAAGCATCAATCATTCCATTGTACTTTACCTAAGGCATAAGCACAGAAGGTGGTAAAAGCACTGAACAGCCACACCCAAGTTGGAACACGTCCTGGGCTGGTACCTGGAAAAATTGAGCAGTAAGTCAGGGCAGCAGTGGTTTATGTCAAAGCACTCCACCAAGACAGACAGATAGACATGAACAAGCTGGTACTGGGATGAGCCCCCAGTGTCAAAGACAGTGAAATGTTTTGAATGAAATATCAGAAAACTAGTTAATGTTTTAATGTTTATGTAAAATCCTTAAAAAAAACCTGACTACTGTAGTTTTTAAGCTTGATCATTTTTTATTAGTGCAAATATGTATGGAAAACTGCTAAACAAAATCCAAATTGAACAGGAGGCTTTTACCTAGGTCAAAATAGGTAACCCTTTTAGTATAGGCAACCCTTTTGATTAGGTCAGATACTAGTACATTACTTTTTTTTTTCCTTTTGATAGGGTGCCTGTTAACTTTTAATGAATACAAAAAAGAAAGCTGAATTGGACTGAACCCAAGGTTCTGTCACTTGTCTGTAATCCAAGGCTGCCTTCGCTCTTTTCAAGAAATCAATGTTTTTTCCAAAGGGCATCCTATTTAAACTATCTATAACCCAGTAAGGGCTACCACAGCAGCCATTCATCTGCAGCCTCCCATCCAGCACCAGCATGTGAGGCCTGCACCTAGGACTGCAGGGGGCTGCTGGACCTGAGGCAAGGCCCCCGACCAGCTGCCCCTCAGCACTTCGCCTTGCTGGCAGGAAAGAGAAGATGGCACTTCCTGGCTCTTAGTTGTATGTTTTCAAACTGCAGAATGAAAGACAGCTGTCCAGGAAATGAAGGCTTTTATTTCTGATCCTGTGCATGAAATTGGTATACAATATTCAAAAGATTCATTGATTGCATGAGTGTTTTCAATTCAGAAATGATGGACGCTGTTCTCCTGTGAAGCTAAGAGCAGGTCTGCAAGATCCACACAAAAGAACAAACTTTGTCACAAATCCTTCATGTTTAGTATGTGTCCACCCAATGCAATTATCCTGTCAAAAGTTCTGTGCTGGATTCTCTACTACTACAGAACTTGGTAATTATCAGCTTCATTGATTGAAAAGCAAATGTCGAAACAGGAGTATAGGCAACCCAGGCTTCATGATACCCTTTTGATGTTCATCCAGGATTATTTTTGTACTAAAACTGCTAGCACATCACTCTTCCCCTAGAACTGTTGTAATAAACATACTACAAAGGACTACCTCATAAAATCCAACCACGGGCATAAGAAATTAAAAGTGATTTAAATAAATCAAATGCAGTTATTTTTGGAACACAAAGTGCTGAAGTGCTAAACTTTCCCCAGGTTGTCTAGTTTAAAGAAAAGCAAACATTTTTATATATCGGTTACCTGGGAGAAGCTTGCTACTGGCTGTAGGCTCTTTTTTCAACAACTGATCTGAGAAGACCAGAACTGAATAATGCCTACACTCAGGGGCAACTCCAAAGAACTTTCATCTTGGACCCTCAGAAGGAGAAAATAGGGATTTGGACTTGGAGTGAGAGAATTTCAGGATACATTTGCTTAGAAATTTTTTTTGGGGGGTCTAGAATAGTGGAAGGATGCAATAATGGAAGGGGAATTAACATACTCGTGGCATGGATTCAGGTATTACAAAATGTGAAACCAATGAAAACTTTATGAAGAATGTTAGGCTGTTCTTTGAGTGTTCATTAAAATCCTGGCATGTGCTTTAAATAAAATGAGATATTATCATAAAGTTCAAACAGCACATGCTGAAACCTATATTTAGGGATGAAATTAAGTTTTTTCCAATAAAAATGATATAAATTCATAATGCCATGCGTGAGGTCAGACCCTACTATATGTACGTCATAGGAATGAGAGGAAGATTCAGGTATCTGTTCTCCCCGTATCATTCAGAGTGTGATATAAGCAACTCTGTAATTCTGAAAAAAAATTACCTGAAGCAGTGTAGTCCCAGTCATAAAAAGATATTAGAAAATAGTTAACTAAAATCATAACAAATCCAGAGAAGGTAAGCAGGTTTGGAGCAATCCACAAAGGCACTATCTGTTAAAGAGAAAAAGAGAAATCTAAGAAATCAGGACTCAAATTAAAAGTCCTATATGATTAAATGTTTTGTTTTCATCAGGAGATGAGAAGCCTGTAAACAACATCAGTGCTATCTAGATTTGTGCATGTTTTTCCATTTTGAATGTACAACTCAGTTTTTATTTCTGAAGCAATTTATCTTCACGTGTCATCATTTTGCCTGATCTTTGAGACTGTAGTGAAAGCTTAATGTAAAAATGTTGTATTTTCTCAATTACATGCCCTCCTTGTTTTCTCCAACACAAGGGAAAGCTTCTCATTGCTCTGTATACTATAAATGAAAGAGGCCTGCAGCACCCCAGTGTGGCAATTCAGCATCAACGTGGCAGGGTTTTGTCAGGCTTCTTACTTCCAACTGCAGCAAGGAAGTCTCTTCTGTAGTATGCTAATAATTCCCAACTCAGAATAGCAACAAAATCAGACACTGCTAGGTTCAGAAGAACTCTGCATTACAAATAGCTCCCTACTTCCCCACGCAGTAACTTTCTGCAGGGTCTCCCTCTTTAGCTATAAATTATAAACGTTACATTAATTCTTTTTACTTTGTGGAGTGCAGAAACAGACTCTGCCTCCTCCTAAGCCAGTAGTTTTTTGTCCCATTAACTCTTATCAACCCTTCATCTCCTGTGGCTTTAAGGTATTCTTTATACTGCCATAGGGGTAATGCTCTTTCCAAGTCGCCCATTTGCTTCAGCATATTTTCTGAAATAACAAACGCAGCTTCCTGCATTGTTTTTAGACAGAAAATACGTGCACGAATATTGTTCAAACAGCAGCCACCAATATATGCAAAATATAAAAATACTGGAGGATTATAATCAAATCCTCTGGACTGTTTTAGGACTGGATATGTATATGAAGATGGACTTAAACACTGTAACATATTAGAAAACAGTATAAACATTGTAGAAAAAGGAGTAGAATAATTTCATACACTAATATTGTTTTGAAATCCAACTTGTTAATTTGTTTGGAATAGGTAAATTAATTATTAATTTACACGCCTTTTATATTTCCTCTATCCTAAAAATTATATATAGAAATAAGAATGTGGGACAGATTAATCACCATGCTTAGATCCTTGCTTTGCTAGTACTGTACAACCGAGGAATAATATTCCAGATAATCAGTACAAGTGATAATGAGCACTGTAAACTCAAAACTCAGATGAAATTTTCTGAATACATTTCAACTATATATCTTCATTGCTTTATTTAATAACGTTGGAAAAAATATTAAATCTGATAGCTGCATTCTTTACTACTAGGATTTTGTCACTAATTTCAAAATACTGTATGTCAGATCTTACAGCAATTGAAGTACATAATGTAATGCACAGAGTTGCTATGCAGATGTATGCTTATATCATTCTGAATTTCTGAAGCCCCAATTCTAAATCCCTCAGAACAATTGATGGCAAATATTTGCTGAAGTTCCTCTCAGGGAACTCCCGAGGAAGAGTAGAGCAGCTGCACGCTCTGGATGTATTGACAGACCACACCTCCTTATTTCTGTACAGGGGATGCAGAACTACAAGATCACTAAAGCCCTAAGGCCACCTAATCCAACCATCAACCCACCCTCATTGTGCCCACTAACCACGTCCCTCAGTGCCACATCCACATGATTCATGAACGCCTCCAGGATGATAACTCCACCACCTCACTGTGCAGCCTGTGCCACTGCCTCACTGCTCTTTCTGAGAAGAAATTTTTCCTAATATCCAACCTGAACCTCCCCTGATGCAGCTTCAGGTCATTTTCTCTCATCCTATTGAAACTTACTAAGATAGAGGTTTGGGTATAAATTCGGTACAAATACAAACCTGTATTTTAGGGATTGCACACTATTACAGGTACGTACAGTTATATACAATCCTTTGACTAGCAGACATGTAATGAAAAACAGTTACAGGAGTTCTGTCCTTAGGAAAAGATCCCTTCCCCTGATTATAGTCACTGTTCTAATTCTTTACTGACCTAAACAGTCCAGGTCTTTGGAAAATATTCTATGTGCAAAATCTCTTTCACTGTATTCAGCATCCCTTATTCTTTTGTCAAGCATTACACTACCATTGTCCTATTTCATAAATTGTAAATTAAAGGGTAGTAAAGAACAACTTCTCAAACACATTGGAAAAACGAAGCCTGACTTCACTAGCACCGTAGTATACTAATTAAGGACACCTTTGAATCTTTACTGTCTAATTAACAGACAGCAGAAAGCTAACACATCCATGCACTGCATGATTAATACAGCTGGAGGCTCCACTGGGAAGAATCACATCTGCTCTCTCGCAAAGCCATACCGTAGTTCAACCTTTAAAGAAACCTTCTTCTACAAAATACTGATGCCTGTTTTAACGGGCCCACAGTCACGCATGCTAAAAGCCTTAATTAAAACAACAAATATTTTAATACAATTGATTGTCTATTTGGATAATGAACTGTGAAGGACCTGTATTTCTATGAGGCTCTGTTCAAACTTGAGATATTCTTTAAGTAGGTCACCTGAGACCGCTAAAATTCAACTCATGCGCAGTTCTAATGATAAAATCAAAGTTCATAAAGGGACCTGGGGAGGTGGTTAATTAGCTGCAGTAGAGATGGCATACACCTGTGTATCCTAGTGGGACTTCCTCCTTTTATTGTTCTCCCACAGACATGACTCCTCATGAATACAAACGCAGGAAGAAAAGTGCAGTAGCCAAGTAATGCTGCCTATTATCTGCCAGACAGAACGTGATGGTTATTTATTATAAAGCACAAAGCTTAATTAAAGGCATAAGAATCATGCAATGGATTAAATAATTCCTAAGAAGAAATGTCTATAGTTGCATAATCAGAAAAAGTTGATTGTTAATCTCTAGTTTCACACGGGTCATACTGTTGCTTTATCTGTGGTGGAAAAGCTGCTATAGGCAGCAATCTACGGGCCTTGGTTCTGCACTCCTACCTCCCACTTTCAGCTCTGTGCTCAGCTTTGGTTTCTATTCTGACCAAATTCATGCTCAGCTAGCATACAAGGAGGTTGAAGGTATCTGAAAAGGTCATACTTTTCGAAGGACCTATCGCCCTGTACTCAGTGGGTATGACAATGCACTGCTTTCCTTCCCGGAAAACTCTCATGGCAGGATGATTGGAACTAGATGATCTTTGAGGTCCCTCCCGACCCAAGCCATTCTATGATTCTGTGATGCTATTATTCTAAAACTCTGCAGCTGCCAGAAGAACTCAACCCCAAGGGAGGTTTATCTCTGTGGCGCACTTCTTTCAGTCTGACAGCAGTGGAACACCCGTGGATCTCTCAGAACACTGAGCAGACATGCAGCAAAGCCTCTGCTCATCTCCTGCATGGGATTCAGAGTAGGGAAGTGTCCGCCTCACTGTTTGTCCCCGCATTACGATGGAAATGGAAACAAATCTCTCATAACTGAATCACTGAATTCAGTTTCCTGTCTTGGAATTTCTTTCATATCGGCTCCAGTTATTTTATAATTCTGAAGTCAGGATGTACAAACTGTTTTATAAAATTACACTGAGGTAATGCTCAAGGGATTACAATTTTCTGCTGTATGGATCATAAGCAACAGCTGGATTATAAAACCCAAATATGGCAGATTCTGACCACATGCATGCATTTTCTTGCATATACATTTCCTTTCAAGTCTACTCCAATCCAAAGATTTCCATTTCAGAGACAGATGCAGCAATCTCTGCTTCCTTGAAGATCAATAAAGTTTACGATTATTGAGATCCAGCCTCTGCTTTTGCCAACAACAGCAAAACTAATTGTGAGCAGCTCTGTATTTCAGAACTGAAGATCATAATGCATTCAAGAGATGTCATCTCCGAATCGTTACGGTGATCATGGTAACTGCTCTCATTTTCAGCTTCTTAGAGTAACGTCTGGCTCCCTGGAGCAAGTACCCAGGGGAGAAAATGAGACAGCACTTGCATAAAATCACTCGCACAGCAGAGATTCAGTCATGCTGTTGTTAGGTGGCATATGCTGAACAAAAATAACGTGTACTACTTAAACCCCGTAATGTCTGCAAAGCTGTTTAATGAAAGATGTAACAGAAACTGATGATTTTTGCATAATGGTAAAGAAAAAGATACAATCTTTGCTTTTCAAAAAAAAAAAAAAAAGCATCTCTAAATCCAAACATATTCATCCTCAGTATAGCTATCTGTCCAGTAATGTGGGTTCTTTCATAAACATGTCCTAATTTCAGCTTTACTGATCAATATGTATCCTTAAATGAAAATATTTCTTGTTTTTAAAACAAATTCTTTCACTATTGTGTGATATTTCTGTTTAATAAGACTCTTACCTTAATGATTTTGTTCCAGATGGGCTGCATAACATACACTGATAAAGGATTTGTATCCACAGCACTGTACTGTGAGGAAAAAAGCAAAGATGTAAAACAAAGCAATGAACAATACATATTTTTCTATCACTGGATACCATTCAGTATCCAAGAAAAATAGTTCTGGATGTGACTGGTGCAAATTTATTTTATGCTGATGACCCCCCTAACAGCTTGAATTTAGTTTGAAAGCACTGACCTGGTTTACATTTATCTTGCAGGTATCTCTATGTTCAAACAGAAAGGTTTGGGCTGATGAAACAGTAAAGAGTTCTGTAGTCGCATTTTACTTTTAAACTCTTCATCATTTTATCAAGCCGTCCTGTAAGACTCTGCATTTGTAATGTATTTTTGATTTAATATCTTTTGATTGATAATTAGGGAGTTTATAAACAGGAGGGAGAACAGCTTTTTACGTGGTCAGATAGTGATAGGATGGGGGGGATGTCTTTAAGCAGAAAGAGGGGAGATTTACATTAGATGCTAGCAAGAAATATTTCAGAGGGCAGTGAGGCACTGGCACAGCTGCCCAGAGAAGCTGTGGTGCCCCATCCCTGGATGGCCAGGTTGGATGGGCCTTGGGCAGCTGAGCTGCTGGGGGGCAGCCCTGCACATGGCAGGGGGCTGGAGCTGGATGGGCTTTAAGGCCCCTTCCAACCAAAGCATTCTGTGATTCCATGCCATTACCACTCCCTACCAAGTTCTCAAGCACTTTTCACAGTGGAGGAAGTTAGTCATGGGGGCGAATGTGTAATTCTTCCAGAAATTCATGGACTTTGGAAGGCTGTATACGCGGGGTATGCAGTTAGCAAGATGCATCAGGTTTGTAAAAAGATTCACATGCAATGAGGGTGACTCATTAGACCATAACTTGTTGAAGGCATTCACATGCAAAAAAGTTAATGATGGAGAGGTTTTCATTTCACCTAGCTTTAACTAATAACTAGTTGCACATTCTCTCTACAGCTCATTTTTCTACCTGTTTAAGCCAACTCAGGATGAGCCCACATTCTGGATGCACCTCTTTCAGTTCATTAGTTCTCAAAGGAGCCTAGATCCTCTCTTTCTAAGCATTAATACACACACTTAACCCACACATCTGAGCTGTCAAAGAGCTTTCAGCACGTAAGTGCGAGCAGGACAAAAGATTTGTGCAGCATGGCTCCTTTTTTAAGTGCACAATCCATGACTTCTAGTCCAATCCCTCTGAGCTCCTGAGGCTACAAAGGGCTTTACCACATTTCCTTTTTTCTATCTGCACACAAAGGATATATTTTAATTACTTTCTGGACAATACAGAACATGTACTTATTTATTTTAAAATTTGTGGTTCTTTATCACAGACAATAAATGTAGAGCACTTGTAAAGTTGTTAGAATGCAGCTACACGTTATGAATGCAGAAGGGTAAATATCTATCAGGTGCTGGTCAGACCAGACAGAATAACTTTCTACTGGGAATAAAATGTACAGTTTAATGGAGTGTACATCACTGATTTTTTTTTCTAAAAATATGTAAAGAAGTGTCAGTTATGCATATCTTTATTCTCTGCTGCTTCCGACCATGAGGAACAAGAAACGAGAGGCATACAGTGGTTCATGGCCCATGACCCTTCAGTGAGAGAAAACATAAAGCTAATGAAAAAAAAAAGGTTTATTTGATGTATTATTAATCAGTTTTTAATTACACCCCAGTTCCAGAGAATTATAACAGCTTCTTCTTCTATATTTTGTATATCAACAGCTTCTTCTTCTTCTTTTTTGGGGGGAGGGTCAAAATGTATATATTAAAATTCATAAAAATATTACATTTGCAAAATTACTTTACAGGTTAAATTGAGTTCTTACTGTTATATATGATCTGCAGCTCCAAATACAGTGTTTTATACTGTATCTTTCAAACCTTTGTTATTATGACTCATTGATCTTTTGATAGTACATGCAACCTAGTCTGAACCAGCCATGCACTTCGCCTCTATTAACACCAGAAATAACAATAATACAAAGCCATAAAATCCTTATGCTAATAGGATAGTCAGGTGGTGATTAATTCAGACAAGAATGGAGGAAATCCTCTGAAAACGGGGGGAAAATAATTGAAGTATTCATTAGCACTATTGAGGCATGTGTTTCCTTGCTACAGATGTTATTCAAAGACTACTTGGTATGTGACAACTTACAGCAAGCTCTGTTAATTCAAACATGCCTAGATAAGAAGGCACAGTATGTCACCTCAGCTCCTGATCTTTCTGTTTTGACTTTCTCCTCCTCACCTCAGCCCTTCAAAGCCAAGAATAACATCATACAATCCTTGCTAAATAACAGCAGTAAAATGAGGCTTTCTACCCAAGGTATGCACTGGCTTTCCAGAACAGCTATTTATTCCCAGGAGGAGACTAGGAAAAATAGTCTCATTTATTTGGAACTATTTTCTTGCTCTGACAGAAATGTATTTTGGAAAACATGTGACACAGTGAAATTTTTGTTTGCTTGAAGGCTTCCAAAGTCAAGTAAACAAAAATCAAAAGCAATCTTCATTTGTTACTAAAAAAACGATTACAACCAGGTTATATCACCTAGAGACATTCCAAGAACCCTCACACTGATTCTCCTTCCATCTGCAGACGAGCCACAGTCCTCTGGGAAGGAAAAGAGCATTAAGGAGATATAAAGAAGAATGGAAAGTTGCTCTTCCCTCATTCAGTAATTTCTTCTAGTCAGATGAAATGAAATGCACATGGAAAAAAATATGCTTGAGTTTTCTCTCATGGCAAAACTAATACTTAAATCTGCTATATAGTTTAACACTCTGCTCCAAAGAAGCTACTAACCTCAGAGTCATTAAATCCTCAGCAGTTTAATGCTTGCAGCTTCTCAGAAAAGCAAATTACTTGGTAAAACATCTGTATTATAATGAATGAACATTAACATGAGAGTGCACCAGGACTTTATTCGAAAATAGTACTGCAAAAAATACTGCATAACTGTGCCATTGTCAGGGCACGCACTTACACTAAAAGACCAAATTGGAGGACAAGGCTGCTGGAGGTGTTGAAGTGCAAGGGTGATGCAAGTACTAAGCACTCCCAGCAACCCCTTCCTGCACTAGATAAGGGGTCCTGGTTGTTCTTCAAGAAGAACTTTTGGAATTATCAGAAAGTTTAACTAATTATTACATAAAGAAAGCTGCAATAGTTGGGAGGGAATGGCAGTAGGAGGAGAACAGGAAAAGTGGCATTATCCATCTCTGTCTCCCAGGCTCAGAAATGCTTACCGTGTATTTTAAAATAGCTGGTGTCTCCTTGAAAGATATCTGCTTTCCCTCTCAGTGTTAGGAATGGCTTCTGTCAGAGCTAGAAGTAAGGACAATACAGACAGCAGGCAGGATGGACAGACAGCAATGCACACAGGCACACACGTGTGTGTGCAACACACGTAAGATGTGCTCTCACTGAGCTCCTGCCGGCTGACCTCTGCTCAGCACAGCATCGAGATCTAGGTGTTTAGGGGGTCAGGTGAGGGAATGGAGATTTGAACAATAGGAAATTTAATAGTAAAGAAAAGTAAGCAGGAAAAATAAGAGAAAAGACAATGAGCAGAAGCAAAGTTAGGCAACACAGAAGAAAGAAGAGATGGGCAAACAGGAGACAACCTGTCCAGAACAGAAGAGAAGAGGCAGATCATCAGTGGGTCAGAAGCAGCCTCCATGACCAAGGTCTGCACTGCTGAGCACAAGACAAACTTCTGGCTGTCATCCATACAGCTTAGTAGTGCCTCCAGCTGTTACCAGCTGGTCACATCCACATCTCACCACACTTGGTGGAGGGGTCTGAGGCCTTGTTATCTGTACAACTCATACCTCATTAGCATTGAGCCTGTTTCAGTACTACAGGATCTGAAGCAACCTGGAGACTATGTTGTAACACAGAGTGAACCTTTGAAGATCCAAATGTGAAGATTGGGATAGGGATTAAGAATGATGAAAGCCACATAATGGTGCACAGCACCTACAGGATGAACTATTTCCAAAACAAAATCCTACTACAGCCTTGCAGAGAAAATGGAAAAGAAAAGAGAAGGAGGGAGTGAGTTAACCATTAAGCAGAGCAGAGAGATGGATCTTCACTTGGCTTCCTGGCCCTCTCCAGCACTGCACTACAAGCATCCCAAGAATAGAATTTGAAATGAAGAGAAGAACATAAAGCATGTCTACACGAATTTCAGAGTCATGAAAGAAATCAAGCTGAAGACATGTAGCTGTATTTACTGCAGGGAATAGTTACTTACATAGTTACTTCAGTTCAAGCTGGTCTTTAAGCTAACAGACAAATTATATTACTCCAGATTGCACCATATTGTGCAATACAGCCACATCCATTCAGAGATACAGAGCAAAATTGAAGCGAACTGTTTACATTTGAATTGCTAGCATCATTATGACTCTATAGGTATTGGTTTCATCTTAACAGCAACAAATATTCTATGGTTTACCTTCCTGCCTGCAAATCACCTGCTTCAACTTGTTCATTAAAATATGCAATAATTTTGTGATTTATCACAGGTCTTATTATCCCCAATGGACATTCTGTAAGACAGAGGCACAGATGAGCAGTGATCCACTCTAAGAGTATCTAGCAAAGGGTGCAGACACAATATTATTAGAAGGATCATGTTTACAGACACCATTTAACTATAAACAATACCAGTACCAGTATTCAAATAAGTCACCCAAATTAGCTCAACTTTGTACTTGAATTCACTTTTGCAGAAGGAAATAAATAAATATGTCCAGAATGAAAAGGCTGCAAAAAATTATTTTCCAGACAAACTAACATTTAAAACAATTAAATATCAGGGAGCGATCATGGTTTAGATTGCAATATATTGAATACATGGTTCTGTGATCCTTCTAACCTTTCGTGTGTGATTAGATGCCTCCAGAAGAAGAATACACAAGCTGTTCCCACAGACAAAAGATGAGAACAGTTGAACAACTACCCAAGAACATCCTCTGAGCAAACATAGCCACTTCAGGCACACTTGCAACTTCAGAGAGGTCAGTAGCAATTCTCACTTCTGGCAAGTTATTTCATGATTATGTAACACAAACTTTCTCCCTTTGGTAATTTATACTTTTGTAACCGCAAAAAAAATTAAAGAAAACACTTAAATATTGAAACATCTGGGAATAATCTTATATCCACCTTTCAGATTCCTGTAATGCACTGGATGCAAGGACTTTTAATTTTACTGTATATGTCTTTTTACAGGCGTGTAGATATTACAGGTTTGGGGTTTAAACAGAATCTTCACAAAGGAAAAGATGAGAAGTAAACTATAAGACAACAAAACACAGCTATACAACATTGTGTCTGCCAAATAAGTTCCAAATGGTCAGCAGTTTAAAAGTGCTGATGCACTCCAAAACACAAGTCTGGCACTTTTAGTAATGAAGTTCCTTTCTGTTATACCATCATTTTGTTAATTATTCATAAGTAAATGACTTGGATTTTTTTTATGTCCCATTGCTTAGTTTGGACTAGCACATCCATGTATCTATATTTTTATTAGGACACTGATACCTAAGACTAGGAGATATAAGCCTCTGAGACATCTAGAGCTGAAGCCAACAGCAGAGTGGAAACAGAAGAAAAGGGTTTGTAACTGATCCCGGAGAAGATCAGAGGGTGGAGAGCATTCAATTGCACCCTTGGATACAAATGATTGTCCTCTGGCTTTCTCTTCTTCAATTCCATTGCACACTCACAGTCAGGAAACCTGATCAAGTTAAACTACTCCTAGAAAAATATTCAAAATCCAATGTGATGATTTGGACACCTTGGCAATAACGATTAATATTATTAAGTTGTTAGGAAGTTATTATGCAAACCACTGTGCTATGGTTACTTCTTTGTAGGTGCTTACTCATCATTCAGGCATCCCTCCCCATTTTCAGGAACGCCAACATGGACAGCAGGCCACACACCACACATTCCATGAGGCACGTGAAGCTGTAGGGCAAGATAGGGTGCTTCAAGGGTGTCGTGCCTGCTAGTGGCCTTTCATCATGCCTGCAAAGCAGTGCCACTGCCCCAGGATCACAGGGTAAATCAGGTCAGAAAGGACTTCAGGAGGTCAGTACTGAGGGGCTGCAGGTAGCTGTGTCCAGAGCTAGCTCATCTCAGGCCAAACAAGCTCCAGTCTTGCAGCTTCTTCTCACAAAGAAACACCACCAGCCTCAGCCATCTTGGAGGTTCTTCACTGAACTTGCTCAGGTTTGTCGATGCCTTCCCTGAATTGAGGGACTCAAAACTGGATGCAGTATTCTAGATATGACCTAACAAATGCCAAATAAAGGGACATAATTACTTCTCTTGTGTCATATTACTGTTAATACAACTCAGGATGCTCTTGATCTTCTTTGCTGTCAAGGCACACAGGGCTCGTTTTCAGCTTTCTGCTTCCTACAGCCCCTTTTGCCAGGAGTAAGAGGCCAATGGCCT
The DNA here is from genome assembly GCA_035772895.1 of Perdix hodgsoniae. NCBI lineage: Eukaryota > Metazoa > Chordata > Aves > Galliformes > Phasianidae > Perdix > Perdix hodgsoniae. Next base: position 7,197,940 of record JAPSGF010000019.1, on the reverse strand, counting down.
CAACTCTTGACTGGCTATGCATGAAATGTGAGATCTGTGAGAGACATCAGAGCCACACTACTGCTGAGAGAGTAGATCTGGGGGCAAGAAGAAGTAATGTGCTGGCCCCAAGAGTAAAGACCTTGCTCATTAGGTGAGAATAGATAGATGTGATTCATTGTTGGCAGGAATGTTAGCGCTCAAAGCAGAGAGAAGAGGAGAGGCATAATGCTGGAAGTCAGCAGTACCTTTCAGTCAACAGCAGTTATATTAAGGGTGATGCCTAACTTGTCCTCAGGAAAAGAGTTTGTGTAATGGAACACATCCAAACACATTAATGAAGAAAGATGACAGAAAAGGACACAGAAATATGATCAAATACTGAGCAAGGGATAACAGAAGGCAGATACAATTTTGTATGGGAACTGCTGAGTCACAGCCTGAACCACTGATTGATCACCTGAGGCAAGGACTGAGTCAGCCATGGGAGCACAGGTGAAGGCGATGCACCTGTGTGACAGTGGAGCCTGGCTCTACCTCTCCCAGACCCCATTTAAGGGCTGGCTGCCACAGGGGAAGGATCTCTTTCTGGAGATCCCTCCTTTTTGAGTTTTCTACTGTGAGCCTAGGACACAGGTGAGCATTTCATTTTTGATTGTCTTTCTCCACCATGATAATCTTCCTAACTATAAACCTGTAAAATACCATCCTAACCACACCACTCTTCTAACTATATATTGTTTATTGTTGTTTAGTTTGTTGTTTAAAGTTAGAGGCTGGTCTGGTCTGGCAAAAGCACAAACCCCATTAAAAAGCAAGATTTGTTCACTCTCAAGGAATGCACAAAAAGAACCTTAACCATTTTTATTCAAAGGAGTTCTAACTTGACAAGGAAGTCAAGTGGTATGTGGGTTTCCTTGTTTATTTGTTTGGTTTTGTTTTGCTTGCTACATCTCTGTGTATATGTACAAACACTTGTGTTGTACAAACAGTCGCCAGAACTCTCACCCAGAGAGAGCTGTGACCGGCTGTGCACCCAAACAACTGGACAGCCCAAAGAAACTGCTTTAGTTCCAGAAGAGTAGGCAGATAAAACTGGGTTGCAGTTCAGTATCCTTCATGCAAACAGGAGATCTGTACCACATGTGTTAAGTAAGCAATCACGTGATCAAGAACCTTGATGTTTAAAAGAGAGGCGATATTTCACAGAAAGACGCAAAAATCCATTTCCTCCCTCTATGACACAATCCTGACAAAAGAAAGCAAATAATAATAACAAAAACCCCAAATCACTTACATCCTATTCACAGATTCACCTTTACAGTTAGTCTTCTGTTAAAATATGAATGAAAAAAAAAAAAAAAAGAAAATACATGTGAATACATAAATGTGCATATTCTTGCATATCCCAATAGGAATCCAGTAAGCATTTCAGGGCACTAACATCTCTTGATTAAAATATAAAGAAATTACATTATTACTCATGTTTTAGGAGACTTGAGGCATACAATTTTATCTAGAACATATCCAAAAAGTGATCTAATGAACGGAAAATCTTTGTAAATTTATGAGTGAAATTCAGCACCTGAAAACAGGTACGATTACACCATCATTGGGAAAAGTCCTGCAGCTGGTAATATCAAATGCAACACTTTTATGTTGTAATTCCATTATGTTGCTGACTCATTAGTGTTAGCATTTGATATGTATCATGATTACAGAGCACTTGATACACTGCATTATGATGTCAACTACCATTACAATGGGATGAGGAATAAGAAATGAGAGGCATACTGTAGTTCATGGTGCATGACTCTTCTAGACATGCACACAGTGGGAGAAAACATAAAGCTAATGGGGGGGAAAAAAAAGTTTATTTGACATATTACTCATCAATTTTTAATTACACCCCAGTCTTCCAGCTCAAAAAAAATCACAGAATTCCAGAATGGCTGAGGCTGGCAGGGCTCTCTCTGCTCCATTAGGGACACCAGAGCAGGGGCCCAGGCCCACATCCAGGCAGCTGCTGAAGGTCTCTGAGGAGCAGAGCCCACACACAGCCTGTGGGCAGCCTGTGCAGTGCTGTTACCTGCACAGCACAGAAGTGCTCCTGCTGCTCTGAGGAACATCCTGTGTTCCAGTTTGTATCAGTTGCCTCTTATCCTGGCATGGGCACCACCAAGAAGAGCCTGGCTCTGTCCTCTTTGCAGATTTTTATACATCTTAAGATCCCTCCTAAGCCTTCCCTTATCCAGGCTGAATGGGCCCAGCTCTCAGACCCTCCTATGGGGAGAGATGCTTCAGACCCTTTGTGATCCTATACTGGACCCTTTCCAGTATGTCCAGGTCTTGTGCTTCTGGTACTGAAAGCAGAATTTATATTCAGCCAGTGTGAGCAGAACCCATTATTTCTCAATCTCTTAGTTATAGAGGTAGCCTATAAAGGTTTAAAAGAAATCCAAGAAATCAAATTTTTTCACCAATCCAATCCAGGATTTAAACAAAGTAACTCGCTTGAAGATACTGAACACACTTTGCTCTTCTCTTGGCATGAGAGAAACAATCCAACCTTGAAACATGATGATCAGACCTGACTACTGTTTCTCCAGCCCACCAATTGAGGGGAGGTAACCTGAGAGGTCATGCAGCCCTCCGCTTCCACCTACTGCAGGATCACATTTGTTTGACGTTGAGGAAGCAGATCAAGTTACCGTGAGGTGATGAGTTCTGCCTTCCAATTCCTTGTGATAAACTACCATGCTGGTGAATTAGCCACACGCTAGCCAAAACCTGCCTGAGAAAGTTGTAAGCAGCTGGTTTGTAACACTCTAAGCACTGGATTTTACATCCTGCAGAGGGAAAGGGAACGATTTCTTAAGACTGGTGAAATGGTTACACAATCTCCCCCAGTACCTGCTGTTACAGTGCTTGGCTGCCCTTGTCATCACAGCACTGACACTGCACCCAACTTACATCTGTCTTTGTGCAGCCAAAGCTTGTGTATTATCTTTCTTTAAAAGGGGCGTGCACGAAGACTATCTGGCTGGAATTCTCCTAATCTGAGTGTATTATGACTATTTCTCTCAGCTTGTGTTTTCTGAGAGTCTTAAACATTTTAAAGCCATTTTGTGGACTGTAAATTGTGTGCCAAAGCAAGTAGGGTGCACTATTCCATCCGATACCCAAGTGGTACCTCAAGGACAGTAGTATGTGAAGCTCCTTTGATTATCTACGACACTTCACACATAACTTCTCTTGTTTAAAGCAGCTGCAACTCTGATGACACATCAATCCCAGGTATCTATTTTGCAGTCTGTTGTCTTCTATTTTATAGCTGAAATGCTGATCTTCTTTCTTTTACACATTGTGCCTTACTGACTGAATTGCATCATATTTATTTGTGGCCTTTATATCTCTTTTTCAAGAACATTTTAAATCATAAGCCTATTATTCAAAGTTCTTTGGTATCACCTGAAAAATTTACAAGAGTATTCTCTTTTCTGGCACTAATGAAAATATTGAACAATAGTAGAACTGGGACAGAGATGGTTCTGTGGGTAGAACTCCATCTGATACAGTTTCTTACTTTGACAGAGAACTTTAGAGCAATACATTTCCATTTTGTGTGGATTTCTTCTTAATTACTTGTACCTAGTTTATTTACAGGAGCATGGGACAGTACGAGAAGTCTCACGGAAATGAAATCACAACTACTTGATTCAGCATCCGCTGCTCTTCACAGGGAGTTCAGCTCAGAGGACAGAAATGCTGTAGACATATCAAGTGAAAATGTGTCATCTTAGTCCTTAAGTTGTAACTTTCTATTGGATTTTTGTATTATATTTTGCTGTGTATTCTTTCAATCAAGTTGATGGACTTTGTTCTTAGATCTCATTTATTCTGAAATAGGATGAGGTGTGAAAGTTTTTGGTTCAGAAAACCTCAGAACACAGGTTCTACAGAGAGGCCAATTCCAGGTAAGCTTGCAGGGGAAGTCCTAAGTGATGAAAACAGGCAGCGACAAGAGCTCATTAACACTATTTGACGCTGGCAAGGAGGATGAAGATAACCAAATTCTGCTGTTATTTGTTCTCATTACCTGGCTATCTCAGAATTGCCTGTTTCTAACAGAAATCCAAAAGGCAGGGAAAAAAAGAAAGAAAAAAAAAAAAAAGCAGTCGTGCAGTGTAATTCCACTGAAAAATGCTGGTAACAGAAATACTGAAGTAGGAACAACATGGCCCAACTCCTAAAATTGCAGTTGGCTGTAGCTATTCCCAATGGTAGGAAGCAGAACCAAGTCCAGGTATGAGCTTATTCTGCTCTACAATTACAGTGAATCTCCTGTGCTTGCCATTGTCTGAAATCAGTACATTCCCATCTGCCCCCCAGGCAGAAACATGGCAGTATTATCACAGCAGTAATACCAAGGGTTGCATATCTCATCATCTCACCTCCACCTGTTCACTGCATGGTTTGGATCAGAGCAAAGAAAAACAAACCTCTAAATGGCTGTGTCCCCACTGGCATTCAGAATAGACCAACAGGGGCATATTTGTTTAGCAAAATAGTTGACACTGAGGACCTAGTGTCCATGCCATTGTGATTTCAGAAGGCTTTCCACTGATCTTATTCTAGTCTAACTTCATAGTCTATATGCTAATAACTACATTTGTGTGTGCCTAATATACCTAGATTAGAGTCATTCCAAGGGAATCCCTCTTGTGCGCTTCAGGGTGGCGCTGTGACATGAAACAAAGCTTGGTAATGGGAGACCTGCCTAAAAGCACACTCCTGATCTGAGCTATAATGCTAAATATGTGTGCACCTGATGATGCTAAAGGGTGCTGAACTTTCTGCATTCATTAGGTCTGCTGTTCCCTTTGCAAAGAACTGTATAGGTTTTGTTGCCAAGATCCTCCTCCCACTGCGAACAAGAGACAGAAAATGGCTAAGGCATACAATTGGGGCATTCATGGCAAAGAAATGAGTTCAGCTGTGTGAAGATTTTGAAAATCACAAAGTGATTTATCCTTGCAAAGTTTACCTTCATGAAATGGAACTGATTACACACTGTTTTAAGTTGTGTTATGTTTGGCTCTTAGTTGTCTGTGGAGAAATTGTGCAAAGTGCGAATTGCATTGAGCTACTGTTAGTGAAAATACAGTGCTGCAATGTAGTGTACAGTGGAGATGGATACCTCTATCTAGCTTCCCAGGCACACTTCAGGTCTGAAGCAATAGGTTGCTTTAACTCTCATAAATCCTTCCAGAGCTTATCCAGCTCTCCACAGGGCCTGCTCTCATGCCCCCGTGCTCTAGAGCTTGGTCCACCAAAAAAGAAATTGAAGGAAACCTGTATCTGCTGGGTACAGTAAGCTGAGTTTAACACTGGTCCTGTTAACTCAGCAGTAAAGGAAGCAGGGTAGAAAGCTGGAGGTGCAGGCTGAGGCCTTGGGTTGGAGCTGAAAATGGGGGAGAGGCAGCAGCCTGAGAGCAATGAGGTGTGGAAGAGTATTATCTCAGGCCTGGGAGGGGCAAGAAGCTGTGGTTGTGGTGGCAGTATTGGGCATAGGAGCGAGCAGGGAGGAGGTGGGGCGAGATGGAGGATTCTGATAGGGTCTGCTTGCCTCACCTTGCTGCATTCCCCTTGCACATCTGGAAGCTCGAACACACTGTGAGCAGCACTGCAGGAATGGGCCACTGCCTGCTCTGCCACCACCTCCTGCAGCCTGGAGCAGGGTGGTCAAGTACTACGACCTGCAGTGCCCACCTCATCTGGCTATGCTACTCTGAGTCATTTGTTTCTGCCGTGCTCCTGCCCCAAGTGACCTGGGATAATGAAGAAATTGCTGTTTGGTCTCACAACTCCAAAACCTGCACTTACCATCATTTTCCAGAACACAGTTTAACAGATACTTCTCAAATGTGCTGGCTGATCCCTATGGTTAAGAAAATAGTCCAACATATTTTCCAATGTAGCCAAGAAACCAAAGTCATTTTAATACACTCAAGTAAAAGGTTGCAATATGTGATTCTGCTTTCTGGTAGTGATTAATTCTTAAGCAGCACACAATGGTTACAAGCTTAAAAAAAAATAAAATAATATGTTATTTTGGTTCTTTTCTACTTTTTGTCTGCTGCTATTTTTACCCAAATGATAAGGAAGAATGTAACACAAATTCCTTCTGTTTGCCTTACAAACCCCAACTATTATGTCTGCTTCATCTCAAAATAGAGAGATTTCATTTTTCCTCGGGCCATCTCAGTCAGGAGTTCTGCTCTGCTGCCCAAGCACGGGTCTGTGCAGCTCACAGCCAGCAGCAGCCCACAGAACAGCAGACACCCAGCCAGGTTAGCACATTTACCAAGCTGCTGGCTAAACAAGCTGCTGGGAAGTGTCCTGGAGCAGGTCTTGCAGCCACAGTTGCTCCCAAAGAACTCCCTCAGCAGTGAGCAGAGCTGGGTGGGAACCCCAAAGAGCAGACAGCAGAACTGGGAAAAAGCAAGAAGCACCGTGAGCGTAAGGTGGGAACAACTCTGGGAAAGCGGGCCTGAAATAAGGTTGGCTGCTGGAAGCCGGCACATTCCCGTGCCTGTAGGATGGAAAAGGGGAAGGTGTGCTGGTGGGGCTGCACGGGGTGTCTTGGGCACCCGCACCTCTGCTGAGGCACCGTGCAAGCAGCTGCCTGGGAACGAAACTCGGTATCTCGTACATCTGCTGCACACTGACGATAAATCAAGATATTTAACGACCCACCCATTCATTTAAATTCTGCAGGTCTCTTATTTGCAAACGTGAGGTTTGTTTCAACTTATTTAAAGTAAGCTTTTTTATTTTTTTTTCCTCCTAGCTTTTGTATTTATTTCTCAAATCTGAAGCATTCTTCTGAGGGCAGGACGTGCACGGAACACAACCGGCCCCATAAAGATGCACACAGAGACTATTCCTCGCCCGTGTTTTACCAAGGGGTTGGGCGAGGTGAACTCCAAAGCTCCTTTCCACCCCCCGCGTTCTGCGACTCGCGATCCTTTAAAACGCAGAATGCTTTCCGAGAGGCGGCTACCCGCTGAAAACGCTGTTACCCCGTTTCCACCGAGACCTGACGCTTCGCAACACCCTCTCACCTCCCCGGAGCCTCGTGCAGGCAGAGGGGCTCCGCTCCGCTCCACGCCGCCCCAGCCCGTGCCCGTGCTCCCCCCGGGACACTCGCGGGGGCCGGAGCCCACCCGGCGCGGAATCCCGCGGGGCTACGAGCCGTTACCTTGTAGTGGCGGAAGCCGTCCAGCTGCCGGCCGCTCACATACCGCCACCGCCACATCGCGTCGCGCCGCGCCGCGCCGGGCGGAGAAGGCGGCGGCGGCGGCGGCGGCGGAGCTGGAGGGGCTGGGAGGACCGGGGGCGGGCGCGGGGCGGGGCCGCTCCCTCTGCCGGGCCTCGACGCCGCCCGGCCCTGCTCCGCGCTCCCGCCCGTGCGCCGGGGCTCCGTGCCGGCGAGCTGCCGGTGGCTGGAGACGTCTTCAGTTCGACGCCTTCAGGCCCCGAACGCGTATTCCTGGTCAACTGTTTTTTCTGCTTTCCGTACCGCAGATAGCGCCGAGCCGCTGTTCGGCTGCAGATGTGCGTGAGATGTGCGGTTTTCACCTCGTGTTACCTTCACGCTGTTCGGCGGGGAGCTGAAGTTGTGCACGTCAGGGCCTGAGATCCTATTAACCGAAGGGAATCTATCCAGCAACGAAATCAATTAAAATCCATTACTCAGCCCTGTGAGCTCTTCCAGGCATTGCGAGAGCCAGTGTTATTTTTACAAGCTGTGCAGGTTCGGTAGGAATTTATATACAAGTTAAAATCTCTAAGTACAAGCTGTATACAATGGCTCTTGTTCTCTATTATTAATTACACATTAATCACTTAAGACACACACCCACATTCTGCTTCCAGTAGCAACATCTGAACTTCAGGCTTTGAAAACAGCCAGTGTGTTAGTGCTGAGCTTCACATTACTGAGTTAATGCTTCATGCCAGGCAGGAAAGGTGAAGTATTTGGATCTGATGATTTTCAGAAGCCAGCGCCTTAAATTAATGTCCACGCATACACTGGATTTTGGTTTGGGGTTCCCTTCACCTCCCGTTGTTACTATCATGTTTTTAAGCCATATTATGCTATCAAGATTATCTACAAGGGTGTCTGAGAAAAGGCTCGTGGCTACTCCTGTACTCAGCAGAGGGTTTGTTTATATAACTAGGTTGGTTACTAAAAGTGACTTGATCATTTTCTAGTCATTGCTTTCATTCCTTAACTCAGACACTCACAAACCTCAAACACAAAAGCAGAAATGCACCTGGACAAATATGAGATGTGTGATAGATAGATACATAGAATCACAAGGTTGGAAAGGACCTGCAAGATCATCTAGTCCAGCTGTCCTCCTATCACCATTACTAGCCAATAAGCTACTAAACCATATCTCATAGCTCCTCATCCAGATGTCTCTTGAATACTGCCAGGGACGGTGACTCCACCACCTCCCTGGACCACTCTCAGAGAAAAAGTTTTTCTTTATATCAAATCTGAACCTCCTCAGGTACAACTTGTGGCCATTTCCTTGGGTTCTGTTCATTGCCTGGGAGAAAGACCAAAGCCCTGCTCAGCATAACCTCCCTTAAGGAAGTTGTAGGGCACGATGAGGTCTCCCCTGAGCCTCCCCTTCTCCAGACTGAACAATCCCAGCTTCCTCAGCCACTCAGGTGGTAGAAAAGGCACTTGCTTTTTTGAAATGTAACAAAATATTTTCCCTCTCTGCAGGCTTCTAAGTTTATCTTAAAAAGCATTGCTGCCAGGAAGATATTGATATAGAAGATAGATACACACTGCAGATATAGAGCACAAATTTTATTTCCTTCCCTCAAAACTCTCTTGCTGCTAAACACATAAAATAATTTAAAAACAAAACAAAACTCTAGCAAATGCTCCATCATCCAGAAAATGCAAAAGATTGCATTATGTGTAACGATGCAATTTTATGGATTTGTACCTCAGCATGTTCTATGTCTGCTAATCATCACATTTGATTTTATTTGAAGCAATCAGCTTTGGCTAGGAGAGGCTGAGAGAGCTGGGCCTGATCAGCCTGCAGAAGAGGAGGTTCCAGGGGATCTCAGTGTGAGTAGATATCAGAAGGGAGGGTGCAAAGAGTACAGAGCCAGGGTGTTTTCTGTGGTGTCCAGTGCCAGGATAAGATATCTTTCAGTTATGATTCAATCTACCTATTCTTCACATAGGAATGTTGGAAAAGTAATGAAAACAGCCTTAGTGCTATAGCACATTCCCTTGTATATGTTTTGGAAAATTACTGAGTTGTAGCCTGAGGAAAATAGAGCTCTAGCTGGCACCATTAAGTGGGTATTATAACCTGAAAGAACTTCCATTTCATGAATTTGAGTGTGGATGAGATAAGCATTAAGGCAAATGCAGAAATCAGAGCACAGTTAACTTTCAGTAAAGAAAAGGCTTAAGTTTTATAAAATCTCTGGCTTGAATGTTCATGATAGTTCAGACATTAGTACTAAAGAAAATTACCCATACAGAGCTTTCTACAGCTCAGAGGGAAATAATTTGAGGCCAGATTTGACTCCAGTGAAATCAGTAGGGGAATTCCCAAGACTTCAGTGCTGTTTACTAATGATGTGTAGCACTGAAAGAAAAGTGGTTATTTATTATTTTGAAAGATTGGACACTTTGTACCACTGGTGCATGGAAGACAATATTAGATAGGAGCACTGTACCATAGATACAAGAGTTATGAAAGAAAAAAGGGATATCACTGCAGTGATACCATTTATTTTGCAGCAGAACTGAAGCCATAGCTTTGGGATTAAGAAGTCTGAAGTTTTACATGTTGTTTCCTAGGAAACATTAGAAAGCTGGAAATCATAAAAATGTAACACAGTCTACAGGAGAAAATGTGTTGGATCTAGACTGACTTGTCTTTGACCTAGGCTAGGCTTTGGGATCATCTATTACCTGTTGTAAGCTGATCCTGAAACATGGGCTCTAAAATACTTAATTAGAGTTATCTCCCTATCTCATCCTAATTAAGTGGCTGAGATGTTTGTGACTTTCAAAACTTTGCTAAGGAAATGACTTGAACCAAACATCTTCCTCCGTGTTCGAATTTGACATTGTCCTTGAAGGTTTTATACACTGGAAAGCTTTTAGAGTTGTAACTTAATGCTCCACTGGAAGAAATAAATCCATAAACTCACGTTAGAATGAAGGACAGGCACATTCCTTCAATAGAAACAAGTTCTTCGAGGTTCAGTAATATAAGCCTTCTTATCTGTTGATTAATTTGTATAAAATACATTTTATTTCTTTGAGAGAGAAGTTCTTTCTGCATGGATTTAAAAATGTCCATGCAAGCAACAGCAGAAAAATAAATGCTCTTTTTTTTTTTTTTAAATAAATAAATAAAAATAAATAAATACATCTATTTATTAGGTCACATTCTCATGATTCCATAGAAGGAAATTCCTGGCAGATACAAGTATCTTGTAATCCTCAAAAGGAGACTACAGAAAAAAATAACACAGATTCATTTATCTGGCTAAACTTTTGTGGTTTGAGTATTTCTGTTATTTAGCTCATAACCTATCTAACTGAATAGCACAGTAAAACCTCTTGAAATATCAAAGAAAACCACTTTGACGATGCATAATTGAACTAATTTGTCAATCTGGTAACTGGAAAAGAAATACTGCAAGCTTTTGGAAGGATGTGAATGCACAGCTTTTAACTCTGTTTTGAACATAGCAATCAAAGGCAGCATGAGTTGTAAATGATGATTCTGGCTGTTCTCTCTCTGCAAAATGCACTTTAATTAGTGGCAGTTTTACCAAGGCAATGTGAGATGGGTATTGGCCCAGGGTGCCTTGGAAAAAGTACAAACCGTAAACTATAGCTGCAGATACGTGCAATTATGGTTTAATAACAAAAATTAGTCATACAGTGCCTTCTATCAAAACATATATATTTACAAATTCTAGCTATGCTGAGATATAAAGCGTAATTCTTTTTTTTCTTTTTCTTTTACAAAGATTGTTTATTATTCTTTCTTTCCACCAGCACTGACAGTCTGACCTTCTCGAGACAAAAATAACTGGGATGCCCTTTTTCTGACGGTGCTTCCTCCTGAATCAGGAAAACATTGTCAAAGGCTGTCAGCCTTCTTTGCCATTCAGTTGGCTGCAGTGACTTTTTGCCCCAAGATGAGCTCCGTTCAAAGGCGTTGGAGTCCAATCTCCCCACATTTTGGCACTGTTTATATTTTCTTGCCTGTGAATGCGTACTGGTGTTCGTTTAGGGAGTTAAATACGTTAAGTTGGTGGCTTATCAGCAAGCAAATTTCACGTAAAGCATTTTGTTTTGTGTTTGCATTTTGCTTCGTTAAATACAAGCTGTTTGTTTCCTTGAGCTGTTAACACAGTACCCATCCGCCCTGTCAGATCTGAGCGGCTTAGACCAGCATGAAGGTCAAACGTCTCCCAAAGGATCCCTCTCGCCCCAACAGCCGAAACACGGCCCCCCCCCCGCCGCTCAGAGTCGCTACTTCCCAAGGCGAAGCGCCCCCGGAAGTCCGACGGCATCACGAAGCCCGCCAAGCCTGGGCGCCGAAACGCGCATGCGCGACGCTCTCCCCGTAAGCGCCGCCCTCTCGTGACGTCACCGGCCCGCCCAATGAAGAGCGGCGGCTCCGTTGGCGCCAAAGCTAGAAAGGGAGGCGGTGCAGGCCGGGCTGGGGGTTCTTCAGTCGCCACGCCCATAGGGCTCCCCTGCCACGTGACCGGGCCTCGGGCCGCCCGGCCGGGGGCGATGCCCAGCCGGAAGGTACCTGCGTGCGCGCCGAGGGGATCCGTGCGGGAGGGGGCTGCGCGAGGCGGGTGAATCGCCGTGCTCCCCTCGGGGCGAGCTCCGGCCCCGCTGCCCGCCATCGCCGCTGGGAGCTCGGGGCTCCCGGGAAGGGCTCGGCTCCGGCCCGCTCGGACGCGTCCCGGACGCTGTGCCCTTCCCGCGTCGTGCTGCCGCGGGGGTTTGCCGCCGCGGAGCACAGCGGTGGGCGCTCGGCGGCTTCGGTGGCAGCCGGGGAAAGTAAACCCCGGGGCTTTGGTCAGGACGGGCGGGCTCCGTGCCGCTCTCTCTGGGGAGCGCGAGGGACGCGAGCCAAGCGGAGGCGAGCGCCGTCCGGGGCGCTGCTGCTCTGTGCCCCCGGCCCCGTGCTGCCGCCTGGCGCCTGTGCGGGGAGCCGCGGCGCGGCTCAGCGTGGGACGGGCCTTGAACATCGCCGAGCTCCGATCCCGTGCCGTTCCCTGGGCACGGGCTGCTCAGGGCCCCGGCCAGCCCGCTTTTAAACACCTGCGGGGAAGGGGCACCCGCAGCTTCTCTGGGCAGCCTTGGACAGACCTCCAGTGTCAGGTGTAGGTGCTAAAAAAAAAAAATTAATCTTTCTTTTTAGCACGTGGGTAGAAGTGGTATGAGTGTTCCACACCAGTGCTTTACGTACAGCTGAGTTTAAAGTCCATTTTTATTGAGAAATGTCATCAGGCTTAAAGTAGCGTACTCTGCCATGTTCATATCTTCTTCTAAAAGTTCTGTGAATTACTGACTCGTGGAAAAGCTGTAAGTGAGCAGCTAAGGCTGAATTAGATTGCGTTGACATTTGATTACAGCTTTTGGTAATATTTTGTAGACACTGTTGCCAGTCGCTGTGTCAGTGATAGCTGTACTGGTCAGGTGAGAAGGCAGGAGACCTCTGCATTTGCTGAGTATTCTATTAATTAAGCCACTTTAAGAAATAAACCGACCTGATATTTAACTAATGTGTGGTGTTATGATTGTATCTGAAATGTTTCGGATAACGTCATCTTGAGAAAGCTTCTCTCTGTACTTCCGTTCTCATCAGTTCGATTGGTAAAGTGCCGATTTATGCCAAACTACAGCTTGGCACAAGCTATGTGTAAGAAGTGCATTTCAATAGTATCCTTACTCCACGAGGGTTTTCTCCCTCACAGTGACTTGTATTGATGCTTACGTAAGCATGTATAGGTTTAGAAAAGCACTTAGCATTCAAGTGGTAACATTACATAGTTTTGCCTGTATGTCTACATGTGTATCAGTTAATGAGAAAATAGCCTTTCATTAACAGAAGAAAAAATCAGAAACATAAGAGTTTTAGAACAAAAATATCCATCCCATACATCAGCGTCGGTAGAAGTATTTTGGAAAACAATATTTCTTTTCTTTTTTTGAGTGCATGCTAACAGTCTGGAAGGAGGACTGCCAGGTCACTGTGACCATAGTTATGCAGCTCAGCATTTTTTGCAAATGATTACAACTTGGTGAAAACACTTCTAGTTAAGATTGTGGGTATTCTTGCCAGTTGACTTTAGAAAGGATGTATGCTGGTTTTCATTATGGAAAAAAAAACTTATTGGCTTGAAATAATACAGCCTCATTTTAAATCCTTGCTTGAAGGTTTAAGATGCAAGGATATTTTAATATTTCATACAAATGAAAACCTCAATATCCATCTAGGCACTGAAAATGGAAACTATACATTCAGGAGCTCAGTGGCATGAATGCTGAGTTCTGCTGAGAATGAGATTTCTGTTGTCAAATTCAGTTTTATGCAGTCTTAAAATTGGGCTTTTAAAGCCTGGAACTCCTTTATTCTAATTTATGAGTGTTTTCATGTGAAGACTGCAAAGATGAAGGTGGAAGATGAGAATGGTTGTTGGTCAGTGTTTGACACCACTGTGTGTTCTTCTGTGATGTATTCAGAAGTTTTTTCTAAAGGGGAAGAAAAAGTCTTTGGGATCAAGAAATTCAGCATCTTGCCTGCTCTGTGCCAGAGAAGAATACAACAATTGTATTGAAATAATTTCCATTCTGAAGTGGTACAACTAACTGATCTGCAGGTCAGTAGCAGGAATCATACAGCAAAACCTTTTCTTTTTTGTCCTTCAGCTTGTGTTGTTTTTGTTAGAGAAAGTGACGTGTCAAAGAGATGTTGCTGGTGTTTGCAGTAGATACTGTACTGGGTCATGCTTTTGTGGGGGTTTGTTTCGTGGTTTTTGGCACAGGCTCAAGGAAGGGGGATTTTCTGGTGTGTAAATGGTTGTGTGCAGGCAGTAGACATTGAACGTATGGTCCCAGCAACTGCATTTAGGGTGCCTCTGCTTACCGAATATTTGCAGAAGTAATGATATATGGATTGGTTGAGTGGAGATGTTCTGGATAGGACCATCCAGTTAAAAATCAAAACCAACCCTCCAGCCTTATACATTTAGCAGTCTGGTGTCCAATCATTGTGTTTGACATGTCGCCGTCTCATTTTTCCTCACTGCACACCCCTACCCATGGAGGCTGATTTGCCCTTTACCTTACTGAGAGTTACTGCAGGGGTAATGGGGGAAGGATTGTTTTCTGTGCCTTTGGCACGAAGGGGTTGATCCTAATCGAGTGACGCATGCAGTGCTGTTATTTTTTTTTGTTACTTAAAAGGAATTGCTTCAGAGAAAAAGTACAAGGCTTTCATGAGCAGAGGTCAGTGGGCAATTTCTGCATAAGGTAGCCATCCTAGTCTGAACTTAAACTCAGAATTAGAGGGCGTATTTTGTCTCCAGGCACTGTGCTCAAATCCGCAGGAGTATTCTGTGGCCCTTTGTTCTGCAGTATATTTTCATTTCTGAGGTGCACTGGATCTACGTGGTCTAGCTCCTTTGAACTTCACTAACACCAATACCTTGGCTTTGGATACTTCATGTGCAACATTAGTAATTACCCAGTATATTTTTGTGTCCCACTTTTATGCCAGAGGAAAAAGATTGATCAGTTTGTGACTTGAGGTGAAAAGAACTCTCTGTGCTGCAGTTCTTTAGGAACGCCGTGTCCCTTTGGACACTAGCTTTGCTATAAATACTGAGAGGAACGAGTTTCTTCAACTATCAGTATGTGTATATGTGCATATATATAAGTAGTGTTTAGAGTGCCCTCTTTTATATGTGCACAACGCTGATGCTACCTCATCTGCCCTGGTACCCTGCACCTGTTATGCAGTGTTCTTTTTGCTTCCTTTGGTACTTGCAGTGCAGAGAAACTGAGGGGTTCTCTGTGAAAAGGGATTTAATGACTTTTAAGGATAATATGGTGAGAAAAAGGACAGAGTCATTCTTTAGTGCTGTGTTTGAAATGCATCCTGACAATAGGAATTCATTACAAAGCCTGTTTTATGTAACTCTTAGTGCATGCATTTGTGTGGCTTTTTCAGTTGTTTCCAACTGCCTCTGCTTTTAATTGACTGTCAAAAGCTGTGTGTTGTAAACCCCCACGCAAGTCATAATGATGTTAGTGACACAGATGCACATTCTTTCAAACTGCTGTACCCCAGTTAAGAAACATGCTTGGATGAACCACATGTTGATCTGCCACGTGCTGCAGGTTTTGTTATGCAAAATTTATCTTGCATAGGTTTAGAAGTCCTGAGAGCATACATATAGAAAGCCTTTCAGCATTGGTTAAGGTTCAAAAAATAACTAACAAAGCAAAAATTAATGAAGAAATTGACTGGAATCCCCTCTCTTTGAAAAATGCAAACAGAAGATTTTAATCTGCATTCAAATTACTGACTGGATATTCCTATATAATCTAGAAGTGGGATTACAAATCAATTGGCATTATATATGTGCCTGAATCTATTCTCTGTGTTTCAGTGTATAATTAGGGCTGCTTTAGTGTATAAAACAGGACTGGTTGACTGAAGGGACAAAGCAAGGTGCTGCTCACTGTGTGCTTTTTGGAAGTACCTTTTTCATTGTGGCCAGCACTCAGAAGTTAAGGAGGAAACAAAGACACATCAGTCACAAAAGCTGCCAGTGACCTCGGGGGAGGGGAATCAACTCTTTGCAAGGGTAGATAACTGCAGGACAAGGGGAAATGGTTTTAAGTTGAGGGAGGGGAGATTTAGGTTGGATGTCAGGGGGAAATTCTTTCCAGAGACAGTGGTGAGGTGCTGGAACAGGCTGCCCAGAGAGGTTGTGGATGCCCCGTCCCTGGAGGTGTTCAAGGCCAGACTGGATGGGGCCCTGGGCAGCCTGGTCTAGCATTAAATGGGGAGGTTGGTGGCCCTGCGTGTGGCAGAGGGGTTGGACATTCATGATCCTTGAGGTCCCTTCCAATCCTGGCCATTCTGTGATTCTGTGCTGATTAACATAGCTTTGGTGTAGTTCTTAAGTACAGTTTTCTAAACTGCTTCAGCAGCAGAGTGAACTGAAGTCTTTATCATGCTCAAGTTCAATTTATATGTGTAAACTGATGTAGAGTCTTATAGGTAACAGTTTAAACTGGTTTCACGTGTCAAAATTATTGCATGAAATTAGTGCTGGATGCTAATGAAGAGCCTGTTTTCATAGCTTACCTGATAGTCCGAATGACTTTCACATTGCACTTAAGGAAAGTGCATCACTTAATCTACCATCATGGAGAAATGGATGAAAACAAATGTTATTCTCAAAGCTGAAAGAGTTCTGTGTGGTGTTCTTGGTATTTTGCTTCTGGTTGTTTAATGGAGCGCTGGCTACTGATTGCCTGGTCTGACCTCCTGCACAACACAGGATTCAATCAGATTAAATGGGAGTTTGAAGGATTTATGTAGTTATGATGTATTTTACTGAGCCGCTCTTAGGACTGTCATCGTCACTGAGCAGCTAACAGATACTACAAACAGAACTTAGATGAACAGCAAATGGCACACTTGTCAAAGATCAGATTTACCTGTGATAATTAGCACTACTGTTGTTGTGTGGTGTTGCCTAAGAAATGCTTGGGAGTGTTCAGAGCTTTTCTTTTTCTGTCTGTTTTAAAATAAGGAGTTTGTTTGGAAGCATTTAGAAAAAGGGAATTTCTAGATTAAATAAATACCACTTGAGAAGCATTATGTATATGCAGTGTTTTTGATGGGTTTCTTTCTCTTAGCGGAAGCGGTTTTGGAATGCAGAGTGCACGTCCTTCCCAGATGAGACAACCCTACAGTTGAAAAAATCAAGTCTCAGGACATCAGTGGCTGCTGCTTCAATTTCCAGTGCATGGCTTAGGTGTGGGGATGGCTTTCAGAGTACTTCTATGCTGGAGGTAAAATGTCGGCTTGCTGAAAGGTGTAAGAAAGAAAAGTCAACTGGTAGTGTGGTTTGACTGAATAGTCACCCTTTTATGTATTGTCCCTAAATGTGTTATTTAACATTTGGGGTGGAGGACTGTTTCTTCCTTTAAAAAAAAAAATAACAATGGAACAAAATGACTTTATTTTGCATTAGAAGAATTCTTGTTGGATATAAAGAGTTTGTTTGCAACAATGAATTCATTGTAGAAAAATACTGCACAAAAACTTTGCAGCTCCTGTTTGGAATTATATATCAAATTAAGCTTAACTTTTTTCTATGTTAGTCTTGGTCGTGAATTGAGATATTCAGCCAGCTCTGAGTGAGAAAGGGCTGTGTGCTGAAAATCTTCAGCTGATTTGTTTTTGTTTCTTTCTGGTACTGAGCAGTCCCAGTGTTACATAGCTTGTGGGATTTAATGAAACAGAGAGAGGACCACAGAAAGCTTCTTTCTGCAGCCTTGAAACAGGGCACGTGCTTTATCAAGCATGGTCTTCCTGCCCCTTTTTGACGTTTTAATGCTGAAAATAGTGGCTTTTGTTCTTCACGAGGTTAGATGTCATTCTTGTCACTGTCACAGTGAGCTTATATTTTCCTCAATGGTAAAAATTGAGCTTCTGTGTTAATGTTCTCATGATACTACAGTGTAGTAAGAGACTGAAAAATTTGTCTGAAGTTGTGCTCAGTTGTGGTGGGTGTATAATAACAGATCTCAAGTATATTACTGTAATGACACTTTTAACACAATGTTGATAATCATGATTGCATCTCTTTCTAGTCATCGAGACCTGCTGATAATAAATCTAAGACTAAGAAGCACCTTGGACCACTCTTAACAACTGCTGAAAGCCCAGTTGGTATGTTACAGCAATGTCATCTTGGTATTGTCAAAAAGACTTCTACTTTGTTTTGCCCTTTATCAAGGTATAAGCTGCTAAAAGTACTGGTTTTCTTCTATTTTTGTGCTTAGAATCTAGTTTTGATAACAGGCAGTCCTGATGCTATTGTGATTGGGCTCCTTTCTTTACCTAGAATGCCAGCTGTGCAAAACTGCAAAAACTTTAGCTATTGCTCTTGAATGGGTTGAATATTACTAATAGTGTATATCTTAGCAGGGACAGAATACTGTCCACTATTTTAAGAGGGGGAAATGAAAACCAATTTGTAGCTGTCTAGATAGAGGGTGAGATAATTCTCACTTCATCTTAGAGACTGAGAAGCAGGCATGAGAGAAACAAGGTATTTTGTAAGTATGAGGAATAGACAGTGAAACAGAACTTTGTCAACATTCTACAATCACCATCTTCTGTATGTACCTGAGTCTGTTTAGTATTGTGATTGGGAAGAGAACCCTGGGCATAATGAGGGGTATGAGGACTTATGGACTGTCTCTGTATCTTTAACTTTGAGTCTAGAGGAAAGGAGAGATAGGGCAGTGATTTCTTCAGTCTCTGTCTTCCTACTTGCTCTTGCAGCAGAGAGAATCAGAATGAAACTAAAGCATGACTGTATAAGAAATATTTAAGTTAACTTTCCTGTATTGATCTCGTGCTTGCTGACAGAACTGGTAAATTTTGTCCAGTTCAAAAACAGTATAGCGTAATTTTCATAGGTTTTTAAACTTAACTGTACTATATTTCTGTAACAATCTAAAATTTTACAATTCTCTTTCAATAGGATCTGCTGCTGAAAGCTCTAGGGAAGCTGAAGACATAATTTGGACCTCTAGTGGCAGTGATTTTTCAGATAATGAAAATGAAACATCGATTTCAAGGTTACACAGCAAAAAAAGTCTCAGTTACAAAGTAGAGAAGTCACAAGGCAGACATTATTTGTTAGAGGACAGAAGTGGTGAAGGTAAGTTTAAACACAAGCAGATTTGTCAAGAAACTTTGTCATCTTGAGCTGCTGTGACAAAAATACTGTGAGAGCCTTCTGGCTAAAGGACATGACTTAATCAAAATAGGTCTAGATCACTCGGAGGACTTTTTTCCATCAGTATCAGCTGAGTACAGCATAACCCCTTATTATAAATTATGTTAAAAAATAAATAAATTACACTTTGGAGTCCAGTGGCGTTTTGTACCATTTCCTTTCCTGTGTTTATACATGCTGGTGTTGTGAACACCTTTCTCTGCCTGCTCTGTTCTGCTAGTGGATGTTGCTGTCTCTACATACACTGAGTAGATGTAGCAGGCTTTGCAGCTGCAGATAACATCATTTTACGTGGCATGAGTTTTCATTTCAGTACACAGTATTCCTTGTTTTCTCTGCTAGCTGTATTGTGCAGGCAACCATGAGTTCTGTTTCTAGGATTTGCTTTCTATTTCACGGAGCAGGGGATGCCAGATAGCAGAGACTTTGATTAAAGAAGTGCAGCTGAAGACAGACAAATCTTGTGTGCTTTATTATACAAGTTGAATAGGATAATGTTTTATTTGCATTAGAACTTAAGTATTTTTCAATGCGATTACTTGAGCTGGATCTGAAGCATTACAGACAGATTTCAGATCCTGGTTATCTGGTAGCTTTCTAACAGTACTGTGAGTTGAGCAAATGGATTGATTAATTTGTTTGGGTTTTTTTGTGGCTCTGGCTAAGCACATTCCTTTAGTTAACTCAGTCTTCCTATTGCTTCTGTATTTGTCACTGATTTTGCACATCATTGATTTATCTGAACATCTGTTGTAATTCTTAGTAATTGTCTTTGTTCTTTTAGAAATGGAAGGACTGTTCATTTTGTGGACTTTAATCCGTTTACCAGGAAACTTTCCAGCCTGCTATTATCATTTTATTATACTTGTCTTTCATATTCCTTATAATAAACAGTTCAATAATAAATACATAATACAGCTTTTAATTTTAAGACGACAGTACACTGACTTGCTTTTACTCATATGAGGTAGCAAAATTTGGTTTCTCTATGTAAATGACAAAACTGATGCTTTATGTACCTGCTTGAAGGTATCAAGGAATTAAAAATGTTTCCTCGTCAACTCTCTAATTTGAGTTGTTGAAGGCAGTGGGGCTTAAGAAAACTCCCCACTAATAGAAAGCTTTTCTTTTTTTCAAATTTCAATGGGTAGTACTGCTTATGTGCAGTAATTGTAGTACTGTACATGGATATCTGTGTATGAATATTATATATGTTCAGTTGTAAGTATGGGGATAATAGCCAAGGAAATATTTTAAGTGTTATGTCCTTTCATGTGAAGTTCACCTTCAGAAGTATTCACACCTGAGTGTGGCAAGATGAAACTTGGGATTTGTACAGCCATCATAAGTTGCATGCAGTGTGACACATAGCTTCAAGAGACCTCTTTGTGCTGAACTAGTAACCAATGGCTGTACTTAAAACTTTTTCTATATAGCTTCCTTGTTTTTAGAAACAGAAATGAATTCACACAGGCAAATCAGAGCTTTCTGTTTATATGTCTGGGTGGCTTTAGAATTAGGAAGTTCTGTGAAGAAATTAGTCACTTAAACTCTCGTAGTACTGTAACAGAATGTACTAACAGTGTTCCACATCTGTAGAGATGTCTAGAGAGCTTTATATGTAGCTACCTCCTTTCTCTGCTTTCTGCAAAAGCAATACAAGCAAAACTCGGGTCTTCAATTTCCTTCCTCCCAACTTTATCTTTTCAGAATTGAATGAGGTTCTTTTTGCCGTAGCTTGTGTGCTGAGACACTTGGACATGAAGGGAGTGTTTAGTAGGGCTGCTACAGCAACTTGGGCTTCTGCTGCCTTTCAGAAGATCCTTGTAGATGAGTACAAGTGTATTCCTGGACTACCTGGTCATGAGTGTGGTGAAAGAACACAATCTGTTTATTGTCATTTTGTCACTGTTCTTTGTTTGAGGCGAACACTTATTTCCTTGTGCCTGATTGTTTAGGAGAAAATTAATACAAACAATATCTGGTGTGCTCACAAGTTTGGTTTGCAGATCTGTCTATTTGGCCGTGGTGTTTTGCAAGATTACAGTTTCAAGTATTTTTTTTCATTTGTGGGAGTTGCCACTCATAACAGATGTTAACTTCTATCAGCTTTGCAGCTCTTCCAGGTCACTGTCTGAAGTATTTGCTTTTACTTAAAGCAGTTAATTTTGAATAAGTACACTTTGGGGAAAAAAAAATCTCATGCAACCAGATGGAGAAAACTAAAGCCACTCTAAATGCTAAGAAATTAACAACTAAACCAAGTACTTACTTAAGTAGTTAAAAATGCTGCCTCCTTATGGACAGTACTTTGAATTTTTATTTTTTAAATATATTCGTTCATGGAAGCTTCTATTTGGATTTCATGAGGGACGGGATCATAAAGTAGTTAAACATAAAGGCAGGTTCAACATATGTAGCAAAACAATACTGTGCCTTTCCCAAGTCATGGATAATTAATGTTTTACTGTTTAAATTGATATTTTTAAATAATATGTGAATGAATAAGAAACATGATTGCAAATTTTCTTTAAATGAATCAGAGTTCATTGACTGGGAGAAGGATAGCGATTCTACGGATGAATGTGATGAATCTGGAAAAGATGACAGCTCACTGGAGATATCAGACACCGACTCCTGCACAAATCTTAATTCTCTACCTGTCCAAGAGGAGAATGATGAGCTTTGTAAGGTAAGAAACTTTTTTTTTTTATAAAAAGAAGTTTTTCTCCTCTAATTATGTAGTGTATTCTCATTTGATTGCACTTAACTTGGAGGAATGTGAGGCTTCTGTTTACCTCACCTTTAAAAAGGAATCCTGTTCATAAGAACTTTGGGATATTTTCTCTGACTGCCAAACCTCAAAACCACCAGTGCCTCACACTTAGAAATTGGTAGTGTGATTGCTGAGGCACAGAATGACTGTGATGGGAAGGCACCTGCCTGAGGATCATCCACTTCAACCCCTGTGCTCAAAGCAAGGTTGGATAGAGTGAACTGCTCAGGGCTGTGTGTTTTGAGTACCTTCAGGCTTGGAGATTCCACAGTCTTTCTGAGCAAGCTGCTTAATCACTCTAAGTAAAGTTTACTCTTAATTTAAATGGAATTTCTTGTATTTCAACACGTGCACAAAAAGATGGCCTGGTGGGTAGATTTCTTACCAGAAATGTGGTGATCTGGGTTCTCTGTAGCCCTTGTCTAATAGCTTTCTCCAGCAAGTTGACATCAATTTCCTGTTATGTGCTGGATCAGACAGCTTCTTATTTCTCTGGAGTGTTTTGAGAGCTTGACTATATTATTGTGCATAGGGCATAATCTCGGAGTGGTGGTGAGGTAAGAGTAACTAATATAGGACTGTCTTTTTAGTGATGGGGATTGGAGAGCTCAGGAAAAGGCAAAAGGAAATACTGAAATGTATCAGCTGAGACTGGTAGTGTTTCTATTCTTGTATGGGGGAGGTTTTTCAACTGCAGAAAATAAAACAAAGAAGGAATGTCCTATCAAGTACAGAATAAATCTTTAAAAAAAAAAAGTTTTTCCAGTGAAATGAATCGTATTAAAAGACTTGAAGTAACAAGAGAGTGACCTGTCCCTTCGAGGAACCCAGTGAGAGGACGAGGACGGTGTCGCCACACGAGGACGGCGTTCCTCAGCGGGGGTGGCTGGGCGCTGTATATGAGGGGCCGGGCAGCCCGCGCAGCCCCGTGTTGGGAGCGCCAGGATGCGGTTAGCGAGGCCCGCGCTGCCAGGCGCGCAGCACCTCGGGAGCCCCGCGCCGGCCTCCAGCTGCTCTCTCCGTGCCCGCCAGGGGGCGCCGTAAGCCCGCGCTGCGAGCGGCGGGCGCTGCCCGGCCGGGTCGTTACCTGCTTCCACGGCGGGTTCAAGGGCGTGAGCCTGGGAGAACAGACCCGGGATTTGTGCGAGCAATAGAAAGTCGTCCCGCTTCTATTACATCAGCATGAGTTACCCCACTGTAGATGGAAAGTTGGATAAATTTTGAGACACGTCAATGTTAGTAAGAGGTGAGCCCTCAAGAGAGGGCTTTTCAGATGCAAAAACACGGAACAAAATTGTTTAATCTTAACCAGAATATTTACAGCACTACAGGAGTCCCTGAGTAAATGGAGCAGGAGGATACCTTTGCAGGTTGCACTTTCCCAGTCAGAGTGTCACGCGGTGGGGATTTCCATAGGAGGTCAGCCTTACCCTTGAGCTTTCCTCTGGGAATTTGACGTATGTAGGAGGATAGAGCCCCAGTGATTGCTGGCATTTGCATGCTTTGCTTTGCTTGGGATATGCCGTTTTCCTAGGAAAAAGAGCAGAGGCAGTTGGGGTGGTTCCAAGAGAACACAAAAGAAGTCCTCCCCACAGAAGGTCACTTGCTGTACGCGTATCTTTCAAATCAAGCCTCTTAATTTTGTGGCACAGTTCATGATGCAGGGAGGAAAAAAGCCAGATGTTGATATATTATCATTTTTGTGGTGTTTACTAAACCTCTGGAACCCAGTGAAGTGTGCGGGTAATGAAAAGACCCTGACATTTATTTTACTCCACTTCAAAATACGCCAAACAGCAGGAGGTTCTAGAGGTTTAGGATTGCTGCCAAATATCTTTATTATACTATTTATGTACGATGAGAGTATGCTAGGTTTCTACTGGGAAATGTAAAAAGGCGAATAACTATTTTCTTCCCAATATATTAGTAGATCTAATTTGAAAATTGCTTCTATTCAGTGACAATTAACTATGCAGAAAGACTTGTATTGGGACAGAGATGAAACTTCTGCTTGTGTCAAGTGTAAAACTAGTCACATTTCAGACTGTTCCATCTTAAGTCCCTCTGCAGTGCCTTAGCTAGCTGCCTCTGATGTGTAAAGCTACTTGGCTGAGGGTGAGGAAGGCAAGTTGAATTTAGTCTTGTGGTAAGCAACTATTAGCTAATTTATGGTATTATTCAGGATTTTTGGGGAAAAAAAAAGGTGTGAAATATGACTGTCTTTATTTGTATGTCTTTAAGAGATGGGAGAGTTTTATTTTGCAATTACTAAATTTTCTTTGATTTATAACTGGTTGAATTTTTATTTAAGGTGATGCAGAACAAAGCTCTAGCAAGGCCTGATTGCAGGCTTTATTCTGAGAGCTCCTCTTCTCTCAGTTGCGTGTGAAGGAAACCTAGTTGATATTTTGCACGGAGACAGTGTTGCTAGAATAAAGATTAAAGCTGATGTTAATTTTTTTCCAGCATTTACGTTTTCCAGAAGAGCGTTATTTAATGAACTCAGAATTGATCTCACACATTTGTGTGCATCAGTGATGACTACTTTGGTTTGTGCAGAGGTCTTGTTTTATGAGCATAAGTTCCATACTGTATTAATCTTTAAATTGCTCACAATTTATGAATATTTTATAGATTATATGAAATATCACGAGATGGTTTGTGTTGTAAGGGCACCTTAAAGATGAGTTCTAAATCCACTGCCATAGTCATGGACAGCTCCCACCAGATCAGACTGCTCTGGGCCTGATCCAACCTGAGTTTGAACACCTCCAGGGATGGGTACCCATAGCTTCTCTGGACAATCTATGCCAGTGCCTCAGCACCCTCTGAGTAGGGAATTTCTTCCTAATGTCTAAATCTGCCATCTTTCAGTTTAAACCACTACCCTTTTTCCTATTGCTGTAATTTCTGATAAAGGGTCCCTCCCCAGTTTTCCTGTAGCCTCTCTTCAAAGTACTGGAAGGCTGCAGTGAGGTCTCTCCAGAGCCTTTTCTTCTGCAGGCTGAATGCTGACTCCTTCAGCCTGTCTTCACAGGAGAGGTTCTCCAGCCCTCTGATCATCTTCCTGGTGCTCTGGACCCAGTCCAACAGTTTCATGTCCTTATGCCAGTGATCCCGGAGCTGAATGCAGTGCTGCAGGTGAGGTGGATCTCAAGAGAGCAGAGTGAAATGGCAGAGTCACTGCCTCACTGGCAATGATTTTCATGTAGCTGAGGATACAATTAGCTTTCTGGGCTGCAAGCATGCTTTGTTGGGTTGTGCTGAGCTTCTTGTCAACCAGCAATCTTGTCCTCAGGACTGCTCTCAGTCCATTCTTAGCCCAGCTTTTTTTCATGCTTGGAGCTGCCCTGACAAGTGCAGAACTTTGCACTTGTCCTTACTGAGCTTTGTGAGGTTTGCATGGACTCACCTTTCAGGCCTGTACATGTCACTCTAGATGGCAGCACTTTGCTCCAGTGCCTCAGCTGCACCACTCAGCTTGGCTTCCTTGGCAGACTTACTGAGAGTGCCCTCAGTCCCCGCTGTTCATGTTGTTGACAAAGATATTAAATAGTAGTGGTCCCAGTGTAGATGCCTGAGGAATGCTACTATCTCTCTAGTGCTGTTGTATGTGAATTTGTGTTTTCTGCCATAAACCTCCTACTCTGCAAACATTCTCTGTCCCTTCGTGCTAAGTGGCATCACCTCTGTAAATCCCTACCTGAAATATTTTGCAACTTTATCCCTTAAAGTAGATTTCATGTAATATATAATTTCTGTGTCTTACAGAGTATGGTTGCCTTGTCCTGTGTTAAACATCTCTATCTGTTTCCGATGGGTGTCCAGATTTGCTTGCTTTCTATGCCAGCAAGAGAGTTATTCCAGAATGATAAGAGGTTTTTTTTGCCCTTTATAGTGTTAGAGTATAGGAATTAAGAATTCTCCTGTACTTTCCATATAGCACAAATAAAACTTAGCTGGTTACAGCGGATACTTTATTGCAGAACGTGCTAATAAGCTTACCTGCTAATCTTGACATCTAACTTGGCTGAAAATCCATCAAAAAACTACGCAAGAGCTTGTTTTCTTGAAATACAGATTGAATGGCAGTAACCCTGAACTACTTGTTGAATGATAAGCGATTAAAGATAATCATCATATTTTGTTTCAAAACTTTTTACAGGGATCCACAGCTGTGATCTCAGTTTCCTTCTGTGCTGCAGTCTGTGCACTGATAGTTGGAGATCTGATGTGATTTTTGTGCAGTTGTGCAAAAGTTAATTTGATCTTTTTTGAATGAAAGGAACAGATCATTTCATATGCATTATTTGGGACCTTTCCTAGGTGTGGGTTTATGTATATGTCGTCTTTATGGAGTCATAGAATCACCATGGTTGGGAAAGACCTCCAAGGTCATCCAGTCCAACCATCCACCTACCACCAGTATTTCCCCACTAAACCATGTCCCTTAGTATGACATCCGAATGTTTCTTGAACACCTCCAGGGTGGTGATACCACCATCTCCCCTGCTCCAGTGCCTCACCACTCTTCTAAAGAAGAATTTTTTCTTAACATCCAGTCTGAACCTCTGCTGGGGCAACTTGAGGCCTTTTCCTCTTGTTCTATTACTACTTATGTGGGAGAAGAGACCGACCCCTGCCTCTCTATAAACTCCTTTCAGGTAGTTGTAGAGAGCTGTAACATCTCCCTTGAGGCAGCCTCTACTCCAAACTAAACAATCCCATTTCTCTCAGCCACTCCACCACAAGACTTCTGCTCCAATCTGAGGCCTTTTCATCCGTCAACGTTGTGTTCTATCAGTTGTTAAGTACATTTATTTCTTGCTGTCTTAATGTGTATTTTTTTCCATAAGTCTCTCTTCTGTGGTGTTAAGCGGGGGAGTTCAGTGTGGTATTTTGAGGAGTTCACTTAAGTGAGTGGAAGAATCATGCATGGCCAAGATTTTGCTTATGTTTCTGGCCCTGCTTTTGTCTTTGCTTTTTTTGATCTATTGCAGTGGTAATTATAGCTATTATTGGCTTGGTATTTAGAATTAAGCATACATCTATTGTTGTGTAACAGATTATTTTAAAATAGGTTATTTCAAAGTAGGGACTCGTTATTATGGCAAATGGAATTTGTGTCGTCTGTCAGACTGATGACTTAACACTGATAAAGGATGATGATGTGACTGTATTGTTGCAAGCAATTATTTTTGTCAGTCCATTACCAAAGGAAGTCTGTTGGAATATATACAAGAAACTCACAAGCTTACTATTATTTCCAAACATGTAAAATTTCCAAGCATGTAAATCTAACTAATTAAAGCTAGAATAGAATGTCTCTTAGTTCAAGCTGCTCAAAGCGGGCTCAGGTGCAAGATCAGACAAGGTTGCTTAGCACTTTTATCCAGTGGAATCTTGGAAAACTCTTTAAAAGTGGTGTTTGCATGACCAGTCTGGGCAGTGTCCATCTTTCTCTGCCTCTCACCTCTCTTACCCCTCCTCTCCTCTGGAAAAAGCGAACCTTGCTTTTCTGGGTAGAAGTGGTTTCTTCAGATGGATCTTCTAGCATAACATATTAGTCAAGGCTTCAAGTTGGTAGTAATACAGGAACAAATGCCATTTGAATTCATACTGGTGTGATAAAGTGATTTACACCTAGACTACTGGACAAAACTGAAGAGGTATGCCAGCTGCTTTCTGCTACAGGCACATCGCTGCATCTTCTCATCGAGGAGAGAACCTCACAGCTTTTTTCCATAGTCGAAGCCAAGAGTTCCATTCAACATTTCGTTTCAGTTATTTGGAGATTATCAGAATAGAAAATTGCATGTTAATGGTTGAGCCGTGACTATCTGTGTTATGGCTAGTTTCTGAGTCTTCAGTTAAGCAACGACCCCATTAATTTTAAATCGGGATCAGTCAGGTTTTAGCTAAGCTGATAGCTGGCTGGTTCAAACGGTTTCTTGCTTTAATGGTTTAAAGTATCTTGGGAAGAATTTTCTTTATAGTCTAGGAGATAAGAGTTCAAATATCAGTTTAGCTGAATTGGCTCATTATCTTCCTTAGGAATGATGCAGTCAGCCTTAAGAGTCACTTGGTTCTCACTAAGAGCCTTTTCTATGGTGTAAAAATGTTGAGGGGCTGTGGTGCCCATTTTGGAGGAAGCTTTTTGTCACGGCTGTGACATGCTTGTGTGCTTCCATATATCTGTATGCTCTTGTGGGAGATCCAGAGTGTCCCTGAAGGACTACTTTGGGCTTAGTTTGTGAAATTTCCTGTGTCGTCTTTAAGTATAAAAGAGTCCTGTGTTCCATCCACATCCTGGGTGTACGAAATCTGATGAATTGCAGAAGTTACCACAGTGACATAAACAGACTTCAGACCCTGCTGCCTGTGCTGTCGTTCCAAGACTGTATTTTTATGTTGTTTCAAACACTGGGCTGTTTGTGTATGCTAATCCAACTCCTCTGCTTTGTTTAGGTTAGGACTTCAGCTGAGCAGCGTATTCTTTCTTGCACGGCTCTGGAGAGCAACAACTTTAAGTGCAGTTGACAGCATTGCTATCTCTGCCTACATGTATCAAATGCTCCTCTTCTTTACTGTATTCCCTTCTTTCTTAAAGAAGGCTGCAGTGGCCTGTGGTGGTTTTCTTGTGGCTGCATTCCGTGGGAGGAGTCTGGGTTCTCTCAGGCCTGGCATCACTCAGTACTGAGACTGTCAAGAGCATTACAGAGTCTTCAGGAGCATTAGGGAGAAGCAAGGAGGTGGATGTTTGCTCTGCCAGGGTCCTGACCTCACTTCCAGGAGGTGAAGCAAAGAAAGTGTCTCTCACATATGTTCCTTTTGGAGACTGGTGCTTGTACTAGAGGCAGCTGTAGGAATGAGATCATACACTGGGGGTGCACTGCTGTTCTGTGGAAGCAGAGGAAGACAGGAGAGCTAACAACATCAGTAGGAGTTTGAAGTCCTTTGTCCTACTTGTCTCCTACCTCCGATAAGGCTCTGTTTGCTGATATGGACAATTTGCTAGTAGCTTTGAGCTCTGCAAAGGTCTGTGAAGACAGTGGGAAAGCTGCTGGTTTTTTTTTTGTCTAAACTTGTCTTCCAAACCAATTTTTAACAGTTAGTCCTGGGGCTCCTCAGGCTAGATGGGAGGTTGGTTTGAAATCCTTCTGAGGGAAGTTGTGGGGGAAAAAAATTGTAATGGAATACACAGGATCAGTCTTAGTTGTTTGTTCTGATAACTGTGCTGTGGTTCTAGAGAGAAATCAGAACAAAGTAGGCTGACTAATGCCTTGAATTTTGTTTCCATCCACAAAAAGTAGTCTCTGTATTGCAAACTGAATGTAATACCTTTGTCTAAAAGATTTTAGAACTCAATTAACAAATCTTTTATTCATTTAGCAGCTCCTTCGTTTTAGTCTGTCCTGAGTCCAAACTACTGTTGTTCCTTTGTCTTAAAAATAATTTTGTTTCCACAAATTTTTGTTACCTGTTGTGCCAAGTGATTGCATCAGGTGAAGGACCAAATGCATCAGAAAAAGTAAAACCACTCTTTTACCATCAGAGATGTTTCTTGTGTCCAGTGGGGAAGAAAACATTTATCGTACCTCATGCTTTCACAGCTTACATTTGTTCACAAGCTGAACCTTGCTGATCTAGGGGCTTGTCACAGCAGTACAAGAAAGGCAGGTGCATGTCTATCTTTTAAAAAAACAAAACAAAAACTTGTGTAATGCTATGTATAGAACGACAGTTAAGTAATACCTTATTTTTACATGTCCAAGATCATCTAGTTACTGGTAGGGTAAGTAAACCATGAGGTGTATCAAAATTATCCAATTATCCCTTTATTTCAATATTAACTTAAGTGTTTAATTTCACTTTTCACAAAAACAGAGCTGTTCTTGTAATAAGGGTTTCTGATAAAATCTACTGAATGTTGAAGATCTGAAAAGAAATCTAGAATACCTTGGAAAATGCAGGAAACCAAAGTCTAGAAACAGTTAAATGTCCCAGTGGCTGTGTTTGTCTGTCTCTTTAATGGATGAAGATGTTGTCTATCTCTTTGCTTTCTTCCTGCATGGCAGAACACAATTTTCTAGGGTTTTTGGGTTTTTTTTTTTGTTGAGGTTTAATTATTATTATTATTCATGCTGCTGTGTCTTTTGACTGGAAAGGATGGAGTTTTGTGGTATGGTATGGAGGAACAGGGCATTTGTTCCTGGCTCCTACCACAGTGTGGAAGTGTGTTGGATAGATAAGGAGTAAATGAGATCAGAACAAATGGAATAAGCTGAGAGTGTTTATAATAATGTTTAAGAAATGTTGAAGTAGGAACTTTGGGGAGAGGTTGGCTTTTCTGGGGACAATGAAATTTGTTCTGGGGTGGAGTAAGGTCCTCATGTTTCTCACAGCCAGTTTGGCAGGGTCTGTGTCATGTTCTGTTGCTCTTGCTTTGTGATAAACAGTTTCTAGACAAATGTCTGAATCATCCGTAGATGACAATTCAGATTTACAAATCTTTTGTTATCAGGACACTTGCATTCCAGCCTAATAACCCTGGTGACTGATTAACCCCTTCTGTTGACAAGTCCTGTAGAGATGGGCTGGAACTCCAAATTCCTAAAATGTTAGAGGCCTTTGCCTGCTCTGCAAGAATCTTTTAGCATACTCTTCAGATAGACCAGCTGCATATAATCCTGCTTCCACATTTTTTCTCTTTAGCATGTCACTCTTTGCCTTCAGAGCAGGCCTAGCAGCTGCTATTGTTTGATAATTTTGTCTTTGTCCTCGGTCTCTTGGAAAATATGCTCATAGAATCATAAGGCTGGAGAAGACTGTAAAGATCACCTAGTTCAGCTATCAAACTATTGCTGTGCCCTCTAAGCCATATCTTTCAGTGCCACACTACGTGTTTCTTGAAAACCTTTGGGCATGGTAACTCCATCAAAATGAAATGATTATTCACTCATAAATGTTATGAGTGAAAATTTCATGTCTTAAAGATGCCTCCAGCTACTCACGACTTCAGCTCGACCTTATCTACAGTTATCACATGGCAATGCTGAACCTCACCCTTTGTTGGCTGCTCAGTCCCAACACAGTGGGCATGCTGTTTGACTCTGTCCCAGTCGTTCTCCACCCACTCAGTCTCTTCCCAGCCCTGTCACGATTTCATTTGCTTGTCCCCATTCACCCTTGTTGTTCAGTCTCAGCTCACCAGGTCTCTCTCTCTTGCTCAATACAACCATTTAGTTCTGCATCAACACAGTCTCATCTGGTAGCAACCCTTCAAAAAGGGGTAGCTACAACAGCTCCACGTGTCAGGTGCTTTGCCAGGGCATTGCTTTTGTTGCATCTCCCAGTGCTCTGCATGTGAGGTTTTTTTGTTCTTCTACATGTATCTTTGTCATCTATTAGTGCAGAAAAGACTTGTTCTCACTTAATATGTATCCCAGTGAGGCTGTTGAGAGGTTTAATGCCTCTGAAAGGAAATGACTTGAGTTTTGCAGACCCTTTCATGGTTCATTTCTCGTGCACTTAGGGCAGTTAAGTGAGGAAAGCAGAGTGGAGCTGTCTGCATGTGAAGGTGAATCTATGGGGAGAGCAGCTTCACATATAGTTTGTATAGTTCACATATAGTAATCATGGATGAAAAAGGGTAAGATTTTGGTTTGAATTCAAATGCTCAGAGAAGTTGCTTAAAAAGAAGTATTCAGCTTTAAAGAAAAGTCACTGTCTTCCCATCAACATGTTTGTGGGCAGTAGTTTTGGTTCTCTTTTTTTGGGGGGGAGGAAGGTAGTAGAAGTAGAAAAGGTTCAGTGAAAGTTGATAATAGTGATCAGATATATGAAATATTTTCCGTGTGAGAAAAAATTTGGTATAATAAAAACCTTCAGCCTGAAGGAGATAGCTGTCAGAGAGCGTTAAAGAAGCCCACGAATAACAAGCAGATAGTAAATGAAATTACTGGCTGCTGTGTAGAGCTAGGAGACATCAGGTGAGACTTGCAGGTTGGCGCAACATTTAAAAGGAAATTATTCTTTCCACTGCATGAGAATGAGCTTCAAAGCTGCGTGCCATAGGGTGATGTGGATGCTGAAAGATTATATGGGTTGAAAACTACTTGGATAAAGTTCATGGGAGAAGAAATCTGTTAGGGATTTAATACAAAGATCTGGCCTCTAGTTGAAGCTGCAGACTGGAAGAAGGAAAGCTGCTGTGTGGCGGTATTGCCACACTTGTCCTCTTTTGAGGTCTTCCTTAAACATCTGACATTAATCCCTGTCAGAAGCAAACTAAGGGGCCAGAACTGTTCCTGGTAGATTCCCCTGCAGTTATTCCCATGTGTGTATGTTGTGGGCTTCTTAGTGTGTATGAATTCTGTCCTCTTTCTGTAGTTGAGAAGACATGTCAAAAAATAATGCTGCAAGTAAGTATTCTCTTGGTGCAACACAGTAAGTACCTTTTGCAGCTCTAACTCCCTGTATCACCTGTTCCTCCATGTGGCTTCTGCCGTCTTTTTTCTGTATAGTCTGGTTTATGCTTGCTTGGTGTTTTTAGTAAACCTTTCCAAACAGACATAGGGATGGAAAGGAGCTTATAAAACAACATAGATTCTGTAGAGAGTGGTGTCTGTATTCAGATTTGCCTAGAGAAGCATTTAGCTTCCCTGGAGTGAGCTGGTATCAGGTTTCACAGACTGTTTTATTAACTTAATTAACTGAATGAGGAAAAAGACAAAGGCTTTTACTCAATTGAGGTCTTTCATTTTTTTTTTGACTAATTGCAGCAGCACCAAGGCATTTGTTTTTATTTGTATTTGCTGAAGTATATTTAAAAATTGTGAAACTTAAAAAGTTTTGCTGAGTTGCATTTTGAATCTGATATGTTCCAGAAATAGTGCTTTTTCTAGGATATTAAGATATGAAGCTCTCCAGAATCTTCTGGAATGAGTGAACAATATGAATAGCAGTGCAAGAAAAACAGAATAGTACAAGTCCACAATAGTGAACTTTCTGCAGCTAACAGGATAACTTTGGAGCATGCATGTGGATGCATGAGTGTATAATGGTGTAGAATAAAGCTGGAAATAGGTACACAACTCTCTGAAGTAATAAATGAATGGGTTATTCATGAGCAGATGGCACAGGATTATTATATTGAGTGTTCATTTAGCTTGGGTCCTGAATTACAGTAGTACTAGGAAACAGTGTATGACCATATTAAACATTGTGCTGGGGAGGAAGGTCTCTGTTGCAGGTTAGGTGCTTTCTCAGCCTAGTGTCACATGGAGTTTATTAAGGTTGAGAGATTGAGAGATTTATCCTCCAGTGCTTTACTCTATTCCTTTCTGAACCAAATTAAGTCCATAGTCTCCAAACATTTGGGGAAATGGATACCCCAATCTAATAATGCATTGTGTTTGGTAGAGTCAGGAAGAAATAAAAGGATTTTTGGCTATGAAGATTGCAGATAAAGCACTGTATTTCATAGTGTTCTGTTATTCTTTGCAGGTACGTTCAGAGTAAAGAAATAATATTATGGACAGTGATGTAAGAAGTACTTGTAAAACCATATTGTATGGCTGTACACTGGGAAGCTTCACTAGCTGTGAAATTCAGCTACTGTGCTCCTCTACAGGACTTACTGCAATTATTTTTATAATGTTGAGATACTTGTGGTGTGGTGGAAGGATATAAGAGTGTTTATATGTTGTTTATGTGTTCGAAAAAGAAGAGTCAAGGCAACTCTCCACTAGGGAAGTTTGTCATGAGCTTGTAGTTACTGGAAGAGGAGGTAAAGAAAAAGATGCTTATGCTTATGTGATCTGGGAGAAACTGGAAAGTATCCACATGTCAACTTTTCAAAGGGTTAGAATACTAGCACGAATTTGGGATGAGGCACTGAAATGGGATTAATTGTCACTCTTGTAAAAGCTGACAATCTTTTAACCTGCTGTTCAGCTTATTAAACAGATACAAAATCATTGTTTTTACAATAAACAAATCTGGAGAGAGGAGGGAAAAAAGCCATGTTGATGTCCGTCTATTTTTAACCTTTAGATGCACTTGACATGTTTTCCACATTTTTTTCCTATGCAAACAGTAGAGCTAGACTTAGGGTATACAGTGTGGTTTATATAACTTGTGACTTAGGGATTCTCTGATTGCGTTTCTCTTCTGTAAGAGCATTTCATATTTAAAGACTTAGCATCTAACCGCCTTAGTTGATGAGTTGATTCATCACTAAGTGAAAAATATTGCATGCTCCTTCCTGGTACCCATGGTGTGTACTGAATGCTTAGAAGTGTTTAAGTTAACATCGTAGCAGAGATGTGTTGGAAGCTCAGTGGAAGAAATAATGAAGGGGAAATGTAAAGCATGATTTTACACATTATTAGAAGGTAACATAACTTTTATACCACACTTGTGCTGTACAAGTCACTTAGCAGATTAAAATAATGAAGACAGGAACACTTCAAAATACTCTGCATCACTCTTCATTGATATAACCTAGCAACTAAGTTGAACAATCTCATGTTGGTGTTTCTGCATTTTAAATCGTGGTTAAGCAAGACCAAGATTGCATTGCAAGACTTGCCTATACATTATGGCTTCAGAAATTAGATTGTGAAGAGGGAAAAATTCTTAAATTCTCTGCCTATAAATTGCATATGTGTTCTTTGATGTTACTCAGCTGTTACTTAATTGCCACAAATTACTTTGTAAGCATTTTAGATAGTAGTGGTGGAAGTCTTCTCTTACAGTCTGGTAGCTCCAGAAGTCTAAACAGCTAGATGTAATAATGTAGACAAGCATTCAGCCTTGGCATGGGCATAATCCATATTGTCATGGCAAAACAGAAAAAAATAAAACTGCTTTGAGCAGGGAGGATTGATTTGAGAAACCACCAAATGCTAATTTCTGTTGCTTTGTTACCAGGCGTCTCTCAAATGGGAAAACAGCAAATGGATTTAATTTTTGAGCTTTGCAGCCAGTTGATGATCTGCCTCTTAGCAGAACTGTGATCTGGGTTTGAGGAGAAGGGATTGATAATGTAGCTTGTGGTGGTGGTGGTGTTCTGTTTTGTGAACTGGGATGAATGAATGAAATCTTCTAAAGGAGATACCCAAATGTTAATAGCATTGTAGAGTTTAGCTGGAAGCAAAGCAGCTTTTGATAGTTTTCTTTCTCCTCTGTCATGGTAACTTTTTAAATGCACTTATTGCTCAGGCTCTTCAGCTGGCACAAAGTTATTGCACAAATTGTTGCTTTGTTTTACTTATTTCTTTTTTTGCACTGTTGGTAGCATAGAATCATAGAATCACTCAGGTTGGAAAATACCTTAAAGATTGATTCCAGCCGTGACCTAATCATTCTACCTTAACTAACAACCCTCTGCTAAATTGAGTCCCTGAGCACAAAGGATCGCATCAGGTGTAGCAGCAGTAATACTTGACCATAACTGGATCTGAAACCTGTAGCTGTTGACCTACCTGTAGTCTCTTCTGATTACTTTTAGTGACAGAAAATAGTAAGGAGTTGTGCAGCATCACCAGACTTCTGCAGTTTGCTTTAAGACATGGTTGGACAGTTTTCTGGGGAAAAAGATCTATGGGTTAATTAGCAAAATGGTACTACCTTAGGAAGTTCTGGAATTACAAATAAGTACAAATCCTTTCAGTAGGGAGGACCATACCAGGGAGGAAATGTTCGTGTGTTTTGTACTTGTTCTTCTCTTTTTGTCTCAAATAAGCTGCAGATAGGATGCTGGTTTCAGCAAGGCTGTGATCTGATTCATTCTTGCTGTTTTTACTTTTTTTTTTCCTTGATCTCCACAATTTTTTAATTGCTGCTTTATTGTATATTTAAGTTTCCTCAGCTTCCAGAGTCTGGTGAGCATATTATCTTACGTGGCTTTCTGCCAATGTTTATGGGATTAAAGCAAAAGGAAGTTCTGGTTCGTTGTTTATATCTAAAATGCAGAGTGGATCTGATAGGTTGCTTATGTTAGTGAAACTGAAACTTCATACCTGATGCCTCTGTCTCTCCCTGACGGGCTTTAATCCCAATGTATTCTGTCCCTAACAGGAATAATGTTTAAGTTTTTGCTAAATGAGATTAATAATGAAGAAGTGTAAGCAAAGAGTGCTGGGAAGAGTTGAGAAGGAATTTGGTTTTGCTTTGTGCTTAACTATGTAGTGCTGTAAAGATCAGAAATGATACTGTGGAAAGTGAATGCATGCTAAAAGTTTAATCAGGCAGAGAATAAATGAAAGCAAGGTAACCATATGAAAGAAGATGAATGTGATGGAAGTCATACAGTGGGACAGAAAGGAATTAACAGAAATGATAATGAAATTAAGACTGAAGAAAGTTGAAATTTTATTGAAGATTTGGTATCAAATTTGTTTTGGAGCTATGAAAGTCTGCATAGCATCCAGAGGCCTCATCTGTTCTGTTTTGGTTCTGCTGGGATTGAAATATGCTCATTACTGTGTGCCTATTGGCTTAGGAATATAAGACAACCTGCACTGGTTTTGAGAGGGGAGGGGTTAGGGACAAAACCACCAACGAAAACCACCCACCCTCTCAGCCCTAAGCTTTTAAAGAGTCCAGAATTGTCACCCTGTGTTTAGCTGGCAATGGGCATCATCTCCTTCACTGCAATTGGTTTAATCTTATTAAGTAATTTGAAAGGTCCTGTTGTCTGTGCATAGTCAGGTGCAATTTAGGTCTACTTTTATTGTAACCATGGATCACAAATGCTGCTGGGTTCTCCTGTAGGTGGCTAGATGTTTTTTTACCTATTAGCTGTACTTCTAGTAATAAATCATTTCTAGACCAGAGTGTTAGGAGGGTTAACAGTTTGTGTGATATAAAAGAATAATGGAGTTAAAATGCTCTGACTTCCATTATTCCAGATGGCAGCAAAAGCAATGCAAACCTAATTCTGGTGTTATCCTGGTGGTGCTTTCCCTTGGTTGTGATTGTATCTCATGTGATACTGTGCTTCCTGTTCCTCTGAAGTCATATTTCTGGACTGCTTCTGCACTTACGTCTCCCTGCTGCTGTGGATCTGTCCTAGATTCTTTTCTCTGACCCCATAAGGGAATATTTTAACTGTTGAAAAATGGGGGAGGAGAAAGTAGGCAAACATGCTGTTGTCAAGTTCTGCAGCATTACTGCAAATCCAGTAGGTGCTCTTTGCTTTATTATTATGAAATGACCCAACTTTCAAATGAGTAAATTGATGGGTTAACAGCAAGAAGGAATTGCTGTTCTTGCTGAGGATCTGAGCCTTGTTAACCCTTGTTTTTAAGAAGTGAGCCATTATTTTACTCTTTCGTTTTAGATTGATAGACAGTGTTGTATTTAAGAATATAATATATTCCTTGCCTAATTTTTTCTTACCTGGCAGGTATGTAGCTATAGCCATAGCTGCTGTCTCGTGCTGTTGTGGTTACTCTCCTATGTTTATAGATGAAAATGATGTGAGGAGTGTTTGTGGCTCAGCACTCAACTGTGCTTTGAAAATGGGGCTTTCCTGTTAAAATTATTGGTGAATAGGTCAGATTTGCTTTTGTATGTTAAATAAAACCATTAATAGCTTGGTGCAATTGAAAGTTTTAATTCAGACAGTATGTGCTGAAATCAAGGAATGTGTTACTCTGCCTTTGGTCCTAGCTAAGCAAATTGCATCCAGTCATTTGAGATTCTCAAACACAAATGAAAATATTCCACTGTTTAACAAACTGAAATACTTCATGTTCCAGAGAGATGAGATGGTTAGGAGAAGGGCAATGGAGCACATGCCTTGCTGGCTTTTGTGTCCTGCTGCAAAGTAAGAGGACTTGCTACTTCATCTTCCAAATGGAGGAAATCTCAGCTCTTTTTATCCTAAACATCCCATTCATAGTCTTCAAGAGCGTAAGAAGAAGCGATCTGATTGAATATTTAGTTTAACAAAATCAAAGATTAATATCACACTTTCTGAGCCCTCATGCATTTGCTTAGATGGCTATGCACGATGGCCCTCATGCATTTGCTTAGAGGTGACATGCCATGCTGCATGTGATTAAGACATGGAGCTTGCGTGACTGTGGTAAGTGTGTCACATCCTCCCTTCAACTTTGCCCTCTTTGGAGATGCTGGCAGTCTCCCTGTGGTTTGCCTACTTGCCAGCTGGGAGTGGCTTGAGAAAACTTCACTAACCTGTGGATCTGGTTCTCGAGCAAACTTTCAGAATTAACAGTATCTCGGGACTCCTTGCCAAGCCCAATTAGGAGAGAGGGAAGGGCATTAGGGCAGGCTCTCAAAATTTGGCAGGGAACTAGTCTGTAATTTTGTGACAAATTTGTGCATATTCAAACTGTGTTGTGTAGGGGATTGCTGGTTTATTCTCTCCTTGACAACCCAGTAAACTCCTTTGTAAACATGAGACTGCTGTGGAGCTCCCCTCCTCTATGAAAGCCTTCCCCCATCTCCTCTGCAAGGTGGTGATTCCAGATGTCCTTGGATGGCAATGGGAAAGTAGCTGCTTTGACACTGAATGTGTACAGTGTTCACATCTTTGATAAATCTTGAAATCTTTCTGTGCCTTCCCTAGGGATTTTCAGTGATAACCTATTGAGTCAAGGCACATCATTGATGATATATTTTACCTTTCTCAATATTAATTCCCTATGTCATCTGCATATTTCTTATTTAAATGCTTTCCCTTACTTTAATTTATCTAAGTACGAATTCATTCCTCTAGGCTGCAACTACAGCTGCCCTATTCATTCTGCAGTGGAACTGTCATAAAAACAGAGGATGGGGAATTATCTCTACTGTGGCTTCTCCTGCGAAGATTGTCACTAATGTTTGGCTCATTTGTCAAATGATTGTTAGTTGTTTATAGGGAGCTTTGAGATTATTAACTCTTTTACTACCTTCCTTTGTCCTGGTCAACATCTGGTTGTTTTTCTCTGATATGTGAATTTGTATTCAGTGTATATATATCCTACAGAAGAGAGGGGAAAATGGTTCAAGAACTGTATTTTTTATGCCTTTCTAGATTTTTACTTTAGGATGCAGTTATTCAGAAAATGGTGTTCTGAGCACGAAAAAATACAACTTCAAAACATCAAGGACGTAACATTTCCTTTTTCATCTTTCAGGAATTAAAGCAGACTTTTCCCAACCACTATAGAATTATAGCTAATAAAATACAAATGGTAAATCACAAATGGGATTCTGGTTCAAAAAAAAAAAAGACTTCTGAAAGAATTTTCTATGATACTAAGCAGAAACCCAATAACTTCTTATACAACTTTTGTCTCTTTGGTTAGCAGATTTATTTGTTTAGCAGTTCTTGTAGTCATAATAGTACCTTGCAATGCATAGTAAAGGCAAAACTCAGTGCAGCTTTCACATATACTCCTGATGTTGGAAGGCCTTGCCAGAGACATTGGTCTTCTCCTTGATGCATGTCTGTCTTGTCACTAGAGAATCTGCAGCAAAGCAAGAATGTTGCCCTCATTCAGCAGGTGGTTAGAGGGTGCTGGGGCACAGCACCAGCTATTAACTGCTTTTCATGTTTGTACTGAAACAGTAAAAGCACCTTCAGTGGACAGCCCAGGTAGGCTGTATGTTTGCCGTGCCATCTCCTGTGGATCAATCTGTTTCGACTCATGCTAGGCTGAAGTTGTGTGTGCAGAGGGTTCTGAGAGTGGATCCAGATCCATCTT
The DNA here is from genome assembly GCA_035772895.1 of Perdix hodgsoniae. Classification (NCBI taxonomy): domain Eukaryota; kingdom Metazoa; phylum Chordata; class Aves; order Galliformes; family Phasianidae; genus Perdix; species Perdix hodgsoniae. Next base: position 7,158,313 of record JAPSGF010000019.1, on the reverse strand, counting down.
CTTGCTGTTGTCACTTATGGCCTGGCTGGAACGTGCTGCTGCAGGCTTGTGCTGTCAGGACATCGGTGGGATCACAGATGGCAGGAATGGGCCCAAAGGAGGTGTCATGGTTTTATGATTTTTGGTTATTGGTATTCCACATCATAACATCATGTAGCACACTGGGACTTAAAATGTTAATGCTCAAGTTCAGGTGTCTGGAGAAAGCGCTCTCAGCACTCATCTGTGAGCTGGCTTTTATTCTACGTCTGTGTGCATCAAATACCTTGATCATTCATGGAAGAGTAGGATAGGGTGTAAGAGACAGAAGGGCTATCAGAAGGAAAGGGGGAATAGGTCTTGATATTAGGCTTTGGAGATGAAGACGGGCGGTCCCAAGGGAGAGAGGAAATGCAGATATTATTGAGCTTTTCCTTATGTTATGTGGAGGAAGTACATGAAGTTCATGGTTCACCAAGTTTATTTTCCTTGTCTTTCTAGTTGTTTGCTTTTCATCCCATGACAGAGCATTAGCCTAATCCCTGTGCGAATGACATAACTTTATAACAGATTGTCCTGAAGAGAAGCATTGCATGAGATACCTACGGGGTCGCGTCTACTTGAAGCTTTGGAGAGGAAGTGAGTCATGAGCAGCTCTGGCTTTATAACTTGTCACTCCCGTCCTTCGCTAGCTGAAAGGTGTGCTGGAATTTTCCAGGTACAGCACTGGGAGAGGTGAGAGGGAGAGCGCGTAGGCTGGGATTTAGACAGGGAAGGGCTTGGCACAGGGAGAACTGTCCATGCACTCAACTTCTGGTAAATGAGGGAATACCAAAGGATAAAATTAAATTGGGAGGGAAAAGCAGCAGATGTATTTTAAAATACGTCTAATGCTGTCTTTGTGTTTATTATCTTTTTATTACCATTTTCCTTTATTAATTTGAAACATACACTGAGTTTTTTTTTCTCCAGCATGGATTTCAACACATTTTTGTGCCTGTGCCAGGAACACTGTGTTCTGTTAAGTCATTTCGTGACGTTGAGCACTGGCCTGAAGCCAAGCTGGGTCAAGTTCATTCAAATAAGTTTCAGTGTAGGCTTTCTCTCTGCAAGCAGTGTTAGTCCTGCCTTCTCATGATAGGGGGCTCTGTTGTGTTAGTTTTCCGAAGCGTTTGGGATTTCAGGTTTTTAAGTTGTTCGGGCTTTTGAGTTGTCTTTTAAATTTGGGAAAGAAGTTTAGAAAAGAGAGGAAAATAAAAGCCCATCTTCTTGTGTCTGTACGAAGAGAAAAACGAGGTTGGTCCATAGGGTTATAGAGCAGAACAAGATCTGCAAGCTGTAGTGCCCTGTGTGTTCCCTTCTCTGTCCTCTGATTATTTTGTTGCTCCTACCCTTGTGATGATTTTAATTGGTCTAATTTGTCTTTAAAACAGGAGCTACCTCTGAGGTTCTAGTGACAAAATCCTGCTCATGACAAAAATAGATGAAATGACATGTAGTACATAAAGCTTCAATGACTCTGCTAGGTTAATTGCTTCCCTTTCCTACTGGAATTTTTGTCTTGCTCTCTAAGCCCTGTGAGCTTTGAGCCGCTCTTAAATGCGCTAATTAAAGAAATCCTTTCTTCAGGATGTGCTTCCCATCTACTGAATGGTCTTGTGTTAAAGTCAGGTCAGTTTTGTCTGCCTCTGTATTCCAACTTCCCTTTCAGGGACTTTGTTGCTACTTTGCATAGTAGCACACTTTTCCTTCCTGTAACCCTACCACAAATCACACTAGATCCCCTCCCCTTCACTTCCAGTAACTGCTCTGTGAGCAACAATTTTGGAACTACTGGCAAAATAAGAGTCTTTGACAAGCTCATAAAATCCCCACAGCAGGACAGTAGTTGCAATGCCGGAGACAACATCAGTAAGAGATCTCTAAGACAACTGCTGATGGTTTAGTATTTGATGAAAAAGGCATTCTTCCATTTGCTTCTGGGATTTCTTTTAATTAAGAGGGAGCTCTCTGGGGAAAATCGATTGTTATGGAGAGAAGGGATTAATTTTAAAGAGAACGGAGAAGTGAATTTACAGTTCATAATTAGAGTATATTTTGACTGTCTCTTATTTGGATGGGTTAGCCATTTTATTTATTCTTTTTAGCCGTGCTTCAAGATTCTGTGTCTTGGCTTACTTGATGTTTGGCTTTTAAGGGAGAGAAACATAGTAGTGTCAGGTTCCCATGATTCAACACCCACTCTTAGGTTACCTGTTGGTGCTTGCTGCCTTATCTTCTCTGTGTGGGAGAGTGGAGGATGATCAGATTTGTGTTCATCACTAGGTGTCACTCACTTGCAATTACTTCAAGTACGTTTCAGGGCAAAAATAAAAGAAACTCTCTTTCTTCCTACCTCACCCAACTTGGGTGTGTGGGGGAAGGAAATGGTGTGAAATGTGGAAAAGAATTTTTTCCCATCCTTCTTTCCCATAAAACTATTGTATGTTGTTTTGTAACTTTATTGCTTTACAGCGTATCTTGATCTACATTTTTGTTGTTCTACCGACGCAAGGGAATACACAAGAAAATTTTATCGTTAACCTTTTCATCCCCTCTCTTATCAACTGTGGAAGAATTTAGTAGCTGAGAACTTTCAAAAGATTTGGGAACCCGGATCAGGGAATTGTGGTGATGGCAATCCTGGATCACTTGAAAGAATGCTTAAAAAGAAATGTAGGTTATGGAACTCAAAGTTATTCCTGGGACCTGACTACTGAGCTATACTGGGCTAAGGATACTTATTAAAAACCAGTGCGTGCATAAAGATGATTTATACTTGTGTTATCTAGCAAATTATGTGGAATGTGGTGCCTCTTTTAGGTTTTGGTCAGCAGGCTCCCTCATCAGGCAATTAGTATGGGGAGTGTATGTTCAGTCACTGAACTATTTGGTTATCAGTGTTATTTAGAAATACTTAAAAATAAAAAAGAGGGGAGGGGCTGGGTGTGAAGGTTAATCAGTAAAATTCAGTAGATTGGTTCAAAGTTGTTGAATGTACACCAAATATTCAGAAACTTTATTCCAAAAGGAGAGTTTCCAGAAAGTAAAAAGTATCCATGTAGATAACTGGAAACTTCATCAGCAAGGATAAGTGATTTTCTTCTCTTGTGCTTCCCCCCCCCTTCTTTCTCCCTTGAAACAGAATGCCTTTTTCCAACCCAATTCTGTCCTTCAGTGTGGGGGCTGAGACTGCTGTGGATCAGGACATTTTTGTAGACTCTGCCTCACCTCGTCTGGGTTCAAGTCAGCTGGATCTGTGTTGTGTCTCCATCTGTTGTGTCAGGAAACTGAGCCTCCTGGAGGGTCTCCAGACAGTGCTCACTCTGGAGGGTTCTCTGAATTGCCAGAGTGGTGTTAAACTTGGACTTTGAGTGTCAATAAAAAAAATCTGGCAAAAGTGTGTATTGTTTTCTCCCTATCTCCTCTCTAGCCAGAAGTACTAGTTTAAAAGACAGTTATACACAGGAATTACTTTCTCCCATCTTTCTTTGTGTGTCAATAGTAGCTACTTTGTAGTCAATTACATTTATGTGAAAGGTGACCTAAGCCAAGGGAACCCTTCCTAGACAAAGATCTTCCCTGTGGACCCCCAGTGATGGTTTGGAGAAGGTAACAGTAATGGAGGAGGTCTTTTGCAGGGCTGAGAATAAGATGAGAAGAAAAAGATTTACGTTATTTATGCAGAATAAGATTCTTAGACTCAACCTACTCCTCCCTGCAAAATATATGTGGGTATCCATGGCATAATGTTATGTGCTAACCGTATGAACAAGTAAATCCCTTAAGCCCTGTGTCAAACTGCATATTTGCAGTGGCTCAGCTCATTTTCAGACCTTAAAAACAGCATGAATTTCTTATGACAGTTGAGAAGAAAACACGGCCTCCCTTGATACCTGTACAGATATGACAGAACTCTTAATCATAAGATTTAGTTTCCCTTTGCGAAGATTATAGGCTGAGATTCATCTCCTTGTTCTATCTTGGATTACTAAGCGTTTGTGGCTGTGTGTCACTGTATTTATCTAGTCTGCATGTTGAATTTGAATTTAACTGAGAGTGTGTTTGGATGAATAAAGTAGCATAATTTCCTTCCCTTCCCCTGAAGGAGAGGTGGGTTTCTTTAAAGTATGGCAGCTATTATGACTAACTGTATAATTATACCTTTAATCGGAGTAAAATATTTTAGATACTCGGCAACCCCATTTGGCCCCTCAGTGCTGAACTGAAGAGTATCTAAAGATGCATAGTATGGCCTATAGTCATCATCACCTCTAATTGCTCAGCATGTTAAAGCCACTGTACAGGAGCATAAGTGGCTGTGGGACTTATTTTTGGGGATGGTGATGAGGGGGGAAAAAGGAGATGCTCCTGTAAATTCCATTTTCTACCTCTATTGTGTATTTCCTTTCTGAATTCAATCATCTCACCTACATTCAGTGTATTTCTTCTGCTTTTGTGTTGTTTGGAAGTAGATGTAGTTCTAAAGGTGTGGGGAGGAATTTTTAGTGCATCCAGACTACTTAAGCTTTTGAGAGGCTGGTGGGTGTGGAAAGCAAATTGTTCAAGACATGGCCTCCAGAAATCTTCCTTTCCTCCAAACAGTGATCTGGGCAAGTTTTATCTTTGCAGCCCCTCAAAGACACAGCTCAGTTACTGTCTATGCCATTTTAAGCAAGCTGTTGTAGTATTCTAATTTCTAATTGGAATCCATCCTCAGAAGAAAAAAGGGGCTATGAGTTGTATAGTTTTTGTGACTTACAACTTCTTCCCACCCTGCCCTGTACTAATCCTCTCCTTTTAATAAAGCCCAGCAGGTGCTGTTTCTTGCAAACCTTAATTACGTTAACATATAATTATAAATAAAAATAATTTTAAAAGTAATTCTTTTGCTCCAGTCTGAAATACAGTAACATCCAGCATTTGCTTATGCTCTGTTTCACATTTTGTCTGATATGATTATTTTCAATCTTTCTGTGCAAGGAAAATGGGAAAAAATGGCAGAAAGGAACAGATACCAAACAGTAAAGAAGGAATGACATCAAAATGGCAGTTCTGTGAAACAGCTAGGTGTATGGGTTTTACAAGGTGGCACATGACAAGGTTGACAACAGAAATGAAGTGTAATTAATCTAGACTAATTTTGAACTAAAGGGTTAAATACAGTTGGGAGAAGAATTGAAAATGTGAGATTGTTTTTCTAGATGGTCAGGAAGACCTTAAGGTTGTGTAGTGGTATCATGAGCTGAGAGGCCTAGAATTCATAAGGCAAATCTGAGTCTAAGACATATACATGTGAGTTTTCAAGCTTAATTAGGCACTGTCTATTGTATTTTATCATGAGCAAAAGGTTTGAAACACTGTTTTTGCAAAGCAGTAATGGCAGGGCTGGAGTTTGTTGCCTGTTACTGTATGTTTTCTCACAACTTACTGGGTACACAAACACTGCATAGGGATGTTGGTACAGCATTAAGATAAGCGTAGTGAATTAAAACAAACATAATAAATGAGAAAACCTTTGTAAAAACGTGCAGACAACTGCATTCAGCACAACTGTTGATGGCTTGGCCTTGAGCTCAGTTGGTGGAGCTGCTGCTGCCTGGATGCCAAGATAATGCATGTGATGTAATTGCAGCAAGCCCACGCTACCATGGTGTTACAGAAAAGCTGCAGCTCTGAACTGTGCATATGCCAAGTTACGTTCAGGTACAGTAAGAAGGCAGTTGGAAGGAATTTGCCTGTAGAGTTTATGCACAGTTACAGCTGAACACAGCTTGAGGAACTGCTTAATGTTTTGGAGGCATGAAAGGCCAAGTAAGCCTCTTGTTGCTGGCCAGATGCAAGAGAAGATGATCAGGAGTTGGTAGCCATTCTATCTTACTGTTGTATTAAATGACTTTACAAGTATGCACCTCTTCCACAGTTGCAAAAGAACATTTTTCAGTGAGATGTATAAGAATGACTACATAGGACAGATTGAAGATCTTGCTATCTTAATACCCCTTCTATGCTTGTTGTGTATTCACTATTTGAACATGAGATATAAACATAGGTCAAGCTGGTGACTGGTCAAATCGTGTTACTGTTTGCTTTGCTCCTGGCTGAATGTGGATTAAAGTAATCCCTGGTCTTTAGGTGAGGCTAAATAGTCAAATGGTGGAAAGTCGTGATTGGTATTTAAACAAAATATATTGAGTTGATTTTAAATGTGTTTTTATGTGCTCCATTATAACTGAATTTGGGCATAATATAATTTGTTCTGGATGCACAGTTTTAAGATGTCTGCATCTAGCCTTTCGCATTGGTAAATCGGTCTGAATATAACGACTTGTGGGATAGCTTTTATGTCCTTCTAGAAACATGCAACTTGAAGGGAGATCTTTATTTTGCTTGTTGCTGATTTTTGCTTACTTGGAGCCATCTTAAGATATTTGCATTGTCCTGAATTGATTTTATGTGATCGCATGCAGTTTCTTCATGTAATCTTCTCAAACCCTTCGTACTTCCTGAAGCTTTTGGAACAGTTTGTTAATTCTAACTCTCCATCTTCCTCTTTGACTGAAATTTGCAATTTCCTTTCAAGAAACAACTTCCTATTGAGTACTAACTTCTGTGACCGCTTTGATGTATTTGAAATTTTTTTCTGACGTCCTGAATGCATTGCAAAATCCAGTGTTGTCTTCACAGCTTGAATTTCTGCCCTCCCTCAATTGAGGAAGTATAGAAGTGGATAGGGACTTAAATAACGAGCAAATGGAAATACATTTAAATTGTGCTTGATCATGCTGTGTCATTGTAAAATTCTAAGCTCGAGTAAGTTAAATCTGGTTAGGCAGCTAGAGAGGATTGAATTATAACATATTTGCTGTGATAATCATTGACTTTGGGAGATCTGCCTTCTGGGACTTGTCTGGAATTCCAAAAAATGTTTGGAGCCAGACATACAAACGGACTGATTTCTGTGATGTGGCTGATCACTCAGCCAGAATTACAGGAATCTAAGTCTTGGCCTGTAAAATAGCTGTTAAACTTAAATTTAGATTCCTGTGTTCTTCATACAATGAACAGGAGAGAGCTTAAGTGCAAAACGCCAGGATTCACAGCTACTGCCTGTCTGATCAAGGAACACTTAAGCTCCCTGGTGTTCCTGCATTTTATCTAGAGCTTGTGTGATGTGGAGCAGGGACAGTAACACAGGCTCGGCAGTTCTGTTCTGTGTTTCCAAGTGAATGTATTTTCCTGATAGCACACTCCTGTGCTTTTGAAGGCCTTACAAATCTTTTTTTCTTCCCTCACAGTGGTCCAGCTTTCAAGGGGGAGTTAGAAATGAGTTCCTTATTGCTTTTGTTGGATTGGACGCTTTCCCAAGAGGGCAAGTTTAAACTCTCTGAAGCTACAAAGTGTCTTGCTTGAATTTTGGTTCCTCATTGCTTAGGCTGAAATGGCTGGACAGCTGCAGAGGAGCAGTGTGATGTTTGCTGTTATGTATTTGCATTAAAAAGCAGATGCATATAGCATGCTGTGAGCTGAAATCTCTGCGGAACATAAACACACCTACTGAATCCTAGCCAGGCTTAGGTATAGAAGTACCAGTTTTGTTCTCATGGACTGAAGTGTGTTATAAGCAAAGCAACCAGTGGAGTTATGTTGAAGCTGACTACAACAAGAAGCAGTGCTCTAAGGAAATCCTGAAATATTGAGCACTGTGACTGAACTCCTGGACTTCAGTGTTTAAATGGTACCAAAGTGCCTTTTGGAGTTTGAGTCCTTCAGCTTTTATAGTTGAAGATAAGTTTATGTATGTAAGCGTGTAGAACACTTTAAAGTATTTTTCTCCATCAAGTCAACAGAATGATCGACACTCTCCTATTTTAAAGATTTAAACGCATAATTGAAGATTTCCAAAAGTCTTTTCAATTTGAATATCTTCACATTCAAATGTAGATGCATTATAGTTCTGTTTCCCTTGCCCTTGGACACCAAGCATCAGTGGTGCTCACCATTCCTAAATGGGAGTCTGTGTCCGGGACTTGTGATAAATAAGCCTGGGAGCCAAGTTTGTCAGATCCAGTCGAGTCACTTCTGAAAATTTTGTCTTAAACAGTGTATCCCAAGACCACAAGAACTGATGTTAGAAGCATTCTTAAATAGCGGACTTTCTGACTCAGTCCTCTGCTTACACCACCAGGCAGCATTTTATTGTTAAGCCTTACACGATCAGGCAGTAGTTCATAAAACTCATCTCATTATTCCTTTTTTTTTTAAAGTAAATCTTTGATTGCTATGCTTTCCTCTTCTATAACTGAACCCCACGTTTCTCCCAAGTATATTTAGTTCTGGGTTATGCTCTAAAGTCTCCTTCACTTAGAAACTACCTGGTTAAATATTACTTCATTAGTCACAAGCAAACTCTTCTGGTGGTGGGTGCCGTCTACAGCAAATAGTATTCTTCTACTGAATTGGCTTACTGTTGTGCTGTTTTGGATGCCTTTTGATGTTTTTTTCCTGCTAGGGTTGGAGCTTTTCAGTGTTCACATGTAAATCCATGTCTTCCACGCATCACTAAGATGATAAGCCAAAACACAAGGAAAATTTGAAACGTAATAGTTTAAGTGAAAAATATTAGCAGTCAAAATAAAGATCTCATTAACTGTGAAGTAAAGCATTAAATCCACCTGTGGGTTTGTGCTGCCAGTATCCCAGGTGCCTTGGGGGATCTTCATGAGGCAGTGATCAACAAACCCATCTTCAGAACCATATTTATAACTGAAAATGTCAACAGGGAACAATTTAAGGGAGAGAGTGTGTGTGGAGGAAGAGCAGTGATGGGGAAGATCATCTGATGATTTAAGCTCTATCTACTAGGTTGGCTTGCTAGCTCTCCAAGGGCATCAGGTCCTGCATAGCACCACTGCTGAGATTCCTGACTGGCACTAGTGCAGGCTAACCTGGTATGTAGAGAAAAGGCTCCAGTCTGCTTCTGCTCCATCCACATGGATGTACTCAGAGAGAAGCCTTGTTTGTGCACTCGCTCTTCACAGTCTTGGCCACTGTCTATTGTAATGTTATAACATCTATAAGCCCATCCACTTAAATCCAGTGTTTTTTTCTTTTGTAGGAAACTTAGCTTATAATGTGATCTCAATCCTCTCCCTATACTGTGCTTTTAAATGGATTTCAAATGAAATAGAGGAACTTTGCTGGTTTGCATTTGTTGTTTTGTTTAATTTGCCTGAACTTCCATACTTGCTCTTCAGGGCTTGGATAAATCATTGCTTCTATGTCCTCCAAGTCCTAGTTTAAGAGTGTGGTATCACTTGTAACTATTGGAGCTCTTGGGACGTTGGCCTAAAACTCTGTGGTTTTCAGTGTGGGAAAACATTGCTGCTCTTACTCCCTGTGTGGTATGTTTCTATAATCTTTCAAATGTGATGTTAGCTGCTGTGCACGTCCTGCAAGTGCATGTGCAGCCTATGCGGAGTGAGTTGTGGAGTGGTGTGCAGTCTGATTTTTGGGGTGAGGAGGAGCAGATGTAGGTGCGTGCATCTGCTTTCTATGTATGCTTTCTTTCATGATTTGGTAAGATTTCTGATGAAATATTACAGCCTTGTACAGAAGTTAGTGATGGTAACCATAGTTTCTGTTCTGCAAAAAAGAGAAGTGAATTCGGGAAAGCTTTTATAGTTCTTATAGTTTGCCCAGCACGGGGTTGACATTAGGTGTATATTACAGTCAAACCTGAAACTGGCGAGAAAAATATCTGATATTTCCCAAGTGGAGAGGACAGGATTGCTTATACTTGAACAAATAATTGTAATATGCTTGTATTTGGAATGCAGATGTGTACACACACGCCTTTGTTCGTTGTGGCACTTCATCAAGAACTGGTTGTCTCATCAGGTAGTCTGAACACGGCTATAAATTTTGCTATTTTGCCTAGACTTTCTATTCCTTGTACTAGTGCATTTCAGGAATAGCAATACTTATATTTGGCTGTAGTTGAATGATCTTCCAGGGCTTTTAACAGTAAAAATAGAAGGAAAAAAAACTGCCTGTTCAGTGGTACTCTTGTAAATTGACAGTCAACTCCTGATCTAGAAACTCAGCTTCTCTCCCTCCTAAGTGATTAATATGTAAAAGAATCCATTTGCTTCTGGCAATCTGGGAGGAAAATGCATTAAAAAACATCTATTTCCAAGTTAACATTTGGCTCTAGCAGATGTCAATAAACATGACAGGAGGATTTTTATCCTGACGTCCTGGTATGTACTGTAGTTACATTAATGCCCTGAATTGCAGTAGCTCCAGTGGATATCACAAGTCAGTGTTTTAGAAACTGGGGCTTAAATGATGCACTAGTGAGTGCATTTTAAAAGTTGCTCTTACAAATGAGTTTAAAGCTGAGAAATAACCTTTTCTACAAGGAAACACAGATTCTTGTCAGAACCTTGGTTATGCTCCCCTTTCTGCTGGGACAAAATCATCTTAAAGCGTAATAGAACACAGCTGTGTTTGTTTACATGCTGAATTTTCAGAACAGAGGGAATTTTTGCCTTATTTTAACATTTATAATGAGCATCTAACTTTCTTTTAGTGAACTAGTAACTCCAGAAGAAAGACCAGGTACCTGCTGTTCTGTTCTGGCTGGCTTTAGCTTTGTTTCTTCTGCTTGTATGAGAGGAGTGATCATGCATTGGCAGGTCTTTGTAGTCAGTGCCCTGTGTCTGAACAGGAAATACTGTATGAATTGGAGTTTAAGTAATTGAACTAGCAATGTGGATTAATAGCTTGGGCTTTTAGGAAGTACAAAGTGAAGTCCTGCTCCAGTGCAGTCTTGCCCTATGTAGTGTCCAGGAAAATGACCTTTGAAGTGTGTGTGTCTTTAGATTAATTTTAAAAAGAAAACAGGAATGGAGACCAACTGTTAAAACGTCTCATCTTACTGGCTAAAATGAAATTACTGCTTTTGTCAACGAGGGAATGGAAATCTTCCAGAAGAATTTAAGAAAGTATATGCACAAAAGCATCTGATGATTTGTAGTGGGCATTAGAAAATGTCACAGTGTTTTGGGTTGTTATGATTGATTTCACTGGCCATTTGTTGTTGATAAAGTAATGAGTAGATGGCAGTGTATCATGCACCTCTGCTAAGTAGTAGCATTTCCAATTAATTAAGTTTCCAATGGGACAAACATAGAATTGCCACAGTAGAAGCCCACATTTGCACTTTGGCTTCTAGGAAGTATATCCACGCTCCCTGAATTTGTGCAGCTAGTCATGCAGAGTTGTTCTGTGCACCTCCTTCAGAGCTGTTGTTCACTGATGCTCTTTCAGCTTGGTTTTTCCTTTTCCCTCTAACTTCTCGAGTGCTGAGCACAGCTCTCCCTTACTGTTGGTGTCTTAGTTAAAATATTTTTCTTCAAGTTACTTGTAGAGCCACACATGAAGCAGTTAGTGGCCCCATACAGTGAGCATTTCAGGAAATTGCAACTTGCACAGTATTTTTAGTTGCTTCATGTGTAACGTGAATTTTTGATTGAAAGGTTAATAGTTCACTTACAGATTGAAGAAGTGGTTTGCAACTCTTTCAAGTCCCACTAGCTATGGAGTTCAATCTGAAGGACAAATATGACAAGTATTTTCTCTTTTGGAACAGAAAAATAAAGACAAAATGTTTAATGGTATCTTGAAGGACACAAAGAGTTTATTTTTAAGTGCTCTGCCTAGAAGCCAAAGTGGCTTTTATTATTTTAGCATTACCTTTCTAGGTTTGAGCTTCTTGCTTATTTGAAGACAAAAAGACAAAGCTCTGAATCTTGCAGAGGTTTTTTTTTTCCTTGTCTAAATACATGCTGATGTGTGCTAGCCTTGTAGTTGTAGAAAAGAAAATGACACTTCCACTTTTTTTCCACTTTCTGAAATAAACAAAACATTGATTCAGGAATAGGAGTGAAGACACAATCTCTTCACCTGATTTAACATATTGAAGGTGTTAAGTGGAAAGATATGGGTGGCTGCTGTGGAAACCAGCCAGCCAACTATTGCTTTTCAAATTCAAGTGTGTAGATGTGCACTGAGGCTCTCTTTTTCCCTTTGCCTATAACCGAGAATCATTATCTTAATTAGTCTTGATCTTCCTACTTGAGGTAAGCTAGCGAATTCTTATAAAGAAGGGTACAAATATGGAGGCTTACAGGCAATTCCAGTTGTAATTGCTCAGGAGGAGTACTGCTTTACTGTGACATTTCAAGTGCTTTACCAGGTGCATTTATCTGGTACGCTTATTTCCTTTCAAGTCTTAAATATCTGTGACTGTCCCTAACTTACACGTATTATGGTAATCGTGTTACTAATGCATATGTAATGTAACATGCTGTACAGCATACAGTTAGTACTCTAATCTAGATCTCAAAGTGATTTTAGCTGGTCTTCAGTGTAAAACTTCAAGTACTATGTTCTTATTTGGACCATCAGCATAACTTAATGGTAAACATGAGACAGTATTGCACCAGTTAGTGACTCTAAATCTCCTGAAATCTGTCTGCAACTAAAAATTGTCATGTTATTGTAGAGGCCTGTCTCAATTGATGCTTACTTAGTTTTCTTTGTGTTCTTCTGAAGATTAAGCCTGTGACCAAAAACAAACAAACAAAAACACAAGAAGAAAATGGTAAACTTAGTGCTAAATTCCTTTTTTCATTTTTTTTCTCCTCTTTCAACAAAGTACACTTCAATGTATTTTTAAACGAGCTTTCTTTTCTGGGGCTTCTTCAGTTTACTTCAAAAAGCAATTAAATAGCTTGTTTTCTTCTTCAGTCTGCATGCATATATTCACTGCCATGGTTAAAAATCAGCTTAGGTGAAGGTGGTGCTTTGTGTGCGTGCGTGTGCTGTCATTACTATCGCAGCGTTTCAGACATGGTAAGGCATTTCCTGCCCTGAAAGGTTGGTTGTTTAAAACAGCTTTGACAGGATGAAAATGTGGAACAGTGTTCTAGAAAACAATCTGTGCAAGGGCCTCTGGAAAGTAAAGGAAGGGTTGGAAGCAGTTAGAAATGTAGAGGAGGGAAGAAACGAAGTTTTGGGGGCAGTACTGCAGGCACTGTGAAGCAGTAAATGGGGCAAAGGGGAGCACAGTCAAGTGAGAAGAATGTAGAGTGAGTGGGAGTAGAAGAAAATGAATGTAATGTGCTACACTGCAGCCCCAGTGGCTCTTGGTCTGCCAGGGCTCTGAGCACTGGCACAGCTGGAATTGGAGGCACAGAGCAGAGGGCTGAATTTCAAGATGTGCATAGTGTCCTTCTGTGGGTATTTTGGAAAAAAAAAAAATAAATTCCACAATGTGCTGAGCGTTATTGCAGAAATGATGCTTGTATTGCATTTATATCTTATACAACAGTTGTTCTCTCTCATTTTTCTTTTGAGTAGTTTTCTAAGGGGATTCACAGAAAACTGAAGACAGATCAACCAAAGATGAGAAGACTGTGCATCCTTTGCGCTTCATTAAATACCTGTGTGTAATCTCTCATACAGTTAGTTGTCCTGGAATCGACTCCTTTTATCTTAAATAACATATTTGCATGGGTCACCTACTCTTTGAGAACACTTAGTATGAAAGATGGGTTTAAAGTCTTTGACTGTTCCCGGTTAGCTCTAAACAGTCACATTAGTGTGAGAGGTATTTTCTCATAATAATGAGGTGAGAATTCCCCCTGTTTTGTTTTTTTTTTTTGAGTCAGTTAAGGGCTGGGGGGTGGCTTGTAGAGTTATGCATGTATAGGCTAAGGATAGGAGAAGAAATCACACTGTAAAGAAAGGTTCGATTTGTTTAGATTGCTTGATCTATTTGGAGGAATAAAACTGGCAAACATTTGGGACTGGGACCTGTTAGAAGGGTTTATTGCTGAAAGCTTATTTGTTTTCCTGCAGTTGTAATGACAGGTAATATTTTTTTACTTGACAAACATAGAAGTATTTGTTCTCTCTTTAGACTTGGAACAGAACAAAAGAGCTACTTGGAGATGTTTCCTCCATTAACAGTTTCTGCTGAATCCTGCAGGTATTTAGTCTAGTTATCTTAGGAATTAGTTCATAAATAATAATTTGGCTTTTAATCATACCTTTTAGTTGAGTCCCCGTGTTACATCCAAGCATTAACCTGGATGATTACCATAGCATCACCTAAAATAGAGACAATGTAGCTGAGGTTTTAGAGCCTGAATCCAGTAACTTTAATAAATGAAACTAAGTGAATAACTATAAACAAGAATGTGAAAGTAGGTTATCACACCATGTGATAACATCTGTTCCTTGGAAACATGAAAGTATCTATTCCTGTGTCAAGAACTAAACCCTGTTTAAGTGGTATTATAATTGACTACAGTCATTTTTTTGTGTGTCCAAGCTTCACTGCACAAAGGTATGCTGAGGCTTCTGTGTGAAATGGTGTAATTATCTGCATGTCCTATCAGAGTCAGGTATTTATATTTGAAAACCTGGGTTTGTATCATCTGGAGAATCCTTATCAAGATGAGAGCTCTACTGCGTGGGATAATACACAGTTGCATATGAAGAGACCTGGATCTGTCCCTGAGCATTCTGCAAGATGCAACATGTGAAGTCCTGTTCCTCCCCTCCTCCTCTTCCTTAAGGAAGGGAGAGCAAGGGTTACAGTAACTCAGTTGCATATTATGTTGGCTAACAATATGCTTGAAATGGTCCAAATTGGCTTTAGCAGCTAGTTATTTTCAGTGGGAGAAACTGAACATGTTTTTGTATAATGGAAAAAACAATTTAGACAAAGCAGAAAAAAGCAGTTGCAGGTTTTCTGTCTAGAGATTTTTCAACATTATTGGATCTATTAGACGCTGACTACTAATCAAACCGCAGGCTGATAGTGAGATCAGTAGTAATATAGAAAATTAGGAAATGTTAGATGGATTTCTCAATGCTAAAGCTTCATTAAACTACTAAAATGATGCTTCCAGGGGGTGCAGTTGTAGCACTAACGCTGTACATGCCAAGACCGCAGCAGGGTTTTTCTTACATACTGTGAAGTACAAATCTGTCCCTTAACTGTGGTTGTGTATGCTGTTGCTTTATGGCCATTTAATACCTTAGTAGCTTGCTATTCCTGCTGTTCTTTCTTGTGCCCAGCAGACAGGAGTTTTATTCCGTCTTATGCTCAGAATCATCATTTGACTCTACATGTAAAGAACACACTTGGGAATAAACGCAGTGTTACTTGTTTTACTTACTTACCTTGAATAAAAGTGTACTTGGGTTGAGAAGACAGCCTCACCTGTTTTGATTGGATGATCTGTGCCTTAGAACAACCTGTTCTGGGAGAGGCAGGCTGGAACAGCTTGGGGATGCATCTCCAGAAGCACAGCCTGCTAAACCTGTTTGCCTTCTAAAAGCTGAGGTTTCAGCTCAGGATTAAACTTCACGGCTACAATTTCTTCTTTGCTGTTCTTGTATATTCTTTACCTGTTAAAAGAAAAAGTATCTCAATGCCATCTCTCCCCTTCTGAAGTTATACTTTGAAAGGTTAGATATTCATGCTGATATTTTATAAAGTAATTGCACATGTACCAAATACTTGTTGTTTTCATGTCTGAAACTACTAGTGTGGGATGCTGCCTGCTAATAATGCTACAGGATTATGTACGAAGGAGCTCAAACCAAAGAATAATTTACATCTTTGTTAAAAACAGAACGGACACCCAAACATACTGTGTGTATTACAGATTTTCCAATTCAAGGCAGTATAATCTGTCCAAGATATGGGAACTGCTAAATGTTACATTTTACTTTAATTGATACTTCGTTTGTGATACAAAACACCAATTTGTTGGTTTTGGTGCAGTACTTCAACTGCTTGGTGGTTTGGAGAGTATGAGACTGAGTTACTTTGTCAGTGTTCCCCTCCTTACTTCCCTGTGGTTTCAGAAATCCTATGGAAAGCTCATCGTTGTAGGATAGCTGGCAGTCAGACTCAGCAGCAGGCATATAATTCATTAGTTTCTATATCAAAGCCTATTCTGCTCCCTTGGTTCATGGAAGAGTCTGAAACTGTCCAGTTTGCTCTTCATTTGGTAACAGCAGTGGTTTTGCTTTGAATTGAATCTCATGCATGCTTGGCATGACCTTTTAAGACAGTTGCTAAAGCAGCTGTAAATTTTGACAGATCTTGTAGGATAAACGGGGTCAGACAGAGGGAAGTGTTACCTATGAGCTCTCCAAAGGGAAGCCCAACAGTGTTAGCAGTGATGCTTAATATTTAGTATCTGGCCTCTTTTCTCTGGAGTTAATCATGAATCAATTTCCTTTGTGATAAGCACCAGGCTGCTGGATGCAGTGAATCCTTTCTAATTAGTCATAGAAGAGAAGTTCTAACCACTTGTTTAAAGGCCTCAAAACACCATTAAGACAAGATGAGGGTGCAGTCTGTGACCAAATTCTGCTTTGAATAATTACAGTGTTCCTGCCTACACTTCTCCTTATTCAAGTAGATACAGCATTCTTCTGTGCTACTTGGCATAAATGATTTTCTGTGTACTAATACCTGTTGCATTCCAGCCTAGGGTTGGTGACATGTGAGAGATAGCAAAAATTAATTCCCAGGTCCGTGTGAAGGGAAATGCCTCTGGAATTTAGCGATGGTGGAGAGAGGATAAGGAAACCAGCCCCACGTAGCTGTTGAGGGCAGTGCCTGAGGCCTTTCTATGGGGCTGCCTCCAAACAGAGCTGCGTGCTTGGGGTGGCCGTTCCTGTCCTGAAGAGCGCGTGGCTGCGTCCTGTCATGGCAGCCACCAACCCGTGTGGAGCAGGACGAGCCATTTCTGAGCGTGCTGGGCCAACACCGCTCAAATATTTAGGGCAGATCAGATGGTATGAGCACATGCACTGTGCGTAGCTAGGCAAGTAGGCAGTGGCCGAGATCCGCTTTAAATGTATGCTGTCTGTAGAGTAACACTGGATATTTAATACAAGATTTTCAGTGAATCTGCTGCATCAGTTTGTGCTTGTAGACAAAAAAATCTCTTATTAGTGATTTATTTTTCACTGTCGTTCGTTTTGAAATACAGCTCTCTGCCCACGCTCTGTTTCCTAATCTCATGTGTTTTTGTGTGCTTTTCTGTGGCTGCCCTGAGCAAAGAGAGCTTGGTGTCACCCACGGAGTGGCCCGTTCCTCACTTTAGACATGAACATCTAGCTGCTTGTACAAAGGTATCTCTGAGTTTTTGTCTCTTCTGAGTGAAAGTAGCTAGCTTACCAAAACCCAAATTATTTCTCAAGGTAGTAGGAAAGTAGTTGGCATAGACTTCAGTGCTTCAGTTAAAGCATCAGAAAACATTAAGATGTAAAAGAGCACTTCAGGCTTTAAATCCTTTATCTTTAATTATCTTTATAGAGCTGAATAATATCCTCTACACTTGTGTGCACAATGCTTGAATTAATTTTGAGTTGGTTGATTAAAAGAAGGGAAAATTTCTTTCTTACCTTTACTCCCTATCTGCAAGCTGGCTGCTGGTGGAACTAGCTTCAAGCATTTGTTAATGTAGGCTCAGCCTTTGGCACACTGCACTGGTGATTTATACTTGTGAATATTCATTGTAGCAAATTTCGTGGCTTTTCTGCTCCCTCTATTTTTGGGGCACTATTGAGAAAGATACGAAATCTCTTGTAACTACTTCCCTGCAGTTGAAACTCTCTCCATCTAAATCCCTTTGCTTGCCTGGGAGCAGAGAGAACCCCTAGTTCAGATGTAGTATTGCTTAAAAAGGAAAAATGTGAGAAATGAGAGGTGGGAGGACAGTCACACAGTGTCACCATGTGTGTTTGTTACAGCAGCTGGTTTCCAGCATCTTGTGAGCAGTCATGAGGGGACAGTTAGGGAAAATGCAAATTCTGAAAGGAGTAAAGGAATCAGAAGAGGAGAGAAGAAATAGGATATAAAAGACAGTTAGAAGCAAAGATGCATGAAAGGACAATTAGTGACTGAAACTCTCGAATAGGATTTCTGTTTCTAACATAACTTTGCTCTGTGACCTTCCAAAAACCTGGCTCCACAAGTGTGCCATCTGAGGAACCATATTGCTACTTCTGTTTGTTTGAACCAAGGTGTGGCAAGATAATGGGAGGGAAAAAAATGGATGACTTTTAGGGAGGGAAAACAGACTAAGCGAGTTCCATTTGCAAGTATTACTTCAGTGTCTGTATAGAATTTGATGGTCTTTTGTTTTTGGTGGTGGTTTTTTTTTGGTGAATGGGAAAAGATTTGGGCAAAAAAACAAAGTGATAGAAACTAGGCAAAACAGGTCCAGCTTTTGGGCTCATTTGGGATATCAGTGTGCTTTTACTGAGTGTTGAATCTGCAGGATGTCTTCATATAAACTGAAAAACACTTTGCTTCCTAAGTGTGTGATGTCTGAACAAGTGAAAGTGTTTAACCAATACAAAAGTATGGTGAACATGCTGAAATGTTTCTGCAGATAAGTTTCAGTAGCGTATTTTGAGAGGAGCTCCACAGGGGGTGAGACTCCCAGGTACTTAGCTCGCTGCCTCTTCTTAGCAACCATCATATGAGATATCCATATGTGTTTGAAATGATTGGTATGTTAGCTTTGTACAAAAAGTTGAGTATACTTCTCTATGCTGTGCTGAACTTTGGAAAACTTATGGAGATTTAACCCTTCTCAGTTTATTGCTGTGCTATTGATAAGATGCATTGAGTGCTTATTAAAGTGATCAAATCCAGCTGTTTCTTGTTTGTCATTACTGAAGTCAAAAGGTAACTTTTTCACACCTTCCTAGGGCAAATGCTGTGCAGACTGTGTAAAATTACTTTAAAAAAAAATCAGCTTTTTTTCTTTTTTAATAAAGTAACAGCTGAAGTCAATCTCTAGAAAGCTGAGAAGGGAGTATTTGGGCCCTCATGTATCAGCTGCATATTAGCTGCTCTGCCTCTGGGTGCAGAATGTATGTGCTCATGGGAAGGCACCTTTGTTTTGACTTCTATTTAAATTGATCTCGTATTTTTTGGTAATTTTAACTGGTTGGCCAAGGGGGCAAGCTTTCTGTTTCTTATCTTATATCTATTTCCATATTCATGCCATCCAGTATGTACTGGTGAGTGTGGTTAAAAATGCGTCATAAGTTCACCTTCAGAGCTATCTTTTGGTGCATTTTGATTTGCTTATCTTTAAGATACAGGGTCCTGAATACTCAACTATAGTAGTTGCTGACTTTTTTCTTCTAGACAAATCTCAGTGGAAAAAATGACACTATTCTGTACATTTATGCTGAAGTCATTTTTCCACTAAAGGGAAGAGTCCTAGAAGAGCAGCATTTAAACCATTTCAAATGAAAACATTCAGAGAGGAAACCAATTTATTCTGAGTGAACAAAAATGAGCCATGTTTGTCGTCTCAGTGACAGAGTGTGAGGTCAGCTCTTGCTATTTTTTGGAACCAACTCTGGGAAATAAAAAAGTGGTTAGCATAACATAAATGAGGGCGTTGCAGCAAAGTCATCACTGGAAATGAAAGGAAATCTTAGTGGATAGTCTACAATGGAATATTTCTGAGTGATGAAGGTGTATGGGAGCCAGTTGTGGAAAATGCCGCAGTAGAGATGGTTGATTGGGCTTGGTGTGGAGAAACTGAGTGACTGGGTAACGTGAGCAGTGTGCCTTTTGCCTCTGTAACTTAAAAAATAAGGGAGAAGGGGCTATATTGCAAAGTAACAAGCAGTGTAGGAAAATCTGCTACTTTTAATATGACAGTTCTTTGTGCTTAGCAGTGAGGCTCTCCAGAAACTCATAGTGATGCAACTGGGGATGACATTATTTTGAAGCAAACCAAACAACCTGCTAAACAAAAACCCTGTGAACATTTGTATTTAGGATACTTATAAATGGGATACAATTCAATAGATATCAGTGATTGTTTTAAAGTGAACCTAAGAATTCGGATGATTTTGTCAACTGGCCACCGCCACAATGCTGGTAGACATGCTGGGTTTTATCTGCATGCATAAAAATCATCTAAGTTCTGAGCACATCTTCTTCTTCATTGTGTATTTCTGATGGTGAGTGAATGATGTTCAGCATTCAAAAGCTTTTCTTCCCTGTTTTTCTTCTCCATTTTTAAAGACTTTTTTTTTTTAAAATGCTAACAGACCAATTTAAAACAACAAAAACACAAAACAGAAAAGCACTAATAAGCAAAGAACCCCAAAACAAAAACCTCAAAGTGTGGTTTCCTTGGGGAAGTTAAGTCTAAACAAGTATACGGTAATAAATAATAGAAGAAGTATGAAATGATTTATTAGACAAGCCTTAAGAAAGCTACTCAACTCTTACAACAGTCTGTGGGATTGTAATGTGCTTGACTTCAATTACATCCCAAGGGCTTTCCTGATTTGCATTTTACGTGTGGGGAGAACTTGAAGCTTGCATCCTTTGGGCACACCAGGTATCATAGCAATTTGTGTGAGACTGAAACACTCCTAAAGCATCGAAGTGCTTTAAGAACGAAGCACTTGCTTACTGCCTTTGTACTGCTTGAAACTTTATTTTTGGCTCTTTTCCAACGCGGAAGGAATTTGTTTGCAGGGAGACGTTGTTGCCAAGGGACGAGTGTTGACTGTGTTGTTTAAAACAGCAAAATCACGGACTGATATGAATTACATTCTTTTAGCGGTTCTTCTCTGGATCACTTTAAAAGGTCCTTCCAGTTTCCAGAGTACTTAGGTCAGCTCTTAGAACATGAACACAGTGTCTCATCATGTACGTGAAGAACATATTAAAGAACTGGCAGTAGCTGTATTTGGGGTTTTGTTGTCCGCACTTGAGAAATGTTGCCTTCAGATGATGATGCTAATTAATAACATGCAGTTTTAGTGAATGCAGTGATTTCCCTCCCTTTTGCCTTTTATCTTTAGAGTCTTTATCTCAGCCACATGTCTTACAACCAGTGTGGAGAGCTGTTAAACAGGTTCATTTTATTCTGTGATGGGAGCAGCATTATCTGGACCTCATTAATCTTAGTTTCTTTTCCAGTTTCCCTGTTGATAATATGAACCTAATGCTTTGCAATTATCAGCTGGGTTTTGGCTTTCCAGGGATGGAGGATGAGCCCCACAGAAGGGCTTTGTGGAAAGCTGCTGGAGTTGGGGCAGTGCTGTGCCCTGGTGCTGGAACTGCTCTGTGCTCACTGCTCTAGCGCTTGTGCTGCTTTGTTGTTGTTAGCCAACTTGTGGCAGTGGAAGAATGAGACAAAAGCATATATTATAAATGTAGTTTGTAGCTCAGCTTTAGTGTAGTTTTGCAGGCAGTCTAATGCCTTTCAGTAAACGAATCAGTTCATTAGAATATGACTTGAATGAATTGTCTGTTCTTATTTAGAAGTGAGCAGTTGTACAGCATTTTTGTACTCTTCTGGAAGGATGAATGTGCACTTCACTGACTACTTGCCATATGTTTATTTTTCTTTGTATTTCCAAGTATTTTTGCTTAATGTTCCTTAGTACTCGATGTTTTAAGAAATACTGGGTCAAGAGATAATAACTTACATAACAACTGAACCCTGCTTGGCTTACCCCTGGCAGCCAAACCTGCTGCCCTGCCCTGTCTGTGCAGGAGCCCTGCAGGAGAGTAAGGCAAACTGAGCCAAAGCAGGTGATTTTTTTTTTCTGTCAGCACTCTCCTAAGCCTTTCATCTCCTGTTCCAGATTTGTTGTGGGACCTTCTCACGTTTTCTTTCTTGGTTCAGTGTGTCCTGTGAATTTCCATGAGAGGAGCGCCAGCAAGGTTTTTAGGAACTTCAGCTCCATTCTCTGCTTGCTGGTGGCTGTGTCTGCTGACCAGGGGTCCTCCAAGGTGCTCTGTGGATGTGGCCTGATAGCATCTGGATCTGGGTGCAACATCTCTGATACCTTCCCTGCAAGTCACAGGCCCGCTAGACATGCATGAAGGCTAGCTGTAGTGCTCAAATTCTTGCTTTGACAAAATGTTAAATACTGCTTGCCAGCTACAATTCCTCATGCATCTCGTGCAGAGACACATGCTTGTTTTTTGTTTGTTTTTTTTCTCAGCTCAGAACAGGGCAGAAAACTTTCTACTTACCTGAATCCAGATCTAACTTTTCTGTTGCCTTTCTGCTCTCTTGCCATTCATGATCCTTCCTCACTAGGCTCTGTTGTCCTGAGTTTGCTTTAATCCTGACACTTGTTTGTAAACTTCTAATAGGGATGGGCATTGACTTAGCTTTTTGATGAGCTCTCCAGATCTGGTTATTTTAGAACAGATGTTACTCATCTCCGTTTTCTTTCAACAGATGATCTTTATATTCAGCAGTTCATGCTGATTTAAAAAAAAATAATATGCATTTACAGTTGTTCAAGTTAAATGAATCAATAAATTGTAATTTAATTTACTGATTGCTAGGGAACATAACTGTCTACATAAATCTGTATCTGAAAGTAAACCAGATATTTCATGTAACTTAGTTTATTTCACTAGCATTCTGTTTAAATACTAATTTATTTTTATTTCATTAGTTGGCAGAAATTTCTGAATATTCATCTGACAATGACTGTGTGGAAGAATTGGGCACGCAGGCTGCTGATCCAGGATTCATTAAGAAATTGCAGTCGAGTTTCCCATCAAGTGTGGGAGAAGTTGCAGCAAGACCTGCCAGTGATTGGCTCAAGTCTGCACAGGCCCTTCTACAAACACCTAAGAAACAGTCAGGCAAGGCCTCAAAAACCCCGGAAGATTCTGCTAAAAAGAGGAAATTACTGAGGTAAAGACACTGTTCTTCTTAAGTGCTTTTTAAATTGTAAATAAAATAATGCAGGTTAACTAAAAGAAGAGTAGGAATGCATTTCAAGGACAAACACTTGAAAGGTGTTTGACAAACAGTAAAAACAAAACTATAATCAAACCTTTCAATCTTGAACTCTAGTATACAATTTGATACAATTTTTGTTATCTCACAAATGCCTTAACTTAGCTCACAAATAAGAGTATGCATACCTTTTTTTAGCTTGTGATCATTTCATTGCTTTGTGCCTCTTCAGATAGCATCTTTTATGCCAAAAAATCAAAGATTTTTTTTGTTCCTTTCTGGATTTGTCGGTGCAAAATTATCCACAATGATATATAAAAGGTGTGCTGAACAATGCAGGATGGAGTAATATTTGAGCAAAAGTGGGATGTGTTTATTTATCTGAAATATAAATCTCTCTGACTAAATTAAATGTATTAAAAAGGTGCTGAACAAAATCCACCTGAGCTGCGGAGGTCTGATGTACACGATCCATTACGTCCCTAGTTAACTGCAATGCAAAAATAGTTGGTTCTTATTTCAAATTCACAAAAGTTGTTTCATGTGGTATTTGTGTGAGCAGGGCTTAAATTATGGGAAGGAAAATCATGAGCAATGCTGCTGTAGATAGCAATTGCATCCTTAGCAATATGGTTCTTTCTGCTGATTTTATAGTTATCAATCAGAAAGAATCCTTGCTTCTGTTAAGTAGCCATATTTTATTTATCTTTTAAAATTTTCTTGACTACTTACACATGCCAACCAAGGGAACAGATTTGAAGCTGCAACAACTTGCAGTGCTTTGCTTGTGCAATCAAGCTTTACTTCTTAGTACTTTAAATGCATGAAGGCAGAACTCTTAACAGGTCAGACCAAAGCTGTACCAAAAATGCTACTGGTGGCCAACAGCAAGTTTATGTGAAGGTAGTAAGAACAGGGCAAATTGCATGGTGGTATTTTACTCAGATGTACTTTGAGCTTTTGGCAGTTTACTGCTCAGGATCTGTATGAGTGTTTTGTTATCCTCCGTGGATTTGTCCTGTAGTTTTCTGAAGCCATAAAAAGCTTTGAGTGTTGCAATAAAATCCCAGTTAGTGGCGACATTGCTTAAACATGGCTTCAGACTGCACCTGTCAGTTTAATTTGATGATTCTGATGGTATCGCTTAGTGCAAAAATGTATTTTTATAGCATAAGTAGTCTGAAATGGATGTCCAGTGGAATAAGCATTTATTCATTTGTAAATTTTCAATACAGAATGCAATTTGGCCAGAATGAATAAAGGAACAAAATTTGCAGGGTGGATTTTTTGTTTTTGTTGTATGCTGGCACTTAGGTTTTCAGTGCTGTGGATTGAAGTTAGATTGGAGAGGGTTGATCATCAGCTGCATGATCAATTAAGTGATAATCTTTTCTTTCTGGTTATATAGCTAAAAGCTATACAGCGTTTTTTGGCTCGTTCTTTCTCCTTCCTTCCTGCCTCTGCTGCAGATTGAGATCATGGCAAAAAAGCAGTAAGCAAGAGAATTCTTGCAGACAGGATCTCTTCCATGAGTTCCCACTTGGACCCTTTGAAATTCTGCAGTGGGTGGAAAAGAGCTTAACCAAGATCTCTTTTTTTCAGACTGGTGCTTAGAAAACTGTGGGTTAGGAAGGAGGAGATAGCAGAGGTGATACAGCCTTTGTCTAACTGTGCAAATTCACAGAATCATTTGAGTTGGAAGGGACCTTTAAAGGTCATCTGTTCCAACTCCTCTGCAATGAACAGGGACACCCACAGCTACATCAGGTTGCTCAGAGTCCCGTCCAGCCTGATTTTGAATGGCTCCAGGGATGGGACACCCACCGTCTCTTTGGACAACCTGTTCCAGTGCTCCGTGTGAGAGATTCTAATCCAAAACCAGATTGTTCTGTTATATGTACTTGATAGAAAAGTGCTGATATGAATAAGCCACCTATGTTATTATTTCCACTTTTTAGAAAAAATAAATTAAAAAAAAATATATATTTTACTGATTGTGATGTGACTGAGCTTGTGATGACCTTCAAAAAATAGAGCTTATCTTAGCTTATTTTTTTGTGAAAAATTACATACCAAGTGTAATAATTTCTTGTGATATTCTTTATGCCTTCTGCTGTCTGCTTTTTTGTTATCTATATCATTTAATTGCAGCTGTGTTCCAGTTACCTCAATGGTTGCATTTTTCTACTCAGCCTCTCTGGCTGGAACACTCTTGTTGCTGAACGAAAAAGTATTGTTTGTTTCATCCTATTAAGGATACAATTGTGATTACAAAAATCGAAGTTTAGCATACATAACATAAATCTTCAGAAATGAGCTGATTATGGATAATTAAAATCTAATAATGCTAGTGTTAGAAATTTGAATGTAAGGTCAACACCTTAGAGTGGAAAGAAAATGAGACCTGTCTCCTCCAAAGGAATGTGGGACATATAGAGTGCTGTGATGTGATGAGTGAAATTTGAAGGGGCGCGATGCAATTGTTCTTACTTAATAGCTCTATGGGGTTTTGGAATGCAATTAGAATCTTCAGAAAAGAAAGGAGTCGTGTAAGCAGTTTTTCCCTCACTTAATTGATCTATTCTGTGCTCTTTTTGCCAAATACAAGCATCTCTTCATATATCCCCTGTATTGTTAGTTCTTGTTTTCAGGATCGTTTAGATGGAGATTGTCCTTCTTTCTGCACTGAACTGCAGCATAGAGATGGTAGTCAGTATTGCCATGTTTTTCAGATATGTTGGAGGCCTGAGTCAGGTTCTTGAGTTCCCTGCAGGGCACTGCTGTAGGAGGTGCCAGTCAGATCTGCTATGCTGGTAGCAAAATGAAATGTTTTGTTTACCACCATAAAACTGTAAATCTGGGACATCCTCACCTTAAACGCTGGCTTTGTGTGCTATCTTGAGTAGCCACTTTCGTTTAATTTAAATAAAAATGGAATCAGAGTGAGTGGAAGTAGTATCATTTTCCAAGATGTTCTGAGATATAAATGCCACCGTGCTGCACTGATAAGCTATTAAGATAGCTGATGAGGAAGTACTAGTAGTGGCATTTGATACAGAGATGAGTTGGCTTGGTGATTAGGTCAAGAGGTATTGGTTTTAGATGCTCTTGCCCTTTTATTCAACCACAAAGATTTGATTTCTCAGCAAGGTATAGACTACCCTTGCTTCTGTATAAGCTGCCTGCTGACAGCAATGAGTATTATGGTAGAATGGCAGCAAATAAAAATCTCCCACAAATGATTTGCAAAGCTAAGGGAGAAGGGAGTATGTCCTGCAAATACTAGTTTTCAGAAAGCTCTTTTCAGATTATGAATTCATGTTACAAGGAGAAATGTGTAAACTGTGCTAATTCCAAGTCACTCAAGTATCCCTCATTAACAAAGGAAGAAATTAAGAATCTGTTGGAAGTCTCAACATTTGTTACATAGGATAAACCAGTCACCACATTTATTCAGTATCTGTAAACAAGAAAACCCAAAATGCATTCACTCAGTGTTTCCTGTCTACAGGAAGACCTCTAGGAGGCTTTATGAATTGTTTATTTTTTCAAACAGAATTTTATTTCCGTCAGCCAAAACAGTCTGGCTTTCAGCACAGGAAATGGATATCTTACATTATATAATGTCAGCTCTACTTCAGAATCTGTCATGTTGCAACTGCTTTTAGTTGTGTAGAAGTAACTGCTTTAGGTTTGGATCAAGGGTAGGTACTTGTTCTCAATGACATTGATTTTCTTGTTAATGTTGTGTGAGACTTTTTAGCTTAATAGTGAAATAAAAATCTTAGGAAAATAGCATTTAATTCTCTTATATTAATCAGTAGATCACCAACAGATTTGATCTGCTATGTTTAACTTCTCATTATCGGAAAAGGAGACAATTACAGAATGTCCTGGTTCTACATGCAATAAAATGATCACATAGGCCAACTGAGATCCTGAATGTAAAGAGAAGAAGGAGTTGGCACAAATGAAGCAAGCCTTACAATTGGATCTGTTTTTCTCAGATGCATCCATAAATAGCACAAGAGTATAACAACCACAAACTAGCTCTTTTAAGCCTAGTGATCTTAGGCTGAAGTCCTTACTGTTGAATGAAATTGTACTTGTTAGTGAATTTCTTCTTAGATTAGGAGAATATAACTGAAGAATATCATGGCTGCACTATAGATGTGCCATTTGTAATCACTGAAAATTCACACGGGCAGTCTATTAGTCACTTACTGAATGCTAAAATGTCTTTTCTTACAAACAAACAAAAAACCCAACAAACAGATGTTTTAAATGGGCTAGAAGACTTGTTAAAAGGAGATAAGTCTTTAAATAAGTGAACAAATAATTTTTTTTCCTTACTGTGACAAATTTTCCAAATTTCATATGCAGTACATCTTACTGCTTGAAATGGTTGAAGCAAGATGTAGTTGTTCTCTATTGAACAGGAGTACTTTGATGGGTTTGATTAGTTTAATCTTAAAATTTGCTTTTTGTGCAAGAGCTGCACTCAGAGAACCAAAACCTTCAGAACTGTGAAGAGAGCTGTTCCTTTATCTAGTGGGGCAAGGCTGTTCCTATCAAAACTGGTTCCTGCACCACTTTCCTCTTAAATTTGTGTCACTCTGTTCTATGAGAAATGGTGTGTGTGAGTCTGGCACTTGATTAATTTATTTATTAATACCTCCCAAAAAGGGATTACTTATTTCTGTGAATGAAGTCCCTCCATTAAATCATCTTAATTCTGGTGAGTGCTGTAAGAGGCAGGGCAATCTGAATATATATTTTTTTTCTACATTATAGCCTGAAGGGCCAGAGGGCTGTGCTGAACTTTATCAGAAACTGGGAAGAAGGATAATCAATGCTTTAAAAATTAGGAAAAAAGCAGGCCTCAAAGTCTGCGTGTTTCAAAAGTTGTTCCTAAATTCTTTCATATGTGCTCAGAGAGATAACTAGCCTAAGATGTGGGAAAATCAACTGCCTATAAAGTTATATGTCGATATTTTTGCTGGGGAATTTGTGAAACCTGGAAAGTGCTTGCTTGCACTGTTCTTGACTATTGTGGCTGTCATCCCTCTCAGCTCTCTTCCTCTGTATTGTTTGAGGCTACAAGGACCTGTAAACAAAATCTCACTACACAGGGATGATGAAGCTCTGGCCTCAATTACAAAGAACCATTTCTGACCTGTAACTTGTGGATGCCCCATCCCTGTATGCAACTTTTTAGGAGTAACTGCAGTGTGATGCAAAAATATTACATGAAAAAGTTGAATTGTTGAAAGTGGAATGAGGACACATCCAGTTTACATTGTGTGGAATTTACAGCTGGGGACTCTGTAAGTCATCTAGATGGTTGCTTCTCTCTCAGGCAGTTGCTGAATGAGACCTCAAGCTATGGTGGCTGATGAAGATGGTATCTTTGTTCTGTGCATGTTCTTTGGGGATGAGCATCTTTGTGGAACAGCTGGTTAAAATAAAAGAAATACATGCAAACCAGAAAAGACCTCTAACTTTTTTAACTGTTTTAAGAGAGTCTGATTCTTAGAATTCTTAAAGCTCTGATGAAGGCCTCAGCATGTCTGCCTCATAGACCCAGCTGGTCTAGAAAAAAAACAAAACCTTTCCAAGCGGATACTATAGTTCAGAGAATTGAAATAGGGGTGACTGGTATGCAATAGAAATCAACAACAGTGCAGTTTTCTAAATCATAGAATCATAGAATGGCCTGGGTTGAAAGTGATCATCGAGTTTCAACCCCCCCCTGCTATGTGCAGGGTCATTAGCCACCAGACCTGGCTGCCCAGAGCCACATCCAGCCTGGCTTTGAATGCCTGCAGGGATGGGGCATCCACAACCTCCTTGGGCAACCTGTTCCGGTGTGTCACCACTCTCTGATTGTAAAACTTTCTCCTAATATCTAAGCTAAACCTCCCGTCTTAGTTTAAAACCAATCCCCCTTATCCTATCACTATCAACCCATGTAAACAGTTGTTCCCCCTTCTGTTTATACGCTCCCTTCAAGTAGTGGAAGGCCACAATAAGGTCTCCCCAGAGCCTTTTCCAAGCTAAACAAGCCCAGTTCCCTCAACCTTTCTCCTTAGGAGAGATGCTCCAGCCCTCTGATCATCTCAGTGGTCTTCCTCTGGAGCCACTCGCAGAGCTCCATGTCCTTCCTGTACTGGGGGCCCCACGCCTGGACACAGTACTCCAGATGGGGCCTCACAAGAGCTGAGTAGAGGGACTTTTCATTTAAAAGCATGTAGTGACAGTATGAAGGGAATGGCTTTAAGCAGGGAGAGGGTAGATTTGGACTAGATATTACAAAAGAACTCTTGACTGTGGGGGGTGGTGAGACATTGGAACAGAGTTTGCAGAGAAGCTGTGGATGCTCCTACCCTGGAAGCAATCATGGTCAGGCTGGATGGGGCTTTGTGCAAGCTGGTGTAGTGAGAGGTGTCCCTGCTCATAGCAAGGGGATTGGAGCTAGATGATCTTAAAGATTCCTTCCAACCCAAACCATTCTATTCTGGTGGTGTCCACTTGCTCTAATGAATGGAAAAGGATTCTAGAAAAGTTGTGTTAATTAAACAAGCAGAGTTACCCCAATGATCATCATGTTACTGGTGATTCATCCCAAAGTGGAAGCTTGAATAGGGCTGATCTGTACATGTAAAATTGCTTTCAGATTCTTTGTTACTTCACTAAGTCAACAGCTCCTCTCCTTCACTGGAGATCACATCTTTCATACCTAACCTGTGTAATTTTTCATGCTAAAGAAGCATGTAGTAGCGACTGTCAGCACTCAGTATTGCTTACTATTATGCAACCTGAAAACATCTGAGGGCTTTACAGTGTTGACAAATGCCAACATGCACCCTAGAAAGTGGAACTGGACAGCTGAAAGTTGCAGAAGTTATTTAACTAGTTAACTTAGAAGTGTGGGTAGAGATCTGTCATTGCTTTGAAAAGAAAAAATGAGGCCAAGTGCCCAGTCCTGAGATGGATACATGTATTTGTGCAATCCTTAGTGTTTTGAAATATGCAGAGTAATGTGTATGAGGAGATAACTTAATCAGAGATGCTTATGTGTTCACAGCTCTTACATTTGGATGAAGTCCGAGAAACTAAGTTTAGATTAATTTAATTTTGTGAGGTTATTTTCAGTAATTGCCCTACTAAATTAAAACTTCGTTACATGAACACAGGAAGAGCTCCAGCACTCCAAAAAAGATTGAAAGTGACTTTTTAAAACTCACCCTACTCATTAACGCTCTTTTTTTTTCCCCTTCTATTAACCTGACTGGAGTTGGAAGCTGGGGACCAGCGATATGTCTGTTCCAGCTGTGTTATCTTTTGGATTTACCTTTTGGATAGCGCTTGTGTGATGGTACAAAACATCTGAATCTTGCTGTTTGTTTGTGCAAACCAACAGCCCCAAGAAACCAAGCTTTTAGCCCAGACACAGAGCTTTCTTTTTGGTCATCAAACCCACCCTTAGTGTGGATGTCGTTCAACGTGGGCAGCAGTGGCAATGCGTATTTTAAATGAGTAGTTCAACAAGCTCAGATTTAATAGGGAAGTGGTTCATGAATTTCTGCTTGTTAAATATGACTGCCTTAAGGAATTAAAAAAAAAAAATAGTTAAGAGTTGCATGATTAAAAATAAAAAGGTTTTGACTGGTTGAGATTATATCTGAGCGGTTTGGCTTCACTGAGCAGCCTTTGCATTAATTTTTTGCCAAATGCACTACATTTGCTTATGATAAAACATTGTTTTGGGGTCAAATTTGAAGTGCTGGTCAGTAAGATATGCATCTCAGATTATAGCTTTTGTCATTTAAATACAGACCATTGGCTTCCTTGATTGCAAAAATCTGAACTAGTAATCAAAACACATTTTCCAATTTGAGATAAATATACACCAGATGGTGGGTTTGTCATCTAGGACAATTAAGTGTATCATAAGGGCTAGATATGTGTGAAAGAGGGAACTGGATATTTAAAAAAAATAAAATAGCGATTGGAAGTGTTGCTCTTTCCTAAGCAAGGAGTTTGGTTTTACTGTGGAGTTGGCACCTGCTCAGTATCACACTGCTTCCAGTGAGCTCTGTTACCTTTTCTCTATACAGCAAAGAGTGAGTCTGTGTAGTTCGTAATATCTCACAGTGTATACATGAACACTTTCACCAGTGTGGGCATCTGTATTGTAGGAGAGGAAATTTATAGATCTCAGGTGTCGTCGTCTTAAAAACTGCCAAACTCTGCAAAAGAAAGCACCTTTTTTTCTTCAGTTTCTTTGCTTTAAGTGTAGTGGGGTTCATTCTCCTGCGTTTGGAGCAGTATTTAAATTTCTTTTTTTCATTTCTACTTTTTAAAAGAAATGAACCATAAACAGCCGGCTCAATTGCTACATAAATTCCTTTTGTGCATGGCATGTCCTTGAACTGTATTTTCCCAGTTTCACAGTGTATAAAACAGGCAAGGGAGGGGAGGAGGGGGGACGGCAGTTCCAGTGACCAGCCGAGAACATTTCATAAATGCATTTTTTGTTACATTTTATATCCTGTAACCAAGCAGATGCAAAATGCATTATGCTTGCAGTTTACGTTATTTTAACTGCATTTGGAATTGGAATTGAAGGATGAGTATTAATAAATATATATATATATTTATTATCAGCACGAAGGCCTGCGAGAGAAAGACATGATTTTATTCTTCATAGACCCTGTGATAACTGTTGTTCTAATACAGACGTGATTAGCAAATCAGTAATGAAGTGTCAAATAGCTTCCTTGGCAGACACATCTGGTCTGAAACAGTGGGGGTTTTTTTGCCTTTTTTTTTTTTAATTCCTGCTGTGTGCCTCAAAACCAGGAACTTGCTTTCTTTCGTGCTACAGTGCTTCTGCCATAGGTGAAGTAGGAGTGGGCTTTCAGAAGAGTAGGGACTGACTAGGCACAATTGCAACCCTAATCAGGAAGAGTGGGGAGGAAAGTCCCTGGGGACTTTCAAGGTGAGGCTGGATCAGGCCCTGGGCAACCTGATCTAGCTGTGGTGTCTCAGTTCGCTGTAGGGGAATCAGACTAGATGGCCATTGAAGGTCCCTTCCAACTCTTAAGGATTCTATGATTGTATGGTTCTAAATTACGCTGTGAGCTGGTTTTTTTGTGCCTTAAGCATTATAAGAAAGTGCATTTATTTGAATGCTCTTTGTGGAAGGAATGAAATAGAGTTTTGGAATGCTTCTTCTGAGCAGTTTTCTTCCAGAAGAAATGTTTTTTAGCTCCTAGCTCTTCTGTTTATTGCTGTAGTCCAACTCTCTGTATAGAGCTCAGTCTCAGACTCAAGCAAGCAAACTCCAAATGCATGTAGCTGCTGTATTTCCAGGTGTAGCTGAAGTGAACGGTGTTCTAGTATGGCTTGGGTAGATCATGCAGCAGAGCTGAACAAAGAACTACATCCAAGTATGGCAGTCTGGCAAGAAGAAAAACTGGGTGGGCAGGTTGCTGGTGTTTGTAGAAGCTTTTTGTCCACAGTTACTGGAGTGCAGTAATGCTTGAATATTCAAGTTTGAGGTAAACGTGGCCGAGCAAAATGTTAACAGCAGCAGATCAAGTTGTCCTGTACAAAGTTGTGTTTGACTTGACCCTGCTGCATACTGAAGTATCCATTGCATTTTTCTGTATTAGTTGACTCTGTTTCATGATTCTTGCTGAAAGTGGTTCATGTTATTAAGCTTTTTATAAGTTCTCTGGAGCCCAAAGTTTCTTAAGTATTTCTGTCAGTGTTCTTGCTTGATACAGCAAGACCTGTAGCTTTTTGAGAGAAGGTTCTTTTTTTTTGGGAATCTGGGGATTCTTTCCTCCTCTGGAAGATAGTAAATTAGAGTTTTCCTCTTCTACAGCTGAGGGGATTCTGGGAAGAGACTGCAGTAATGTAAACCATGTAACTTCCATGAATCATTCTGGGTAAAGCATGGCTCTTAAATTTGAGTATCCATTCTGTGGTCTTTTCTACTAAGGTACCATGCTATCTACTAAGTCTTAAGGTAGTTATGGTTTTGCAAATTAGATAGTTGGTTAACTAGAAAATCAGCTGAGACTGATAATTTGTTTTTATGTAACCTGTTGATTTATCTGCAGTTGAAAAATCTATTAGTAATTTCTAACCAAAGATTTTTAGTGCTTAGCCTTTTTAGCTCCTTGTTGGTTTTCACAGGTGTGAGTGCTCCCAGTTTCTCATCTGCAGCATCAGCTTTACCAAGCTATGTGAACTACATTCTAAAATAATAACCCCATTCATATGCACAAATAAGGTGGTCTTGTGCTCCCTTTTTGATTCCTAAACCAAGTTTACCTAAGGACACATTGCAGCTTAGTGGAAGCCCTTATTAATATACTAAATTTTTCTTGTAGTGGGGCAACTTAATGTTAAGGAAATAATATTTTATTTTTTAAATAAAAATAATTTGTTTGAAGTCAGAGAGAAATGCACAAATACCCTCATACTGTCCTTAAGTTCATTGCAACAACTGAAGGACATCTTCTATGACAATATTCTTTCTTTTAAGATGATAAATTGATGTACCTTTGATTGGAATCCAAGGGATAGGAATTGCTTTAGTGTTACCTTAAATGTGTGTGGTTTAGATGCCACTCCTCTGCTCCTCACCTTGGGAATGCCAAATTAATTCCATCTTGGAGAGTGTTCAGACCACTGAAACTGCACACTTGACCCAGCTTGTGAAATGAATCACAGGGTCAAGTATGGGTAAAAGAATATTTCTGTGATCACTCCTTGCCAACAGACAAACAAATCTAGGAGGAAAAAACCCAACCTGTTACAACTAGTGGCTACACTAAACCATTTGGGATGTTTGTTTCAAATTCAAAACTGTCTGTAGTAGCTGTCACAGTAAGTGCAGAGAAGTTGGGGATCTTTCTTTACAGTGCTTGTGTAAAGATTGAGACATGACTGAAAACTTGAGGGTTATGGACTCCCAGATAGTGGAAAATGTTTTATTGTGTGTATTGATTCTATACATCTAATGAAACACGTGGTTATCCTCTGGGACAAACTGGGAGAGCTAGTCTGTAAAATGTAATGCTACTGTATGTTTCTGTCATTAGCGGCCAAATTGAACACCTCCACCCTGGAGGTGTTCAAGGCCAGGCTGGATGGAGCTTTGAGTACCCTGGTGTAGTGGGAGGTGTTTCTGTCTATAGCAGGGGGATGGAGCTAGATGGTCTTAAAGCTCCCTTCCAACCCAAACCATTCTATGATATTCCATTAGTCCTATGGTTTCTCACTTGGCAAATCTGATTATTGGCAAAACTGAGCATTTCTTCCTTCTCTGCAGGGGAGGGCTGGCTGAGAGGTTGTGTCGACTGCAGAACAGAGAAAGATCTGCTATTAGCTTTTGGAGACATCAGTGCATTTCAGATGCTAAAATCCCATCAGGTAAGAAACAGCATACACGTGTAAAAGTACATATATGTATGTGAAATATAAACATATGTATATGAAAGTGCATATATGTATATATGCATGTGGCCTGTTTAGATGTACTACGGAAGTTTATAATTTTATGTTGCCTGAATTGGGCTTAATGTTTTCTTGATGCTTTTGAGTTTGCGATGTCCCTGTTATGAAGACATTTAAATGTAATTGTTAAAAATCTTCTTTTAAGTATCTTCCATCTAGTAGATTCTTTAGAACTCTTTGCTTTCCAACACTTGGGAAAATGGTGTTTCTAGCAGTTGGTAAGACAAGTCAAGGTTAATTTTATGGACGTACATTTTTTTTTGTTCTTATAATCATAGAATCATAGAATCACAAGGTTGGAGACGGCCTTCAGGATCACCTAGTCCAACCATCCTCCCATAATGTCTTTATAGCCACTTCTTCCTCTTTTCTTGACAATTTTTTTTTTAAGACACCCATTTTCATAGGTAATTTTTGAAACTGTGGATGATAGCAAACATAGACAAATGAACACAAGTGTGAAATGAGTGTGAAACATAACTACAGAGACACTCTTCCCAAAAAGAAGGAGTAGGAGTTAAACTAATTAGTTTAAGTGACCGATAGCACCATCTTTCAGTAATATTTTGTAGGAGATAATAGATTTATAGAGTCTAAGAGGCTTTTTTATCAGTTTGTATGTGACTGTAGGCTACAAAATGTCAAGCTTTTATTCTTAAGCCCACTGATTGTTTCTGAGCACATATTCCATTTGTTTTTCAGAAAGTCCTCTGGTCTTAATTTGAAAACATGCGGATAAGGGAATCTATCATTTGCCTTGAGAGTTGTCCTTAATTCCACTCAAATTTTTTGTTTGTTTGTTTCCCAAATCTGGGTTTGTCTGGCTTCAGTTCCCATCTTTTGTTTTTCATAAAGCAGTTCTCCATTGGATTCATGAGCTCTTTAGTATGTGGCATTTTCCTTCTCTGACACTTGCATAGCAAATTCATGCTGCTTCACAAATTTCATAAACTAAACAGAATAAACTCTTTAAGGCATTCTAAATTTTTTTCTTCAATCTTCAAGTGATTTGCATGGCTTTTTACTGCATATTCTCAAACTTTTCACAGGGTCTTAGAAATGAGGGCAGCTACTCCCTATGTATCCTTTCAGTGTCAGTCTTGTCAAAACAGAAGCTCAGCTTCTATGCACTTCTAGGCCTCCTGTGTGTTCAAGGCACTTAGTAAGGACATGGGTCTGGTTTGGTTTTGGTCACAGGATGATTGTCTGATGTGATTCCGTAACTTCTGTAGCTGTTGATTTCTGAGATCAAGTCTCCATTCTCCAGTTACCATTCACTTCTTAAACCTACACAAAGGAAAGTCATTGATGAAACAATTTTAATAATGTTTACTCTCAAATCCTGCTGGAACTGCTGTGCTTTAATTATGGTTTTTCACTGATGAAAAGCTCAAACTGTAACTTATAAAATTAGTTATCTGAAACAGGTTTGTATTCCACAAAGTGGTATCGGAGAACAAGAAGTGTCATTAATCAACTCTCTTCAGAACTGCTATGTTGAATATGATATAGGCATGCTCACTGAAGACTGATCAAGCCTTTTGCAAGTTGTTCATCCTCCACCTGAGTTATTGATGGATAGGAAGTTACTTCCCCGTCCTTACAGTGGTATGAGACCGTCTCCTCGCTTTTTTTCTGAAATGAGGAACAAAAACTGATACTGAATGGCTTTGTCTTCTTAGCAGTTCTTATTACTGTTCTCTGTGCTAACGGGAGTGCAAAGTGACTAATATTCTTTTTCTCTGAACATCACGTTTGTCATTACAAGAACTTGTTTGGCTACTCACCAGTCTGCTGAACTTTAACTATTAGGCTGAAATATTCACAGAATCACAGAATTGTAGAGGATGAAAGGGACCTCTGTACATCATCGATTCCAACTTGTCAACCAAAACATCTGCCTTGGCTAGATTTTTTTCTTTCAGAAAATGAGTCAGAATTAGTTAGAATTTTATGAGGAAAAAGGCTATGGAGAAATATATTGCTCTACTGTAAAGTACACTTTTAAAATTCTGGAGAGTTTATCTTTGGGGTGATTTCATTTTGGGAGAATGTCTCATAAGTCATTTCTGGGATATGCCTTTTGCCGTCATGGTGAAAAAACGTAAGAACTTGGGCAAGTTAGAAATCTCTAGGACAAATTACTGCTTCACTTACTCTGTAAGCATTTGCCAGAACTTACAACTGAATTTCTTTAAGGTGCTGAATATGCCATAATTTAGGAATTTCATTTCCAATTGCCAGTATTTCCAATTACCAATTCTCATTCCAAAACACGAAGATGATAAAATTCACAGTAAAATAGCAGTGATAATATCTGGGGATATTTTTTCTGTCTAGACAAAAATTAGCTTTTCATAGTTTTGTTCTTAGAATAGTCGAACAGTTTGATGTCACCAGAATAAAATTGATGTTTGGTTTGGCAAATGCCAGTCTGAATGGTTGAAATTTTAGTAGTGCAACTAGATAACCTTATGATTGCTTCTAGTCTGAAAGTGTGAAATATCAGTAAAGCAAAAGCATACGACTGTCATCTTCTTAGATTCATACCAGAGATCTCTTACTAACCTGAGTTGCTTCTTAGATTCATCTCCCTCTCTTTTGCATGGTAATATTTCTAACCCAGGCTGTTTCCAGGACTGCTTGTGATTTCAGCAACAGAAGCGGAGGGAAAAACTTATCAAATGACAGACTGAATTGATTTACCAAAGGAATCTGAAGATTGATGTGGAGGATTGAGGTAACTGTAAGAACCGTCAAGTCATTCTGGGTATTCTGTAGACATGTAGAACAGAAGTTTATCATTAAGACAAAGAGGAGCAATTACAAATGAGATCAGTTTGAGGTCTTCCTTCCACTTATGTCATCGGGAAAACTGTTTCTGGAAGCATGGGCCATTCTTCTTCCCTTTTTAAGCATTTCATGTTATAGAATGTTTTGCTTTTGTTTTGCTGTTATTTGGTTTTCTATTTTATTGATGTCCAAATTACCTCCGAAAAACCCTTTCGGCTGGCTTTAATTTTTTAAATTCTTCTGTTTGTTCCTGTGACCTCTTTTGATAAATATCCAATGTGGTTTGACTGCCTTTTGGCTACTGGAATGAGGCAGCACCTCCAAAAAGAGTGCCTCTTTGCAGCGTGTATTTCTGTATTTTCTGAAGTGCGTGGGGGGGACTGTCCCACTTATGTCAGAATCACTCTGCAGGACAAAAGAATTTGTGTTTTTCCCAGTTAGACAATTTTGCAGTGTTATGCTTGGCAGCCTATCCCTGTATTGGGTTGCTCAAGTGATGGTAGTTTTCTGAAACTGCAGGCAAACATGGAAACAAAGGTATCATACAGCAGAGGTGTGTATTGTGGAGGAAAGTATTTACTACTAATTGTGTTCTTCCTGATGGATAATTCCATTTCTGTAATCAAGGT
Organism: Perdix hodgsoniae; assembly: GCA_035772895.1. Lineage (NCBI taxonomy): Eukaryota > Metazoa > Chordata > Aves > Galliformes > Phasianidae > Perdix > Perdix hodgsoniae. The sequence goes on along the minus strand of JAPSGF010000019.1, from coordinate 7,120,482 downwards.
AATGCTATCACTGAGGTCTGAAAGGAGAGAGCGCAGAAGCTTGCCTGCAGTGCATGGCATTAGCTGGATGCTTATGTGATTTAAAACTAACAGATAAGCATTAGGCTGTTCTCCACAAATCCAGAATTAGTTGTTCTTCACCAGATGCAAAAGGGAGGCTGAAAGGTGTGCAGTCGCCATAAGAGTAAGTCTCTCATCAGTCGAGCTGATGGTTGGAGACTACTGCGTACAAAGGCTTTTAGACCATTTGCAAGCTTTTTTTTTCCCCCCCGTGTTCTGTGCTGCAACTTCCCTGTGAAATTTCCTGTTTGGGCAAAGAGATTTGGACAGTTGAGAGAGGAAAATAAAACCCAACCCTTTTTCCTGTCAACATCTGCTGGTTATATGGGGATTGCATGATGCAGAAGAAAAAGTAGTGCTCTTCTGAGTTATATTTGGAAAACTCTCTTGTCCATAGAAGATAAAAAATGAGACATAAAGCAAACTCTTACATATTCTTTTCAAAAGTAACTTCTGAAAGCTAACTTTCTTGGCATTTTTTTTTTCTTGCAGTTGCTGTTGAAGCACGTTTTTTGTTTAAAATGCAGGCATGAATTATTCTGTAAAGTTTGTAACCAGGTGAGATAACTGGTATTCATTGGTCTGAGATGAAGATTTAGGATGAACCAGCGTGACTGGATTACAACTGAGTGCATTAATTAAACTAAATTGATACCAAGTCCAAACTGAAGGCTTTTTTTTTCTGAACTGCACCTTCCTCTCTGCTCCTCCTTATGATGGGAAGTGATCTGGTGACTGAAGCAAGTGTAACATGTCAGGGAAGGAGAGTGAAGCCTTGAAGCTGAGGACTTGATGCATAGTAGTGCATTTTCAGGGAGGCTGAAAGGCTTACAGAAGAGGATATCTCTCGCATTCCAGTTTGGGTGACTAGTTACAGTGTGGGAGAAGAAGAGATTTTAGCTGCTTGAATGCGATGAGGCTTGCACAAAACTTTGTCTATGGACAAAGAAAAGAAGGATAGTCCTTAATATACTTTCCTGTATGCAAATTTAACCCATGCAAAATTCTTCTAAAAAAATACAAAAGCCCCAGCTTTCTTAGTTATTACTAATTCTTTGTTCTTGCTAATTTAATTAGTCTTGAGTTAATATAAATTAAATAAATGGCAAGTAGCCAAATTTGCTGTTTTTTTGATTATTTTTTTTTGCCTGAACATGTCACAGCACTGGGAGGGAAAAATCAAGTATAAACTTGTCTTTTTCAAACAAGAATTCTCTGAATTATTTGTGTTTTCTTATGAGAAACAATAATGGCATGCACAATCACTCTAGCTTATATTTGTTCTTATAAAGAGTGTATAATGCTTAAAGCAGGGCCAAATTCAGCAGCCTCTTTTGAATATAGATGCGGGAAGAATCCATCATATATGCATGTTTGGTGTGTTTTTGAGAAACATCTTTCAGAATGGCTTCAGAAGCTACCGGTCCAGGAAGAATAACATGTATGGTTCAGAATAGCAACCAGATGGTTTTGTACGGGCTGTGAAAATGTTGGAATCTTAGTGCTGTTTCTTGGCTTTAAACGTTGACTTTTGGATTGCAAGGGTCTTCTTGGTATATGTTGGATTGCTGACTTTGTTATGCCTACACCTGCAGTCTTTTGCATGAGGCAGAACAAAGAACAATAATGGGTGCCAAGCAAAAGAATGTTTCTTTTCATTTGGTGCCTGTAATTTGACATTTTATACTTACAGGAATGAAAGTAGAACTTTGGTCTGAACCAGAAAATGTAGGCTTGGCTATTTTTCCACTGCAAATAATAAGTGCTGTCCCAAGAGGGTGTCTAATATCTCAGAGTCATGGAATGGCTTGTGTTGGATCATTTGCATTGGATCAACACCTTAAAGATCATTTAGTTCCAACCCCCTACTTTGGGCAGGATTGCTACCCACTAGATCAGGCTTCATCCAATCTGGCCTTGAACACTTTCAGGAATGGGGGGGGGAGGTTTGTCTTTAGCAAGGTCCTTCTAAAGGTAGAATGATTCTGTGATGGGGTTCTGTAGTTCTATGCTAGACAGTCAAAAGTTAAATGTTCTTAGGATCAAATAATACTTTTGAAAACAAAAAATAACTGAGGGACTACTATGGGAATTGATGCAAGTTGACTTCAGTAAACAAGGCATTAAGGAGTCTCCTTTGTTTCTTTATACTTCCATAATGTAGATCTGATCTGATCAAGCCATCACAACTGGATGCAGAAATTAACTTTCATTCTTATATGAAAGACTGTTCTCAGTGTGAATTGCACAAAATTTTTGGTTTTTTTTCAGTTAGAAATTTATAAAAATATTCAGCTAGGATTAATAGACCTGATTGTAATGCCTGTAGTTCTTGTAGTTCATACTTCTAAAGAACTTGTCATATAACTAGAAGTGTTACTCAAATTTTTGGACACATTTTTTTAGAAATATCAGTTATGTTAGGTTCAATACAACTCTGTTTCTAAACTGCAGTTTGTATATATAATTTGTGATTGATAACCGAGTGAAAGTAACAGTTTTTTCTTAAAATTATCTGTCTTTCAGATATCTTAATGATATCATTAATATCAAGAACTGTACATCATGACAATTTATCTGGTAAGAAGAAATACGGATTGTCCTGTCTGCCTTTGCACAAAATATTTTTTAGCAAATTTTCAATGATTAATGTACCTTAAGGCATTGTTATCCTTCTCCCAGTTCCTTGGATTTTCTTATGAGTTTGTCTCAGGTTTTTTTGTTGTGCTCTTTGGTGCTTTTTTTTTCTGGGGGGGGGGGAGAAGGGAGGTGTGTGAAGGGGAAACTCTCTCTATTTGTATGAGTGTTACTATTTAATTTAATTTTAAAGGAAGGTACTGAAGTACTCTTCCTTTTGCCTCTTATCTTGCTTACTTGGTTTTTATTTCATCCAATATGTCTTGCGCTGCAAGACTTGTGGCTGAGGAATTTCCAAAGTGTTCCTTTCTCTTTTTTTGTTGTTCTGGTTTTGTATGACAGTCCACGTGTGTATTTACTGGTAAGTATGGATGTTCTTTATTACTAAAGACTGTTATACTATTGCAGTAATAATGCTTTCCATCGTGCTCACATAGGAGCGTTTTTTTATCAGAATGCTCAAAGGAGCAGAGTTGTACACTACTTAATATTTTGGTAAACAACAGGTCTTTAAGTCTACAAACAGGTACTAGTAGGGTTGATTCTTCATGCTTATATTTCATTGTTTTCATCACTGGTTCTTACTTTGACCTTTGTGAAAAATTATTTCTACCTTGTGTCATCGTTGTATTCAGACTGAAGATGGTTGCATCACATCCTTCTATCCTGTGAGTGAGACACATTCCCTGGACAGTGCAAAATTTTTAAATTCTCACAAAAGAATGGAAAAATCCAGAAATTCAGTAATAAACGTTGCCTGGTTTTGGTTTTCACAGATTTTCTTGAACTTGCTGGTGCTGCTTTTTTTCCTTCCTCCCTTTTATTGTTGTTATTGTTGCTGCTTCTGTGGAGACAAGACTTCTCCTTGTCTTCTAGAGGGGGAGGATTTTTATAACAGACAGTGAAAGCAACACAAGGTTCCATCACTTCTGAGGAACACCTGGTGCTGGAAGCTCTATCTTCTTCCTTTCTCTCTGAACCATGACAAGCTTGAGCTAACATGCACAGAGGCATGTTGGGTGTCCCAGCTAGCACATTCCAATCATGTAGAACACAGTAAATGAGCTCCACCCCTGCATTCCCCTCAGAACCTGAGAAGTATTACACATTCCAGTTTCTGCTCCCCATGCTTTTATCTTCATTCTGTCGATCTTGTATGGACCACTACCAGGGTTCTGTCACCTTTACTATGAAGATAACCTTTTTCTTATGAGGGCTTTCCATTTAGGGCTGTAGGAGCTGTTTTTGAACATTTGAACAGTAATGTCTTAGCAAAATTCATGTGAGTAATATGAAACTGCCTGCATTAGAAATAGTGTGGCCAGCAGGAGCAGGGAGGTGATCATCCCCCTGTACTCAGCACTGGTCACACCTTGAGTACTGTGTTCAGTTTTGGACCCCTCACTACAGGAAAGACATTGAGGCCCTGGAACGTGTCCAGAGAAGGGCAACAAAACTGGTGAGGGGTCTGGAGCACAGATCTTATGAGGAGTGGCTGAGGGAGCTGGGATTGTTTAGTCCGGAGAAGAGGAGGCTCGGGGGAGACCTCATCGCACTCTACAACTTCCTGAAGGGAGGTTGTGGTGAAGGGGGTTTGGCCTCTTCCCCCCAGGCAACAAACAAAACCTGGGGAAATGGCCACAAGTTGTACCAGAGGAGGCTTAGGTTGGACATGAGGAAGAACTTTTTCTCTCAGAGAGTGGTCAGGCACTGGAATGGCTGCCAAGGGAGGTGGTGGAGTCTCTGTCCCTGGCAGCGTTCAAGAGGCGTCTGGATGAGGAGCTGCGAGATCTGGTTTAGTGCTTGTGGTGGCAGTGGTAATGTGAAAATGGTTGGACTAGATCTTATAGGTCATTACCTTGTAATTCTATGATTCTATGAAATCTGTGGTCCTGTTGATGTCAATATGTGATGTATTTTTCCACATCAGTCCCAAGGACCCTGTGTTTGCAGCCTGTCCAGTGTCTCATCGGTGTGTAGTAAAAGCAATAAAATATGCAGTCCCCAAGAGGTCATTACTTCTTTTTATCTCATTGATAGTTACAGAATTATTAAAGCAAACTTCAGAGTTGTATTTTGGGCACTGAATGTAATTTTGTTTTACCTCTATCTATTATGACTGTGCTCTTCAGTTTTTTTCCTTCTCTCAAGAATTCTCTTTGGTTGTTAAGAGTGAAAACAGACTAGCTTTCTTCTTAAGATCCCTAAAAGCTGCCTTTGGCATGGCCAGTGCATCCTTTGTGTTCATTCACTGTTGGAGTGGCTCTGTGGCTTAAATATATGCATCTGTAATGCTATTTTGTTAGGCCTGAAAATTGTTGTGGGCCTTCACTCAGACTGTGGAGTCATGCTGAAGTTTTTAAAATGTTTGACATCTCAAGGTCCATGATCTCCAAAGGAACAGAGAATCTTTTATTTTTAATCCTTCTGGAATTCAGGGTAATGTGGAACATCTGCCACGTGTTGTATTAAAACATTTTTTGTTCTCATGGTATATATATAGATACTGAAGGGCAGCATCACCCTGTGTACTGAGATAAAAAAAACAAACACAAAAACAAATGAAAGGAACTTAGCAGGGTTTGTTCATCTCCCAGATGTCTGAAATAACATTATGGATGAACTGAGTTACCTCATGTCCAGGTTTCACATTGGAATGAGAGACCAATGTCTCAGAGGTCATTTGAAATTAAATAATTAACTAGAGACATGAGAGCAAATTTGCTAAATGGACAAACCCAAAATTTCACGTAGCTTAGAATCCTCTTTCTGGCTGTGGCAAAAGCTTGCTGAATGCCTGACAAGGCTTAGGAAAAACAATATATCATGATATGTCTCTCAAAGTATTCTCTTAACTTGCACAGATATCTGACTTGAGGTCTTCCTGATCCAGAGATGATAACTACATTCTTTGTTGTCCTGAATAACCTTTTTCCTTTTACCAAGAAGCTGCTCTTGGTTGTTTTCGTGAACCTGTAATCAAAAGAGCTCCATATTATAAACACATATGAGCTCCATATTATAAACACTGAAAGCAGTGCCTCTTATTTTATCATGTCCTGTGACATTAGAGGCAGATGACTGTGGTATGGCGGTAAAGGCTGAACCTTCCCAGTGTTTTGTAACATTTTGTTGCCATCCGAGAGATGACAGCAGAGGGGCAGCCTGACACAATAGTGTCTGACACGGGAGTGTGTATGGAGCAAAGGTGTGGAATTGAATTCTTCCACGCTGAAAAAATAACATCTGTCATCAGTGCTTGCTGAATGTTTATGGTGACCAAGCAGTAGATGTTGCCACGGTTGAGGTGGAAGGTGGTTCATTTCAGCAGCGGTGACAGTGGAGTGAAAGACAAGCCGTGTTCCAGGTGGCTGTGTAGATTTTTTTGTGTGCAGCATGCAGGTTGTTGTTCATTGCTGGTGGAAGTGCATAGCTAATGGTAGTGACTGTGTTAAAAAGTAGTGTTTTGTAGCTGAGAACTTGCTGTACAACTTGGTGTTGTAGTTTCCGTGGGAACAAATAAGAGGCATTACTTTCAGAGCAATCTAGTGACAAGCCAGTTTTTTCTTCTTTTTCCAGGAAGGATGCTCAAGGTTCTTGTGGCTGAGGGGTTTGCAAATATGCCCAAGTTGCCAAATTTATTGAATTATTACTGTTTCCAAAAAGATATTTCCTTGTGATTTCTCAGATTTGGCTAACAGTAACAAAGAGCTGTTGATGTTCTGTTTGCCTGGTTCTGGATGCTTTCATCGTCTGTCCCTGATGAGTGTGAAGTTCATTCCACCTGTGCATTCTGAAGGGGCTATGCTGCATCTCCTTATGCCAGGGATACTGACTGGCTTCTTGTCAGAGCCATCTCCTGCCTGCAAGGTGAGAGAAGCCCTTGTCAGGCTTCTCCAGGGCTACTTCCCAGCTTAAAAGGCTTGTTCTTCCCACCAGTCAGCTTGTCATGCTGGTTTCACTAGGTCTGCACATTTGTATTTGTGAGATCTGGAGGAATACATTTGTTTCATCACAGTTCATCTAGCAATGTTTTCCATCCAATGATTGGCACTTATCATGGTGAAGCATTCTGCAAAGGGCTGATGTGATGTTTCAGGTGAAAGCGGACCCAGCTTATCATTGGTACTTGATATATTTTTTTTTCTTGTTGGTCACAGGAGGACTTGGGTGCCTTTTGGATGATTAATTGCTAGCATGTTGCATCTCTTTGTGTAGGTTTCTGGTCTTGATGCAAACTGTTAGCATTGAGGGAGTGTTGCGAGCTCTGGCTGATTTCCTCTCCTTTTAAATGGTGCCATTTAGAGGAAGGAAGTTGTACAACCTAAATGCACCTTCAAAGTCCATACTCAACCAGTTATGTCAGTACTTTTCTCTCTCTTCATGACATCTCAAACTTGATGTGTCAAGGACTGACTTTACACTTTGTGCCCCTGGAGTCTCATTGTAATCATGGGTCCAGATGCTTCAAATGACCCTTAAGTCTGTATAAGTGAGTGTCTTCTAACTTTTCCACTAGCTGCATGAAGACTGCTGCAGGATGCTGTTGGAAAGGCATCTGGCACCAAAGGTGGACTTTGTTAAGCAGACCTCAATTTGCTGCTTGAATGAAGGATTTTTAAATGCGTCCGGACAGGTGTGTACTCACTCTTTGTGAATGTGCATAGTGACTTTTCTTTTAATGGGAGAAGAAAGGTTAGCTTCATGTGAATAAACTGAAGTTTTTGAAATGAGCATTCCATAGATACTTGTAATTATTCCTTCTTCGGTCCCAAAGGAGCTTCTCAAGGACAGTCCAACATGGACATTGTAGGGGATGAGAAGTAATTGGATACTATTTGCAAATATACACCCTCAAGATTTAGTCAAACTCAATTCATTCAGCCTGGTTGGTCTGTCATTGGAAAGAGCATTTAGCAATTGTCCCCCTGTCCCTTCATGCCCTCCCCTTTATGTTGTTGTTGTTCACCTCTTCTTTCCCTAGAATCCACTCTTATGCTTCAGTGACTTTACTGTTAGCAGGATTAGCTCACTGATTTTTGGAGAAAAGTAACAGTGAAGAAGGAAATCCTTGTGCTCCAGACAGCAGAGTAAGGCATGAAGAAATATGCAGTGTAGGAATGGGCAGGGCTGCACCGCAGTTACTGCTCAAAAGTTTTTAATATTGGATATTGCCATGAGAACTGTGCATCTGAAGGCTTCAGTTTCTTAGACTAATTATTTTGTGAGTGAAATGAAGTGAATTTATCAAGTGAGAACTTCTGTGAATTATCCAAGGGTGAGAGAGGACACTGCAAAACCTTAAGGTGTAAGGTTTTCACACAAGTGAACAAACAAGTGAACTCCTCTAGAAGCTGTAGAAATTGCAGTGATCCAGCCCATCTCCTCACCCACAAACTCTCCCTTCAGTTTGCAGCCACACATTTGATTTATTTTTGATTGGCATAACAACGCAGGAGCCAAATGAGTTAAAAATAAAGTTACATTCTGAACTTTGATGTTTCATCACATGCCAAGAATTCAAAAAGCTTTGCTATGTTGTTCGAGAAAGCATTCTATCATCAGCAGTAATAATAATTTGAGCAATTAAATTAAGCTATCTCCGGGCATCTAAATAAACACATAGATTGTGGTTCTGTAGAGTGTGCACATGTGCCAAGTTTGAGACTTGGATTGTTGTTGAAGTTGTGTTGCTTTTAATACAGAGGCATTCTGCTTCATTTAGTATCAGCTTCTAGTGTTTGGGCCAAGTTTGGCTTGCGAGAGATGCCGGTGTCTTTTTAGGGCTTTTTCTCCAAGATCCTTCAAGGGGTTTTCATATAGACAAAGGTTTTGTTATGCCTAGCATTTTTAACTGTTTTCTAATCTGGGATATTTTAAAGAAAAGTATTAAGTTGTCATTCTGTTCTACAATGATTTCTTCAAGCTGGTTTATCAACTGATTAACATTACATGGACATCATTGACCAGTAAGAATTTTCATAAAATTTTGCTCATGAGCAAAACAATGCATTGTTCAGAAGTGATGAAAAGTTCTAGCATTCTAGCATGTTTTTATATATATATATTTTGAGACTGTTGGTGTGCTTCATCATGGACGTTGACATGTTTGTCACTTATTTTTTAAAGTGGGTGAAAATTTGTATTGTGGAGTATGAGTAGAGGTAAATGTTCACCTACTTTGCTTACTTGGGAGGCTGAGATTTTTGTGGTTGGGACAATTTGTTTATGTGTGCCAGATGGCTGGGGGTTGACAGAGGACTACAATTGGAACTAGTCAGGCAAAGTGTAATTCAAGTGTGAATATTCTAAATACTTGCCTTTAGGGATAGAAAACTAGTCCACGCTCACACTGAGCAGAAGTATGCACTTAGGCAGACCTTAGCCAGCAGAGTATTTGGAGGGACAGTGCAGTGTTACAGCTTTCCCTTAGAAGGTGACAGTGGTGAGGTTTGATAGTGGTGGCATCCATCTCTCTTCATCAGTCGATCTCAAAGTACTTGGCAAAAGGGATCTGGCAAAAAGCATTGGTTCTTTTACTCCTGTTCTGAAGCTCTGGAGAAGGAGGTCAAGCTGTGACGATTTGGACAGAAATGGCTGACATACATTGTATGGGGGAATTCCTGAAGGAACCTTTTATCCTGCTGGAAAATACCAGTTCATGAGAAACAATGCTTTGCAGAAACATGTTGCGTGAGATGAAAAATTGGTTTACAGAAAAGTGGCTTTGAGAAAACTTCAGTTTTGTATTTCAAAATGATTTTATTTCAGTTCTAGCATAAAATGTAATAAAGACGTGGAAATATAAAATGGGCAAAAATATTTATTTATTTTATAGAATTGAACATATTAAATAAATCTGAAAGAATTTAGAACCCAGTTTCTTTGGTTTATGGTTTCCTAAAGGGTTGGGTCATTAGTTTGTTCTGAAGTTTCTCATAAACATAAACTAAAATATTTTGACTTATTTTCCAAAGGAAAGATGTTCACAATTGTGAAATGGGCCTTAAAATGAACAAGCAAATAACTAGAACAGCTCTGCTGTTAAGTTCCAGTACCACGATCACAGTTCCGCCCCCTGCTTCTGCTTTGCTGTGGGAAGATGATAATTTATATCAGCTGTTTTTCTTGGGATACTGTGTTTTTCTTAAATGCAACTTGTGAATCAAAATCAGTAGAATTGGGATACTGCTGCTCCTATTTCTATAGCATCGTGCCTTTCCCCACTAATGATAGCAGAGTTTAGCAGGTGGATAACAACACCAGTGATCAGAGTGCAAATCGGAGTGGAGTTAGGTGAGAAAGAAAGAAGTCTTACATGAAAGGAACACACACAAGTCTGAGTAGATCTGTGCAGACTGCAAAGGGAGCTAGAAGTAATTTTTTAAATAGACAGAAGTGCATAGAATCAAACTGTAGGAGTGCTGGTATATGTTAATGTTGCTTCTCTCCTGTTTGCAGACTGATAAAATGGATAACCAGTTTAGCAATAGCTGCTTTTAGTATATATATCTTAGTCTGTGTTTTTTCACATTGTCTCTGAATATAAAACACTGCTTTTAGATTCTTTAAAATAATGGGTGCTGTCTTAGATTGGAGGGAAAATACCTGCTTACCTTTAACACGGTGTGATTGCTTAAAACTTCATTTAGGTGTGTTATGCTCATGTGTGGCTTTTTTGCAGATCAGAAAGAAAAGGAGAGAGCAGAACGTGCTTCTTCATTGTGTCGGAATTTTTCTCCTTATCCAAATATTGCTTTTTTTTTTTGAATTTGCAGATAAATCTGGTGTTTTAATTGTGAAGATCTTAGAAATGTTTGAGGAGTGTATGATACAAGTTGCCATCTGCCAGCAGCTGGAAGAGTCTCCTGCTATCATTTCATCCAAAGACCTTGTCATCAATACAAGAGAACCAATAATCAAAGTCCTTTTTGCAAGAGAGACAGCAGCTCACCTGAAGAGTAGGCCACAGGATGTCATCCACATCTATCCCCCATGGTAAGTAGAGAGAGAACTGGTCAGGCTTGCTGTAGTGCTGCAGAATAAGTGGGATGCAGGTACTGTGCTTGTCATATTGCTGTAGAAAAGAGCTTGGAGGGTGCGGAGCAGAGCAATCTTCTGGTTGCTCATCTCTCTCTGCCAGCCTGAGAGACTTTGACAGATACCTTAAAGATAGCTGAGATAACAACTAAATGTGTAATGTAATGCCTCTGGTGTTGCTTGGGGCTTCAGTTTGACTTTCACTTATATTTTTGTGTTTTGAGTGATAGAAAGGCATGAACAATGTCTTATCAATGATAAGGCCAATAAAGTACATACTTTCTCATTGCAAAGTAGTTCAGGAATGCTCATCTGTTGCTGTTAGTGTGGGTATAACGTTTCAGTGGACAAGTCTGTGTTAACTGTATAGCAGTCAGCAAAGGCAGTGCCAACTCAAAAGGGGGAAAAAATGAGATTAACACTGTTTTCTTATGAAATCAGTAAACAAAACATGATGGTTTCACATTGCTGTTGCTGTCAATGTCTTCAGTTCTCCAAATCTCTTCAGAGCAACTTGTTAACCTCTTTTTCAGAACTCTCTAAAATGTTTGGTCTAGCTTTGGGACTTTCCTAAACTGGGTTAGTTTCCTGGTTTTAAGGGGTAGCATAGAGTGGTGAGATTTGTAGTAAACTAACTAGTTGTTAGCAGCTGTAGGTGGGAAGGTCTGAATGTTCAATGAAAAAAACGTCAGTAAAACTCGTAAGTGGGGATATTAGTTCTCTATCTCGCACAAATTATTAAATAGTAGATACTTTTCTTCTAATGGATCAGCATTCATTATCTGAAGGTTTTTTGTTTTTCTCCAAAATACTTTTTCCTATTTTGCAAAGGCCCACATTTATTTATTTATTTAATATCTTAAAGCTATCTTAAGATAGCTACAAATCTGTTCTAGATTCCCTAACTTATAATTTCTCATTTGTTGAAAGAGGTCCAGAAATTAAAGGAATATATATAATGTGGAATTCATGGTGGCTACAGATGCAAGTGCTTATGGGTGAGATGTAAATAGGACAGTAGCCAGAGGAATACAGCTGAATAGAAATAAAATCCTGCTCTGATGTGTCACTGGTCTGTGTTTTTTTTCCCTTCCAGTGGTCAAGCTGCTATTGTTTGGTCTCATTTCCCTTTTCTTTGGAGCTTTGTTACATGCTTTAAACTTGTTTTTGTTTCCTCCTACGTTCTTGTTGTGTCTCTCCCCTACTGATTTCTACCTTAGTTACATTTTTCTCTTTATGTTGTTTCTATACCACAAGACACTGCCACAAAGCTTTCTGTGGAGATCTTGGACCTAACAAAGATTTCAGTAACAGCAAAGCTATTTTAGTTAGGATATGACTGAAATTGTTTTTTCTTTTCCTGAACAGTTGCTATTGGTAAATTTTCAGTGTGTAAGTCTTGAGTTGCTCTAGGTTATTCCTTGTGTGCTACCAGTGCAACTCTGCATTGATAAAATCCTTTACAGGCAACAAGCATCTATAATGGTACAAGTGCAGTATTCTCATCTGTTTGAAAAATGTTCTCAGGTGCTGTGGATGTAAAAACTCATTCTTGTATATATGTAAAGAGTATAAAGTGAGATTTCGTGGGAAAACTTCATTGCTATACTGCTTCTTGGAGTGTTTTTCTGTTTGTTTGTTGGTTTTCTTAGTAGGATGTGCTTTTAACGTAAGCCAAGGGTTATTTCGTAAAAGCAGAGTGTTTTGGCATGGGGCATGTCTGAGTCTCCAGAGTTGCTTTCCGGGCTCTGAAGGCACTTTTTTACTAATCAAATAGGGACAAAATTTCATGATATCTCATCTTTAGTCCTGTTTTATATTGTTTAGGCGTTATCTGAATGTCAGTTGTCTCTGTTCTCTCAAAGAGAAGTGAAAATAAATTGGGCTGGATATCATTAAACTAAACCTACTGGCAGGAGATATGGGGGATATTTTTGTTTTTGATTATTATTTGGCACTTCTAGTTTACATTACTGGGAAATTGGACTCGTACACACAGTGGAAGTTTCATCTATTACATTTCCAAGTTTCTATTCTGTTGAACTCTTGAGAGCTTTTAATGCTGAAACGTAGTTTCTATTACTTTGTATTGAATTTGTACTTCCATTGCCAAAACCAATGCTCTCCTGTCTGGAGTATAGGATTTTGTGATATTTTTAATCTTATGCACTAGAACTGTGTTCTTATATGTATGTACTTTCATGCTTTCAAATTATATTCTTGAGTAGGTAGGTAAAATAGCAGATGCATGGACTGCTGGCTTTGATATGTGGCTGTGTTTCTGAGCAAAGCTTGAGTGCATCATTTTAGAGCCTTTTAGTATTAGACTTTGCTTTTTTAATTGTGTGTGCTGGGAACTTAGCGCACAGCTTGGTATGTGAGATGTCTCAGACAGGAGACTTGCATAAGTACTTTGGGAGATGGTGTTTACGTATTTGTTGACATGATTGTTGGTATTTGATTGTGTACAGAATCTCATAATACTTAAGCACTAGAATGCAAGCCTGTTAATTTAAAAAAATTAAAATACAGGCAGATAGCCAGTTGTAAGTGTCTTATCAATTAAACATTCCTCATGAGAGTGGCCCTACTGACTTCATGGGGGATTTATTTAAGAATTTGTAGGATTGAGTCTGGATTTCTCTGTAGCTGGACATGGATTTCTTCATATCAATGCCTAGCATTAGGGCACATAATACACTGGTCACTTGCTATAGGGAAAACTCTATTAAGCTGATTAACATTTTAAAACCAGTGTGTCTGGTGGACCAAAGAACTCAGCTACCTGTCCTCTGAGTTGTCCCATATGAGCCTGCTCTCATTTGAGGCTGTACTGAGGTATTATTTCAATGCTGTATTTAAATAAAGCTTATTAACTTGGATGCATCACGTGCAAGTATGTTGCACATTTGTGGCTGGAGGTGGTTTGTGCTTGGCCAGCTAGGAATATGACAGACAAGAAGTCAGCCCTGCCTATGCAGGTTTGCCATTGATTGTCATCACAGTGCCTGAGCAACTTCTTGAGTTAAGAATTTGAATATACTTCATAATTTTTACAAACTTATTCTGAATCGTTAAGTGTTTCTAGCAGCTGAAAAAGAAAAAAAGCTTACTGCTGGGTATGTATGCATTGGTTCCTAAGCTTTTATTCACTTCGCAGAAATATGTATTTATCAAAAAGTGATGACTGCTTAACATTTCCAGGACATGTAAGAGTGGGAAGAAAGACCTCTAAGTTTCACTGGAGATGATTTTGTAACTTCAGTTTAACTAGGATTTTTTTAATTACTATTGTTTTTTGTTAAAAAAAAAATAGAATGCAGATTAATATACATAAAGAAAATGATGTGGAGACATGAGTATCCATTTTTCAGCAGACAGTAGACTTTGAGGATAGTTCCCTCCAGCCATTCCAGCCTCCTGCTTCATCCTACACCTGATGTCAAGTATTCAAAATAAATTAACCTGAAGAAAATAGCGCAAATTCTTTTTCTTACTAAATTTAACAACTTTAAAAAGTTTTGTGTGTATTTCTGAAGTGAAACTATTGAAGGGATGTTGATATTTATACAGTCATTGAAAATAACAAAGAGTGATTTGGATAGGCTCAGAGATTCATCCATACCAAGTAAACAATGATCTCTAGCTCAGGAGGTTCACTGATATCTGCTGATATCTGCTGATATCTGGATGGCTGGGAAAGTATGAAGAGGAAAGTACCTCTTTGTGCTCTTATATTGTCTGCAAACACTGACCATTAAGAACTGCAGAAGACAGGATTCGTGGCTGGATAGCTGCTTTTCTCTGTAAAAATTCTCTGTTTAAAAACAATTTGTTTTAGGAACTCAGTATGGGAAGTATATAAAATGCTTAATTCGATGACATCAGCAAGTAACTTGAAAGTTACACTTCAGTTTCTCATAACCTGTGAAACCATGGAGATTAGTAATTACTCAGCTTTGAAAGTGTTCCAGTGCCTGGTGAAAGTGTTTAATGTGAACTTCTCATTTCTACTTGTGTTATATTAGAATCTCCTCAATGAAAATGCTTTTTAAGAGTTCAAATTATTATACATTTACTGCCAGGAAGAGCTCACACAAAACATCGCTACAAAACATTGCTGATGTAAAGTAATGAAACATATAATGAGAGTTCTTTAAGGTGAGCTATTGATATAAATGACATCTAAGCAAGGTCTGAACAAGTTTATGTATGGAAATAGTCTAGCTTTGTGAACTTAAGCATTCTACTACTTTAAAATTATCCTGGGTACGCTGTAAGCTGTTCCATCGGCTTAACTGCAAGACCTAACGTGAAGACCTCTGTGATTTTAGCATTGTCTTAATGCAATATCTTACCTACTGCATGATCTTAACTTTAGTCTTGATGAGCAGTAAGAGTGAGCTAAAATTCAGGTAACTAAAATAGGTATTTTCAACCAGTGTATCTGGTGTTAAGAAGTCTTTGCCTTCCGTTTGATGAAGACACAGGCTTCTTATCACTGCTGCTCTCACTGGTCAAGGGAAGCATTCAGGAATGCTGTTAGAGAATAACTCAGTACCACAGAATCACGTGGAAGTAAGGTCCTGGACTTTGTATGTTAGAGAAGTACAGAAATGACCAACTGCTGTTCTACAAGAAGTCTATATCCTTTCCTTGTTCCACAAAAGTAGTAATGTAAACGTGAGTTAGACATATAGAAATAACATCTTTTGCATAAACTCTATTTCCCTACTTGCTCCCCAGTGAGGCAGCTTCTTTGAATGCTGGATTGATCATTAAGACAAAAGGGATGTATGTTCACTGTCTTCTTTTGAAATCTAAGCATTTATAAATAGATATCCGTATATACAAACACTTACACGCACAAATATTCAAACAGATGAAAAAGAGAGGAAAAGATCAGGAGTTATATCCCTCCCATCAGAAAGATGTTAGCTCTGTCTTTACATTCTTTCTTTGAAGATGTTACAATAGCAGAGCAGGAGAATCCTGATAAGCAGCACAAGGCTCACTCAGAAGATAAAATTCTACAAAACTTCAGAGTTGTAAAGCCAGTGTAGGCACTATGTCTAAAGTACATATGGAATGGCCTTCGAGCCAAAGATCATATCATGTCATCTGCTTGGAAATGCTTTTCAGAGATGCTGCAGTTGTGAAAATCGGAGCTCCTTTCAGAAGCTGAGACAGCTGCAGGTTTTTTGCAAGTGTTCATATCTCTTGTTAGGATATACATTTCCTAGTACAATCACTCAAAAATAGTTCAGTTCTTAAGAATAGGAATACTTATATACTTTTTATGAATGGAGAGTTGTCTTTAACAAGCTTTTGATAACATTTCTTCAATATTTTTGTTTTATACGGTTTGATAGAGTAGTACTTAAGATTTACTCATTTTTCTATTTTTAAAAATGTTTGCTCTTTTCTCTCCCCTCATACGAAGTTGTTTCTGTAGAGCTGCTCAAGAATATCTTGTTTTATACCCTTAAAAAAGAGCCATTTCTTAGTAGTCAAATCAATGCATAATTATGTTCCTTCATATGAAGTTTAAGTTCTAAAATGATGTATCATAAAAATACAGAGCTACAAAGCTTTGATTCCCTGGGAAGAACAGTTCATTTGTGCCATTTCTGTGATTTGTCACAACCACCTGAAGCAACATACCTGGCATTTCAGATGTGGACTATGTATAATAAACGTAAGAACACGATCAGTCATTTAAATGAGATGGAATTGTTTATTTTTGTAACTGTTCTATGGAAGTATTAGATGAATGTCATACCTCAAAGATTAGAACCCTGAAAAACAAAAATGAAATAATTGCTCTCTGAAAGGGGATTGTTGTGGAGAAAAGAATGGAAACACGTTTGAAGAACTTGTGAGGCTTAAGAGACAATAGTTCCAGAGATCCATAGAAGATTGAAACTGGGTTTTTAAACATGGCTATTTCTAGATTACTAGTTGACGGTATCTTGACATACTGAGAAAAAGGGACTTTACACTGTACTGTACCAATGTTGTGCTGATTTTTTTTATATATATTTATTAGCTTTCAGCTAAATTGGGGTTTCAGAAGCGAGGGATGTGTTTGTGAAGCGGCAGCTTCATAGCTTGGTTTTTAGATCAAGGTTGAAATGCATTCTTATCAGCAGGAAAGCCTCCAGCAGAGGTAAAATATGCAGCTTTGTCAAGATGGATGTCTTTGTTGTGTATACACAGACAGTTGTTATGCTTTTAGGCTCTGGAGGGGTATGAAGGCTAGCCACCCTTCTGCCTGCACAGCCCTGGCTGAAACCAACCTAGTGCCTTGTTCCTGAGAAGTCATACTCCAGAGGGAGCCGCTACCAGAATAACTGACTTCACGGGGGGACGGACACGTTGCAGTTGGAAGAATGAAGGAGATGTAGAAGAGAGACAATAAATAGCTTATGCTAGGGGATTGGTTTTCTACAGTTCTGTTAAATGCTAGCTACGGTCCAATATTAATCACAGAATCACCAAGGTTAGAAAAGACCTACAAGATCATCCAGTCCAACCATCCGCCTATCACCAATAGTGCTCACTAAACCATGTCCCTCAACACAAAATCCAAACATTCGTTGAACAGCTCCAGGGTCGATGACTCCACCACCTCCCTAGACAGCCCATTCTACTGCCTGACCACTCTTTCAGAAAAGTAGTATTTCCTAACATCCAGCCTGAATCTCCCCTGGCACAGCTTGAAGCCATTCCCTCTATTCCTATCACCAGCTAAACAAGAGATCCTACCAAAATGACTGTTGCATCTAGTTAATGGGAAAAATCTAAAAGTACCTCGCCATGATGGTTGTATGTTGGGTAATTAGCATTCATTTGAGAACACGTTCTTTAAGAACAGAAGAAAAAGAGGTGTTTTAAATATCTATTCCTCAGAGTCTGTGACGCTGTTTAAGTTTAAATTTTCAAGATTTTGGAAAAAAAATCAGTGAGAGTGAAAATGTCCTACCCTAATAATCACTAAATATTGTTGTCTTTAAAATCCAATAATGTAGTTGAAATTTTCCAGCTTTTATGAGTGAGGAAATTCCAAGCATTTTGTAGTGACAGATACTGTTAGTGGGTAGTTGTCCACTGACGTCAAAAACAGAGGATGGTGAACAGCTTTGTTCATGTCAACGAAAAATGTACGGTCTTGGATAAACTCTGTGTTAGCAACCGAGCTATCAATGATATATGAGCAGCTTCACATGAGTTCCCATGTGCATTCACTCCAGTGCTGAATTCCAGATCTCGTTTAATGAGCAACTGATGGAGCCAAGACCTGGCACAGCACAAAATTCTGCAGTCTGCTTTATCCAGTCATGAAGGAAAAACAAACTAAGTTCAGATGAACAAGTTCAGAATTAATGCAAGGTTATTAAAAAGTTGCGATTGTATTCCTCTGCTAATGTTTATGACTAACACATTTGGGACGTGTAAAACAATACTTAATTTGTAAAAAGATTGTGTGCCAAAATTCCTGCAGTAGTTTAACCACTAAAGAGCAAGTTCTGCTTGTGTGAATGGGTTTGTTTAAATGTTTATCAGCGATCAGCTAATCCTTTTAAAAATTTACAGTTTGAAAAATGAAGTTTCCTCTTGTTGAATTGCTGTCCAGCAGTGCTGTGTTAACTTTGTGGAATACAATGCATTTCCATAGTTCCACTGTGAAGAAACAGTTTAAAAAGAACAGCGCTTAACTCTGAGAGAGTGTGATGTGCTACTGTAATGGTAGGTATGTAGTTAGGGTAAACGTTTTTACATGTACTTCTGCTGGGCTTTAAACATGCTGAATATTGCATATCACAGTGAGTTCACACACTAAATATGCTTGTGTCTTGTGCAATTCTGTATGGATAATGAGGTGGACAGTGTCTGAATTTTCTAAACTGTCATGGCTGCTGATTCCATTTGACATCACAGAATGGCCCTGTTTGGAAGGGACCTCAAGGATCATGAATCTCCAACCCCCCCACCACAGGCAGGGCCACCAAACCTCCCCTTTTAATACTAGACCAGGCTGCCCAGGGCCCCATCCAGTCTGGCCTTGAACACCTCCAGGGACGGGGCATCCACAGCCACTCTGGGCAGCCTGTTCCAGCACCTCACCACTCTCATAGTAAAGAACTTCCCTCTGACATCCAACCTAAATCTTCCCTCCTTCAACTTAAAACATTTCCCCTTGTCCTGCAGTTATCTACCCTTTCAAGGAGTTGATTCCCCTCCTTTTTGTAGGCTCCTTTAGATACTAAAAGGCTGCAGTGAGGTCACCCCATAACTGCCTTTTCTCCAAGCTGAACAAGCCCAGCTCCCTCAGCCTGTCTTCGTAGGGGAGGTGCTCCAGTCCCCTGATCATCTTCGTGGTCCTCCTTTGGACCCTCTGCAACAGCTGTCTGTCTTGTACTGAGGGCTCCAGACCTGGACACAATACTTCAGATGGGACATGAAGGTGAGCTGTCTCAGACTTCTTTTCTCAAATATCATATTTCATATTTCACTGTAGGTAAGCAAAGGTCAATGACTGTGGTCTTAGGAGAAATAATAATTAAAGAAGGAAAAAATTATTTCAAAAGAAATGGAATGTTTCTTTCAAAAATTTCAAACAAATGGAAAGTTATTTCCCAGAATGCAGTATTTCAAACATTTCTGCTATCTGGGGGATGGTGGGGTGGAATCTGCTGTTAGTTTTACCAGACAGATTGATTTCACTGTAGTAAAAGCTCATGGAGAAAAAATGCCTCTGCGTTTGTATTTGTGGTAGCAACAACACTTGCCTTTGGTATATAGAGCAATTCAACTGTGAAATGTTTAGTGTAGTCTTTTATGTGTTTGTCAGAACTTCCCTTCCTACTAGTCTTCTGATTCAACACTAACCATGCAATTTGCAATATGTTACTCCTCCCTCAGCCGTAGACTCTTTTGACAGCTTCCTGAGATGTCTTGAAAAGTACTCCTCTTGTTACTGTGCCAGCACAGCTCTCTGGCAGACCAAATATCTCCCAGTAGAACTATCAGAGACAGTATCCAGGACACTAGAGGTGGTGTACAACCATTAATTTTACCTTTGAGGGATTCACTGTGCATTTTGAAAGCCAAATCACTGATGTGGCTCAAGAAAACCCAATACTTGCCAATATGTCACAAGTTTTTCTTTTTTGCTTTAACCTCTTGAAGATTCCAGAAATGGTACCTGTCATTTCTCTCTCTTAAAGGAGTTAAGAAGCCTATTGAACTTTTATGTGGATCTTTCTAGTTTTGATTGTTCCTTATCTTCCCCTTTCTTAAGTTTTGGCTTATTATTATTATTACTTTTTTAATAAATAGCATGTATTTGTTGTAGAGCAGATCATGGTGCTAGGTGTGGTGCTGGCATTTCCACTGTTTTCTTTGGGAGATCAGTGTTTGTAGTCATGGTCTGTGGCTGGCATAAAGGAGAGGACTGCATCTCCACCTTTAAGCTGCTCTGTTCACAATACATGAGTTAGTGGAAATCCAAGTCTGTCCACATCTTCAGCTAATACCTTATAATTGTAAGCTGCGGCAGTAAAGAAATACCTCCATTTGTCATCTCTGAAGTGTTGTTGGGATGGTTGCTCTTGATCATAACTTTAAACTACTCCTGCCCTTCTCCCCTATCTCCTCCCCCCCTTCCCCCCCCCCCCCCCCCCAGGCAAACAAGCAAACAAAAGCAAAACCTGGCAGAATGCGTGCCAGAGTGCTGCATGCTACAACAAAGTGATAACATGGGAATTTGTAGCACCTTAGATTCTGTGTATGACCATAGATTTAATTGATTGTGTAGTAATTTGTCTAATTTGCCATCTGTCTGGATGGCAGATCATGTTCGCCCTGAATGTTCCATTTCTTGGAGCTGAGGCTCATTTTTGAGAAACTTGGGCAGTGCAATTAAATGAGACTTGTGCTCATGGTTGTGTCTAAGCAATTACTGTTTGTCTTCTGATTCTCCTAGCTTGTCATAAATATTAATTTAATAGGGCTGGTGCTATTTTGCGTGTTATGAATATAGAGACTGAGTAAGCGATGGATTTTATTGATATGAGGAACTTAAAGCTTTTGTAGCTATAAAGGAGCCCAGATTTACAACAGGTCAGCATATAACAACATAACAGTTTTGCTTGAAACAAGCTGAATTTTTTTTATAGACAATAGGATACTTCTTTACCACCTACCGAACCATTTCTTACCTTCTATCTCTCACACAAAAATAAATAGGCTATCTTTGTTTCTTGCAGCCTCTATTTTGCTGACACTCATTTCTTACAGTTTGAGAGGCTGCTTGTGTGGTGATTGTTTAATCTAGCTCGGAGATATTTGACTCCACTTCACCTTACCACCTTACTATATAGCAGGGAGACATTCGCTATCTATGCTCCAAATTGGACCTTTTTTGAAAACAAACATCAGCATATCAACATGAACAGCTTTGAAAGCAGTCCACGGAAGCCTTAAGAATTGGCTTTAGTAGCTGATCACATCAGAAATAACTATAATTTCCTATTTCCAGATTTTTATGAGGACCTTCACTTAAGAATGGAATCACTTCGGATTTTCTAGTTAAACTTAAATTTCCCTTATTACCAATTTAAATTAGAGGAAAAGAAGAGAAAAAATTATTTTCACAACTGAAATATAGATAAGACATTTTGGGAGGGAGAGGCAAACATGAGAGAATTTTATTATTTTCTTAGATCAGAGTACATATTAAAGTATTCTCTTTCTGAGCTTTACCAGTGTGACTGCGAATCTTCCTTATACTTAAACCGTGCATGTTTAGGATTGCCTTCATGGAAGAGGTCTGAGTTTTGGAAATGTATGTAGTTCTTATTGAAAAGCCTCCCTCTATTTAGATGAAATTTTCAGGACTCACTTTCTGAATTTATGTGGATATTGATTGCAAAGTTGAATTACTTCTTAAAATAATAGTAAACCTTCTGTGTTCCAGTCTATGCCCATTGCCTCTTGTCCTGCCACTGGGCACAACTGAAAAGAGCTTTTTCAAAGGACTTCAAAGAGCTTTGTCCTTTTTGCAGCCAGGCAAAGACAGCATTCTCTTCCAAAACAAGATACATGTGGTTTGTTATTGCTCTCGGCTGAAACTGGGCATGATCATAAACAAATATGTTAAAGCTGTTACTTGGAATAAGAGATCGTTGGACTGGGCTGGGGGAGATGTGGCACTGTTCTGCCTGTAACTTCTGCCTTTGGCTTGCTTTAGCTTCCAAAGCTATTTCAGAAATGATATAAGCAGTCACACTGGTGATGCATTCAACGTTATGCTTGTTTTACTACTTCGTAAAGAATGTTTTCACTTGACTATGTTTGCCTTCTGTTTGCTGAGTTAGTTGTTCCACGGTTTTTGGTGGGGACTGTGCTGGAAACTGTATCAATTAAATCATTTCTATTGAAAATGATTGGTAGGGGAGTGCAGCTTGATGATCCTTTGAAGTTCCTTCCAACCCAAGCTGTTCTGTGTGCCTATGATTCTATGAAAATAAAACCAAATAATATATCCTAACTTTGAGTTTTTAAGCACCATGGTGTCTCAGTGGTACTGGAGACCTAACTGCAGAAGCATTTAACTGTCATGCAGGTCAGGGCTGAGCCTCAAAGGGTAGGACTATTTTGGATAAGATTAAAATTATGTGAAAACATAGCTCTCTCTCTGTCCACATAAATGTTCTGTTGGAAGTCAGTGGTGGGAAAAGCACTTAAAAATATATCAAATCTTCCAAATGCAGTGAAAGACTGAGCTTGGTCCTCACTAGTGCCTCGGTGATGTCTTCGGCTATATGGAGGTGCTTGGTGCGTTGTGTTGGCAGGTGCCTTGTAGCTCAGCATGGCATGCCTGTGGCTGGCATATCTTGCCCGTGTTCTTCCCACTTGGGGCTCAAGGTGGCAATGTTGTCAGCACAAGGCCAGGTAAAACCACCCCGCCTTGTACTCGATTGACTCACCTCTTGAATATCGCTTCAGTCCAGAATTTTTTGTAAAATCAAAGCTGCGTGTTTGTGAAGCTGTGGTTTGCAGGAGAGATTTGTCATGTTTGTGTGACACTGTATTTGTGTTCCTTTTAATAACCATGGGTGTTATCTATTTTGAAGGTGGTACTGAGCATTAAGACAAGTCATCACACTGTTGACGCTATTTTCTTCACCATCCTCCCTGCATAATGAAGAAGGCCGTGTGCCATTGAGTGTTAACACCTACTTTCTTGAAGATTTTTTCCTGCTAGTTGTCAGTGGCATGGCCATCACGGTGAGCAAAAGCAATCTCCTCAACTCAACTTCCATTTGTACAAAACACTTGCAAATGGTTCAGAAATGCTCTGAAACTTTGACTTCTCCCTCCCCCACAGTGTTTACAAGGTTCTGCCTTGAAGCAAGCTTGCCAGAGGAGAAATTGAGAACTTTCCTGCATGCCGTGGGTTTTTATTCACAGCTACCTCCTGGCTATGGCATACTTTTAGCTTGATGAAAACCCAACAGACCGTTCCTGAGGTTGTTTTTCTTTTTAACTACTTCAGATGATCCTTTCCAAGACTTTTTGTGCCTTATGATTTTTGACATTTTTTCTGAAACTTATTTGCCATCCTCAAGGGAAAGTACACAAGTTTTTGTTTGTTATTCTACACCATTCCTTTTGACTCTCTTATCTTGATTCTGCTGTGGTAAATCCATCCTTGATTTTACATGATCAGGGAGCCATTAGACATACTTAATTACTGGGTTCACCTCTCATTCTGTGTTCCTTACTGAAACTCTGACAAGATCTAATAGACTTCATCCATTTAGGAGATCGAATGGAGGGAAAAAAAAAAATAAAATCTTGACATACTTTAAGGTAAGCAGAGAGCAAATAAAATGACATTACCTTTTAATCCCACACCCTCCTAGTTACATATATTTTCAACAGAAATGAGTTTTTTGTTGAACTTACCAAGTTGCTTACCATATTTCATAAGGAAGGCAGAGTGTATGCATCTAAATCTGTACAGTTTCTAAGAGTTAAAATAAATGTGTGGTTCTGTCCCCCCTCTTCTGACCAGTCTATCTCTTGGGGATACTACCCCCTGCATTAACTGTATGCTGAAGGCTTCTGGCTCTGTTTCAGTTTTCCTGAAAGATTGATTGCTTGATAGCTAAATCTGTTTCTCTGTGGACACTTTGTCTACTGCAAATGGTCCAACAGTCGTCCACACGAGTCCTTGATAATGATTCTTTAATATTAAGAGTGAAGACTGGCATTCAAAAAACAAGTGGGTTTCTGGAAAATTTGTCAGACAGAAAGTGCTGTGTTCTATTTCCCCAATTCAGATGGCAAGAGATTGGAAGCTTTCTTTTGAGAAATCCTTTTTTTTTTCTGAGATGTGTGGGAGGCTTCCTTTTCAAAATTCCAGCTGGAAAAATCCACCTCCAACTCCAAACAGGGAATTATTTAAGATATGGTGGGTTATTACCACAGTATTAACTTCCTGTAATTATTTATTTCTGTAGTAATTGCAATATCACTTTTTTTATTGCTTTAAGAACAGAGCAAATATGAAGGAATACCTTACCTTTGCACTGTTAGACTTTGTTAAACACAAAGTTTGAAGAAATGGAGATAAGCACATTTTGAATTTTTGTTTTCTCAAACCAAAGGGAAAGAAGAGACTTCTCTGTGATTACAGAGTATCAGGAACAAGCCCTTATAGCTCTTACGAGTCTGAAACTGTAAACATCTTAGTAACCACGTAATTATATCAATAAAACTAACATAAAAATAATCCCCAACATTTATATACAGATGGTTCCATTTTACATTATAAAGGAAGTTTTCAGAAGTCCATTTGCCTAAAACAAAGTTTTTAATGGAACAGTGTAATGATTGACCTCAGATCTGTGTATTCTTTTTTGAATGTAAATACGAATACCAAGGCAATTAACTCGGTAATTTACCAAGTCAGACAGAGTTGAAATTATGTAGGTAGATATTGCTTTAAGCATAGTTGGCATGCTGTCTCCTGTGCTTTGATGGAATCTTGTTCAAATGTGTGTCAGCCCTGCTCTTGCTGTCTTAGCATTGGGGATAGTTCACCCTCAGGAAGTTTGGTTTAGATAAGTATCTGGAATTTTTGGGTACTGAAATCTGGAATGCTGCAGTGAAATCTGATGAGAACAGGCTCTCAGGATTGAGTCAGCAGTACAGTTGGATCAGCTTGTGTTGTTCAGCAATTCCACTGCCAGTTCCAACCAGAAACAGAACACAGAGATGCAAGAAAAGAAAAACAAAGGGGAAGAAGAAGTGTTCTTCAGGAAAACAAACAAACAAAGAAACATATGGATTTAAAAAAAAAGTTGGTAGAGGCTGTGCACAAAGGTGAGGTTTTCCTGCAGCCTTGCAGCCTTGAGTTTTGTTTCCCAGAGGGCTCTGCTCTTAACCCTGTGATAGCAGGGCTGTGCATCATGGCAGTTGGCATCTCAGCTGTTTCACTTCCCAGAAACACAAGGTCCTCTGGGGTATGTAGTTCTCTTCTGAGAACCAGGTACTTGGAAAATCAGCAGTCCGTGGAACTGAGCATTAACTCTTTAACTCCCAGAGCTTTACATGATGTTATGATGTGAAGTACCGATAACAAAAATCATAAAACCATGACACAGATCTAAGTTCTATGGAATTAAGGTTTTCTTTTCACTTGCTTGTGTCGCAGACCAATCTGTTTTCAAACAAACATTTCATCTTGAAGACATTTCAGCAGCTAATAGTGTAAGCAAGAAATTTATGGAAAAGTAATGCTGGAGAACAGAGTTGAACTTTTTCTTACAGATCTCTGGGTATTGCTCAATATTGCTGATTAACAACATCTATGTATGTATATATGTAAGAGTAACTTAGTTACTCTTGACCAAAGAAAAATTTAAGTATCTTTAGTCTCCTGAGATTGAATTTACAATTTATGTTCCTTTCTTTTGTTGCTGGCGGATGGAGATCAAAGCACTTACTAGATTTTGCTGGGAAAGAGCTGGCCGTGGCTATTTGCTACAGGGCCTGTCAGTCACAGGTGCTTGAAATGGTCTCCTAAACAGACCTGAAGCTCAGTCTTGTGTGCTGCACATAGGAGGAAGTTCTCACTGTGACATCTTTCATGCTTTTGGCATTCCAGGGTTGTTCCTGGTGATAGAAGTTAGAATGAGTGAACAACCAAAACGCAGAGGAGGAGAATAAGTTTAATCTTCAGGGGGAACTTGCCCCAGCTCTGATCTCTTGTGTGTGTTGTGCCTGTCCCAATTTTCATCCATGCTTCAATATTGCAGATTAAATATTCAAACATTTTTAAATGTTCAATTTTCAGGAATTCTTAAGTCTGCTTTTCAGGGGTGATGATTTTAATAGAATTTTTGATAAGGTGAAGTTTATTCATAAAAAATTGTTTTTAGGGGAAAATGGGGGAGATTTTTTCGATCTATAAAATATGGCTAAAAAAATTCACAGAACTGCATATATTTATTTCTGCATATGGTATAAAATAAAAAAAAAAAAAAAGAAGGGAGAAAATGGAGAATGTGTCAAGTTCCAAGAACAGTACAGTACCTCAGTGCCTGCAGGCCACCTTTGCTTGTGCTTGATTTTAGAAGGTATTGAGGGCATGGCTCACTTTCGGTGTACTATAGTTAAATTTACTTGTATGTATTTATATGCTAGAAAAAACTAACCACCTACCAGGCTGTTCTTTTTTTTCATCTGCCACTAGCTGCAGTGGCTCCATAATGCTGAGTAACGCTTTTCTGGCTCCACTCTGTTTTATACATTTAAATGAGTGAGTCTTCCTGTTGTCATATTTTCCAATAATGCCAATTAGTACATGATGCATTGCTTGAATATTTGTGACCTCTGGAGAAAAGGAGGGAAAAAAAAGTGGTTTTGGGTTTTGTAGCTGCTCAGATGTGGCCAACTGGTATAATCAACATCTGTGGGTTTCTTGCCAGGAAGGCAATGTGTTTACCTCCTGTGTGGTTCTTCAGAGAGCAGGTTTCCTTAAAGTCATAGGTAGCACATGGTTGGTCAGTGGGCAGACATTTGTTTGTCCTTCTGGTATCAAGTCCTTACGTTTGGAGAAAACAGCAAACATGGATTTCTCACAAATGGAGTGAGAAGCTGGAGAACTGTGGCTGATAGAGCAGCTGCAGGTTTGGAGACATCTGGATCTTGGTGTATAAGGCAATGGCTAGGAAGATAGAATAACCCTAACAGCGCATAGCTGATTAATTACAATCTATATTGAAAATGTTGCAACTGTTCTACTTAGTGTTTCAAGAGCTTTTTTTCCATTGTGGTCAGTCATCAAGTCATTTGTATTTATTGTATAAATATTTGGGGGAATGTCATGTATATGAACACTTCAGTGCTACCAGTTGTACTTCCTGGATATTCAGGAATATTGCATTCAGAAAAATTGCATTTCCTGCAAAAAATCCAAAGGATGGCTTTTTGTTGGTTTTAGAGTGATTAAATGTACATCCTAAACTTTTTGTTGTACAATTAGAAGCATATGAAATAGAGAAGTATTTCATGAAGCCCTTCCTTGCATTCTCTGGAAAAATACTTTTTTTTTAAATATTCCATCTCCTACCTTTCTGCTCAAATGGAGTGGTGGAATTAGGGAGCTCCTTTGACTTCATCCTGGATTTGGTAACAGCTATTGTTTCTTTCTCTCCTCACTCTTTTTGTTACAGTAGCTTATTGAACTATGTGAAGATTTTTTTCCAGACAGGACATTGTATAGCATTTAAAAATTTTGTCCCAAAAATACTACCACAGAATGGCCTGGGTTGAAAAGGACCACAATGATCACCAAGTTTCAACCCCCTTGCTACGTGCAGGGTCACCAACCACCAGACCAAGCTGCCCAGAGCCACATCCAGCCTGGCCTCGAATGCCTCCAGGGATGGGGCATCCACAGCTCCTTGGGCAACCTGTTCCAGTGCATTACCACCCTCTGATTGAAAAACTTCCTCCTAATATCTAACCTCTCCTGTCTTAGTTTAGAACCATTCTCCCTTGTCCTTATAATAGCTGGACAAAACGTATTGGAAGAAGTTAACTTCCTGGCTGCAATTTAACAGAGAAGTTCTTATTTATAGTTAACTAACACCTACTTTAAGAGTAGAATAAAATAATGCCATTTATTGTTTCGTGTGTACTGGTAGATGTTACCCTCGATATCATATGCACAAAACTGAAGAAATGCAGAACAGAAATACCACCTCATTAGTCTGTGTTTGTCATGTCATGGAGAAGGAAAACAGGAATTAAGAAGGGAAAAAAAGAGAATTTGTGTTCCAAAAACATGTTTTATGAGGGCAATTTACCACCTATTTGGATATTGCTATCATGTCTTGATCTCTCTGGAATTTGTTAACAGTGGAAAAAAACAAACAATCCAATGACAATGCGTGACTGGCTCCCTTGGCATGCTTCAAGGCTAAGTGCCTTGAAGGACTGAGAAGTAAAAAAGAAGGAATCATAAAAGCTGGTGTCTGAGCTGATTTAAGCCCACCAGGGATGGAAAGTGTATCTGAAGCTGGCACTCCTATTTAAGGGCAGGCAGAAGGGATACATAGACTGGCCAAAGCACAGCTTGAGCCTGTGTAAGGGCTTCTGGCTGAGTCACCTTCATCCCTTGCTAGGCTTATGTAAGCCCTTCTCCTGTGGGGAAAGAAATAAACACCA
Source organism: Perdix hodgsoniae (assembly GCA_035772895.1). Taxonomy (NCBI): domain Eukaryota; kingdom Metazoa; phylum Chordata; class Aves; order Galliformes; family Phasianidae; genus Perdix; species Perdix hodgsoniae. The sequence goes on along the minus strand of JAPSGF010000019.1, from coordinate 7,091,997 downwards.
AAGATAATAGGCAGTCTCTTAAAAAGAGACTATTCCCCCCGAAAAACGTGAGAATGTACCCGCGCTGAAAAGGGTGGAGAAAAAGGAAGGAATGGGGAGGGAAAAAGGGAAACTGAGCAGTGAATTCCATTAAATGGCACATGTGAGCAGTTGGTGCCTGCCCTCCCTTTCTGAGCAGCCCTTAGAGGAGCACAGCTTTTCCTGCAGCACAGAGCAGGCAGCAGCTGCTCCCATGTCCCATCAGCTGCGCAGGGCCTGGACTTTCCAGGCAGCGCTTGGCGGCGAGGCGGGGAGAGCTGCCTGACGTCAGGAGCTGCTCCTGGGAATGTTTTGCATTCCTCTTCCTGGCAGTGGTCAGGTGGCTTCCAGCAAGAAGGAAGGAACAGCCGCTTCCAAAAATGAAAAAAAAAAAAAAAAATTTAAAAAATTAAAAAATGGGGGGGGTGAGAGCGGGAGGCGGAAAAGAACACTTTATAATAAAAGTATTGTGGGGGAGGCACTCTCTTAAAAGCCAGATTGGAAATTAGTACCAGATGTTCTGCATTCGAAAGCTGCACAAATGTTAAATGCATCTATTAATGACTGTGATGGCTGAGGTATTTGGCTCTCTGCCCCGCTTTAATCTCATTGCTCTGTATTTAAAAACAGTTGAGAAAAACAGATTTTTGTACCCAACTTTAGGCAACTTCTTTTATACAAATGTTTAAAAGAAAAAAAAGAAAGGCATGATTCTTCTGGGAGATTAAGCCACACATACTAAAACAAACAAGCAGGAACATGGTCAGTGTTTGTTTTGTTCTTCTGTTAGTTTTAACATATGTTTTGTGCTGAAAGTTAAGATCTTCAAATCTGATTTGTTTCTTGATTTGTGGTTGTTGGATAATACATATAATATGAGCTGGGTCAGAACATGTCATTACTCTTGTTTGCAAAGTACTTCCTATTCCCCTAACTCTCTCTTTAATGTCCCTGACAAAGTACATATTTAAAGCAGCAGCAGATCCTCAGTCTGTGCTGGATAATGTAGGAACTGCCTTAGCCATGGCTGCTAACTGTGAAATAACTGCATGGTAGCTAAAGAAAGACCTGAGTGCAAATTACGTTTTGCTTTCAAATCAGTGCCTCCGCCTTGCTCATCGTAGATGTTTGTGAGCACCAAAAGCTGCTGGAGGGAGCTGTGCTTTGTACGTCAAGGGGAAATGGTTTCAAACTAAAAGGAAGAGATTTACGCTGAGCACGAGGAAAAGTTTTTCACGGTAAGGCAGTGGAACATGCTGCATATATAGGTGGTGGCCCTGTCCCTGGTGTTACTCAAGGTCAGTCTGGACCTGTCTCTGAGCAGTGTCACTGAGCTGTAGGTATCCCTGACCATTGCCGGGGATTTGAACTATGTCACCTTTAAGGGGCGCTTCCAACTGAAATAATTCTGTGATACTTCAGAGATAGGAGATACCTGAGAATGCTGTACCTTCTGCAGCCACAGGCAGACCTGAGGTATCTCTCTGAAACAAGAGCATCTTCCTCTTGTCACAAAGCTCCATTTTATGTGAACTGTCAAGCTTTCTGTGTAAAGCAAGGACTGATGGAGGGAGGAAGCTGTGGTCACGTCTCCCTTCTGCTTGCAGATACAATGATGCTCTGGGTCCACATCAGCTTCGTAGTCCTTTCCTTTCTTTCTATCTCCTTGGAGGCCACCCTGCTCTGTACCTGGATAGGGCACAGTGTTGTGCTTTTAATCGTTCCCATTTCCACATCTAGGGACAGACCCCGTCCCGTGGCAGGTTTAGCAGAGCAGCCCCCAGCCCGACTGGGTTCTGGGTGGCAGAGCCCCTACAACTGAAAGGGCTGAATAGAGCCGTGCCAGCCTCCTCTGGTGTGATTTCTTAAACTGGTCTTTCCTCGTTCATCACCACTACGTGAAGCTTGATTTATTTTGCGATGAGCTGATCTGATCTTGTGGGCAATGTGCTCCCGGGGCACGCGGAGGGAAGCAGAGGAGAAGCGGGGCCTTTGGCAGCTTCACGTGGCGTTGACGAATCACTCCTGCAGCTCAGGTGAGGCTTGCGAGCGCCCGTGTGTTTCCTGGTGTGGGCTGAAATGGAGAAGCCACTTCCTGCTACAGGGCGGATGCTTTGTTAAGGAATTTCCAGCGATGTTGAGAAGTGCTGACTCACAGTATGCAGGCAAGGGCTCCAGCTGAGGCAGGGCTGAGGGGAGGGCTGCGAGCTTTTGGCTGAAGGCAGCAAAAAATGTTGCTGTAACGTACTGTTTTATTTTTAGCAAGGGGGGAGGCTGTGTTGCTTAGGGTGAAATGCTTGCTCGTGGTTTCAAAATGACAGACGCTTTTAATTTTTTTTTTCTTTTCTATTTTTAGAATTTGGAAAACAGGTTGTTTTGCTAAAATACAGATGCTTCTCTGTTTCCCCAGTAAATGGGTTGTTGTAAAGGAACCTTAAGGAGTTCATGCAAGAAGGCTTTTACCACCGCTGTGGTTCAAAATATCCCTCAAAGTAAGAGATGCTGAAGCATTGGAGACTGAAACTTGTTGGCACCTACTTGCCTGTATTTCTCACGTGATGAGGTGGGACTGCAGCCCCAATTATTGAGCAGAAGTGAGGCATTCATGGGTGTCCAACCATTTGGATTGTGTGGGCTGCACTGAGTGAAGAGGAACTGTTTTTGGGCCATATATACATAGGCTACTCTGAAAATAATGCCTCCTATTTATTTTCATGGAAACAACAGTAGATACTAGTGAGTACAGTAACCGTGTTAGAGCAAACTCTCAGTTACAAAACACTATTTTTGAACATAGTCACCGTGATTAGTTCTGCATTTTTGCCAGTGATGAACAGGAGCCTTCATGCCTTGCTCACTGAAACCTGCACCAGTGCAAGTGACCCATGGTCACTGTTGCCACTGCTTAAATGCACCACTCACTGCATCACTGTGCTGACATCCATTGTTTGGCCTCCACAAATGTTCAGCAAGCATCAATGAATGTCAGTGAGTAAAGTATCTTCTACATGGAGGAATTCAGTTCTACACCTCTGTTTCACATGCACTCACATGCCAGGTCCCTATCTATCAGACTGTCCCTCTGCTGCCATCTGTCACTCAGCAGCAAAATGTAATAGAATGTTGGCAGGAACGTTCAGTCTCTACTACCATACCACCAACATCTGCCTCTGATGTTATAGGCCAACATAATAAAATGGGAGGCATTGCTTTTGGAGCAGCCTTTGTAAAATATATACTGTAGTTGGTGTACAGAACTTACTTTAACCATTAATATTTTATCGAAACATTTAAAATAAAAAGAGCAACAAAGCCAAAGCTAGTGGGAGATTTGACCCTGTTTTTGTTAAACATCAGTCTGATTTTTATACAATTCTTACTAAGTTTTCAAGGTGCCTGTCAGAGATTTTTGATGAAATTTTACTCTTCGTATACTTCATCCTTAATAACTGTTCACAAATGCACTATCAAAAAGCAACGGCATAAATAAGGCGTGATTGTGAAGTGAGAGATATCTTTCTCTGGTAAAAGGGGTCTTATAAAAGTCTGGTAGAGAGACATGACGACATTTTTGAGTTGAATATCTGACTGCAACTCCATACATGTCATTTGAAAATTTGTTGGTAGTCTTTATGTCAACTGAAAATAGAGTCACAAATATATATGGATGGCTTTTCAGCAATACTGAACCCTATCTTTAAAATTCTTTTATCAGAATGGAAAGCAAGATTGTATATTTTTTGCTGTTCAGAGACTGCATTTAGCCTCTGTGTTACAGTGCATACACTTACTTGCCATAATTTGAGTTAGCACCACGCTGCTCACTCCCCATGCGCTGGTTTCATCCAAAACAGCGCTAAGAGCACAGCAGAGTTTGGTTGTTGCTGAGTGATGGATGTGTGCACGGGGCCAGGCTGGGCCACTCATCAGGAAAGGGCTGCTGCTGTGATGATGCAGGGGACAGGCTGCTGTGCAAGCTGTACTGGGATGCAGGTTGGGCACTCCTTGTGCTTCTAGCAGTCATGTTGCAAATATTTTCCCGTTGTATACTGTTTTCCACCGGTGTTGGCCAGAAACTAGAGTGAGAGAGGAGTCATTTCAAGTCATACCACCTCTCAAAATGAAATTGCAGTGCTTGAATTTGTAGTGGCAAACTTTTGATTTTCATCTTCTGCTTTTTTTTTTTTTTTATATGTGTTCTTGCGTGCACATAATGTTTGTGTGTTGAACAAGCACTGAGTGCTTTGGGATGATCTCTCTAGGCTCATTCCCATAGTGTCATCAATGGAATAAGAATTTGCGGGGAAAAATATCTTTGAAGCTCCTAGTATCTAAAATTTGATGTTAGCTTTTAGTCATGTACAGCTCTGTCTATCTGCATAAATAATAGCACAGATCCCTTTTTTTACGTCTTATTAGTAAATTATATTAGTAGTGAATCATCTGGAGACTTCCAATCACAACACCAATGATTGTTGAACCCATAGCATAAGTCAACAGATTTAGCACATGCCAAGAACAAAGTCAAGGCAGAAGGAAACCTCCAGATCTCTTACAGAAACCCTACAGCAGCTGGCTTTAGAATAAGTGATGTGTGGTATACCTGAGGAAGTCCATTTCTATCTTGTAGTTGGACAATGTGTAACTGCTCTCCTTGGTTTTTGTCATGGGACCAAGTGATGGTAGCCGCCTGGAGGATCCTCAGCTTTGACAACAAAGAGGATACTTCCTCGCTGAGTGACACATCTGAAACCATTCTGTTGGAGGGTCCAGGAGTGCTACTGTGGCCAGAAAAAGAAGAGGCAAATCACAGATACAGCTGGAAGCCCAGAAAGACAGGACAACATTAGAAGAGCTAGTAGTGATGTTGGTCTCAGCTGTGTGGAACCTTAGACTGTTTCCATGACATGCAGTAAGCTCATTTGTTAGCTCACCCCTGTGAGAAAGTCCCAGTCTTACTCATTTTAATGGAAATACAGCTCTTGCATGTGAACTGCTGCAGGTTTTTATGGGCAGAGATCATTGCAGGCTGCAAACACAGTAATATTACTCAATTGTAGTCACTTCTACTAATGACTCCAGCCTGGCCAGCTACCCATCTCCAAGAGAAGGCTGTTCTCCTAACCGTATCTGCCAGTTCCCTCATAGATTTTATAGCAGCTGCATAGCCCCTTTTTAAGAGTTGCATAAATATATTTTCTTTGGTTGTGTCCTGGCACTCACTGTGACACTTGGAAAAATAATATAGATCTTACATTATTTCTAGCCACCTGTCAGTAAAATTCATGCCAAGAGCCATGAACTAGTGGCATTGCTTGTGTCCTCTCTAGATAGATGTGTCATCTGACCTGGGTGGACATGCCTCAACTAGATTGCTTGACTCCAGATAACCCCTTCTTCAATCTGCTGCTGCTTGACCCTTTTCTCATTTGGATGAGGCACAGAACATTCCTTTTTGCAAAGATCGTGTCCCCAATCTTCTGAAGAAAAATAAATAAAATAATACATGAGTGTTGTCCAGCTTTCCAGGAAAAGTGTTGGTACGACACGTATCAATTTAGTAAGAACATCTACTCACTTTACAGTCAGCTTTTTGTAACTGTATATGCCTTAGTAGAATCCTAGAGTTCTTTCTAGTAATATCATACTTCACAGACTGGTTCCTGTCTTTAATCCATATGTGCACTGCAAAGAGCTTTCTGCTTGTGGCAGTGTAAGCTTGTAATTTCTCAGATACATTGGTCTCCTCTTACTGCCTATTCTTGTATAGCTTTCTGATCTCTCTACTATTTGGTATGTTTCTCTACTAGTTACACTGCAGTCTTGGTAACTCTGCAGAATCTCAGTGATTCATTCCAGTGCTCCAGCTATCATACTTTCTGTTATTTTGTCATTGTCTTAAGTCATGTTTACTGTTGAAAGTGAATCAGTCACATTTTTTTAATCCAACTGGTAATTCAGAGAAGTCGAGGAAAAAATATGGAACAGACAGTTAAGGAAAAAATAGCCTACTGTTATTTTGTGGCAACTCTCTCAGCCCCATTTCGACTCCTGTTTTCAGGTCTCCCATTTCTAAGTCTTCTCTTTACGTTTTACCCTTTATCTTTTCAATACCATCCTGATTTCTTGTTGTAATGACTTAGCAGGTGGATCACAAACCATCATTTGAAACTTAAACCAAATCAAAGTTTGCCTCTTCTAAGGTAGCAGTGAGTTAAATGTGATATTAATCTGTTTTGGGATTCCCGTGCTTGTGTTATGGCCCACCAAGCAGTATGTCAAAAAATGGGTGCATCTGCATCTGTTAAAAAAGTCTAGTGCCTAGGTTGCTCATTGTAGGCATTTTAAGGACTTCATTACTATATGTTTACATCTAGAGCCTCGAAGAATGTGGAGATTCAGTTCATCCCAAAGTCTGATGCATTAGTCTAGCTTGACTGGATACCTTGAACTTAGTAGTTTGATCTTTTTCCTGTGCTTTTGATTCCAGAATTCATTTTAAAATATTTGCACTGCTATCCAGCTGTGAAAGTTTATGTCCTTCTGTGTTCCTGGCCTTCCACAGTTTTATGTTCTGAAATAATGAAACTATGAAAGAATGCAGATGGAATCACGTGTTTGTAAGATAGAAGTTGCCAGTTTTGACACACGTTTGCCTGTACTAGCAGGTATAATATGCTGTAGGAACAGAATTTGGTGTGAGAGACTGGAGGCTCCAGGCTGGCTGTAGTCTGGTTCTGGTGGTCAAAACACCCTTTAGAATCTGGAACATGACTTCAGGTTTAGTTTCACGCAGAAAGAATCCAGTTTGTAAGGTCAGAAGGCTGCTCTGCAGTCCAGATCGAATCATGGGGAAGGCTGAGAGATTTGCTTCACAAACACGCCACTGATCAGAACAAAAGGGCTGCTGTGGACACACCCACAGATGACCAGACATCAAACCAGTTCATCTTTTTCAGTTTGGCTTGCCCTGAGGATTCCTATTGTCATACACATATACACATATGCACAGTCATAAATTAATAACCCAGACACTATGCTGTTCTTTTAACGCTAACAAGAAGGAAAAGAGTAGATGTTCAGTTTTCAAATACCTGGGAGTTGCTCAGTCCAGTGATAGTAATCATATGGTCTTCACTGATTTGATAAAATTCAGGACCTTATCCTATTTTATCCTCTCTCCTTCTGGAGTGTCTAAGACTGAGCTAAAATGCTGATATTGTTCCATTGTAGCTGGTATGTATTAACTTGAAAGAGGGAAGTTTTCTTTCCCACAACTGCCCTAGAAATTGCTGACAACTTGTGCTGTACTGTAGGCAAACAGATACTTGGAATGATAAGTGTGGAAACCAGTCTCAAATACTATTAACTTTGTAAAGGAACAAGTTCAAAGCTTACTGCAGTATGGACACCTAGGAGACACTTGTGTGTTAGCTAAGGAAAGTAAGGTTGTGGTCCTTTCTGCTTTTAGTGAAAGTGTTTATTTCTTTCATGTTTCGTTTTGGTGAAGCGATAGGGTAGATGGAATAAAGTGCATCCACCACAGTAGTTAATCTTGTGATCTCTCCATCATCCTGCTTAGGTGCTGAGGTTTCCTTCCAGCAGAAGCAGGCAGCCTGCTGTGTGCTTCACGTTGTTCCTATGCGGGGCCAGCTTTGAGCCAGCACAAGTATGTAGGCCAGGGCCATGGGGCACTCAGATGTGGGCAGGTTTGGGCACCGTGTAGCACACTGTTACAGCTTCTGAATGGCAAATATGCGAGTAAAAAATTTTATCAAACGTTTATTTCAGATAAATGAAAAAATGAGCTGTCAGTGTGTGTGTGTGAATATGTAATTGCCTGGAGATGATGTTGCTAGAAACTTAGGTACTAAAAACTAGGTTGAGATAACAACAAATGTACCATTCAGAATGGATGATTGCTTTACAAATTTTTCCTTTTCCTGTTTTCTTCTTTCTGTAGAGAATGCACATTGCACTGAAGATAGATATGGAAAGGCTTGGCAGCCACTGGTATGCCAGAGAGTTGTTCTGCGTAGTGAGGATGGGTGCAGTTCCCAAGAAAGGCATCAAATATAGCAATTAATGTTCTTCCTTCATGTGATGGGTACTGTATATATTTAGAAACATCTGAGCTTGTGCCTGAGTGCAAGTCACGTAGCATTTTTATCGGTATAGTGAAGATCTTCAGTGTTTTTGTTCGTGATACTTGAGGCTTTGCTCCCAGACATAGTTTAGAAATGCGTGACATTCCTTTTACGTTTCAGAGCAAAAAGTGAGCCAGGGTGAGCAGGAAGGACATTCCGTAGCTCAGTGAATCTTCTAGCAGTTTTTCATTGTGTCATATTTGTTTTCATAGAAGCAACTTTAAACTAGGGCAGTATCAGCAAGGAATTAGGTTCAGCCTCACATAAAAATGAAAAGTGTGATCATAATCTGCTCATCTGTAATGAGTGTTCATCGAGTCAGTTGCTATCAGGATATACAGTTTTCCTCTTTTCACAACCTTCCCTCAGACTGATGAAAATATAATGTCTCCAAAACAACGTGGTTTTTTTAGCTTTCCTTCCTTCTTAGCTTCCCCTATTTCCATAACAGAGAAATACTAGTAACCTCATTTAAAATAGTCTGTGTTTGTGTCCATGTCCCTTATGGCTGGGATATGTCTCCAGAAATTCTGCTGTGTAATAAATCACTTCCTATCTCCTTAGTCATATAATATATCTTCTCATATTTTTATTTTCCTTTTTTTCAGAATGTAAACTGCAGCAAACATTGATGATTTTCTTTTCCTGTCCTCCATCTCCCCTTTCCCTGTTTTGAGGCTGAATACTAAAACACAAGTGTACTGTTTCCAAGCCAAAGACTGCTAGTTTCTTTGAGGAGAATGTCACGTTTGTCTTCAACATATGCACTTTTTCCTGTTTTTGTTTTAACCTCCATGAGAATAATTGTTGTGCGAATTAATGAATACACCTTTTCTGTAACCTCTTTTAACTGGCAAGGAAGAGTTTGTGGCCTGGAACAAAGATTGGGGCAACAATCTAAAATTTCTTCGCAATATGCTGCTGTAAATGGCCATTTCAAAGGTCTTGGAAGTTTATGTGTGGAAATGTTGTAAGATACAGTCAGTATAAACCCCGGGTCAAGAAAGGAGATGCCAGCTAGCCCAAGTACCGTACTAATGGCATAGGTTCAGAGCTTTCTCTTTATGCAAATCTAAATTTAAGTCTATCTGTAACCTTAACTCTCCTGAAGCCCTCGTGGGTCACCTGCACAGTCTGTACAGGGACAGAGGAGGATCATGTGCTGTGACCTCGTACAGCACGACTGTGTTGTGGTAGACTATGTCCTGCAGCAGGATGCACGCCAAGCACCTGATCAAAATATCATCTGCTTCCCTCCTGACCTGACATGTCTTGTAATATAAGGAAGGAGGATCGTCACAGGCTACTAAATGAGGAGAAATAGACTTTGTTTTCTAAATATTGTTTACATTCCTAATTTCATTTGATTTTTGCCACAGGCTTCCCATTTAACCTTCAGCGAGTTATCTGTTGTAAGCCTTGATTCTGCATGTGAAAAAATGACAATAAGGATGTTTAACAGTAAAAATTGGATTGTGAGTAAATCAAAATAACGTTAAGGAAATGCTGGCACGCTGCCTTTGAGGGAAGGGCAGGATGGGAGGGGTGTGGGGGAACGCTTTTGTAGGGAGGTTGAGTGATCTATGTCAGGGGCTGTTGTAGCCTCCAAGAGCAGCAACACATCGAGAGCTTTAAAGGTGATTTTTTATGCGTTCTGACTCTTGTGCTGCTTCTCTCCAGAATCGTATGCAAAGTCATTCTGAGGGTGTTTGTGTTCATACTGAACACGAGAATACAGAATGTATCTAGGATTATCTACTAAGCAGGAAAATTCACTTTGGATTTGAGCGCAAAGAGGGGAACTTCAGACCAAGTAATATGTCTATGTTACAAGAAGCTAAATAGAGACAAAGAAAGTGTAGGTGGAACATATAGAAAACAGGAGTTTAGCATAAGCTGTGACTAGTGGAACACATTTTAGAGCAGAAGATGAGTACGCAGTGGCTTTAGAGGCATTTTCATGTACAAATACATGTTTTACTGGCTAATGATACACTTATTCTCTTTATTTTTTTAACTGTATTCTTATTAGAACACTTGATATAAAAACTCAATACTGAAGACCACACTTAATATTCACAATGTTACTGCATGAAATCGCTGTAAGAGCAAAATAAATATTTCTTAATCAATTTTTGAAGCTTCTCTAACAGGAAGGGGTTTCTTGTGGGAGAACAGCTTTAATAGCCAGGTATGGGAAGTTAATGAGGGGATAGCCCACTCTCTGTTTTGAGCTAGATTTCCTGTTAAAGCCCCCGTAGAAAGTGTTATTCCCGGAGAAGGATGTATACCATTCTGGTGTGCTTGCCTAAAAAGCTGAATCCAGTCATTGTATCTGTATTTTGGCTTCTTTCCCACACTGAAAGTACCGAGCAAACTCCCGGCTGCTGCTCCCTTTGAGCTCGATATCCTCCTTAACCATCAGGGAAAAAAAAGGGGAAAACCCGGGGAGGTGAGTGAGTTCATTTACATAGGGAGTCAGGGCCGGCGCATGGTTTTACACGTGACAGCAGTGAGCCTTTCTGCTGAGCTTGCTGAAGCCACCGAGAGGCATTTCTAACAAGATCTAATACAGACATTTCTGATGTACAGGAAAGAGTGAAAGTGCTTTATGAACTGAATTGCATAACATAAAGAACTTTTCATGTTCAGTAAGGCACAGGGCTGTGACAGTATTTGATATTCGTTTTGTTCCTGGTTTTGTTGTTATCGTTCCTGTCTTGAAGACCTGTGTTCCCTGGAGTATAAAGGTCCCTTCCTAAGCAAAGAACCCTTGCTACAGTACAGGGATCTGCAGCACACGTCACACATGTCTGAGGCTGTTGTCATCAACCAGCTTGGTGTATTCTCTTGGGTTAGTGAACTGAAGCTGGCCACAGACAAGTAGGGAGCAGGGCTGGACCCTCTTCTCTTCTGAGACTTAATCAGCCACTAGATACACTCAGTGGAATCATCTGGCTTGCCTGCTTTTGTCTACGCAAAGGAATTCTTCTGAACGCAGGAAGAACATTAAGAGACCATCTCTGTCTTCTCCAAATTTACTTATCATTTTAACTGAAAGTTGACTGTAATCTATTACAACTTGCTACCACCCAGGTGGAGTAGCAACCTCTTAACATGGCATAGCTTCAACTGTACCAAAAACAAAGGCTTTGCTGTAAAATGTGTTGTTTGGTGGTATAGCAGCTGTATGCTGGTGAGGAATGTAGCTTGTAATCTACTGTGCTTAGGAGTAATTGCATTAGGATGAGTGCATTTATGCTCATATACATGTGTCTGCATGGTGAAAAACAATCTTGGAGTGACAGAAACTGCTAAAGCAACACAACTTCAACAATTTCATGTTGACAGATAAGCACTTGAAAGGCATGCAAGAACACAGGTCCTGATAGAAGTACATTGAGATTAGTAGAAGTGCAGCACTTGGTCATACACCCAGGTCTTAGGAGGCCTGTAGTGGATTTGAAGGGCTTATGAAGAAAGAGGGGTTAGTTTTGTTTGGGATAAGAGCTCAAAAAAATGAACAACAACCAAACAACAATAGTATGATAGATACTAGGAAAACCCATGAGTTTGGTAAAGTGAGATAGTTCCTAACTTGTCTGCGCTAATATGTATTTCAGTATTTGAGCCTACTTTCACTGGACATACATCGCTAGAATGTTTCCTTCTATGCAAGAAATATCTCTAGTTTCTCTAACAAAAATTAAATTCTTTGGCTGAAAGGCTACACATAACCACAGGACTCTGGTCTAATCTTTGGTTGTTTTGCATGGCTTTGGTGGTTCTCTGTGCATAGGTAACTTTTGGACTTGAAGTGCATGTACAGGGGAAGAGTGCAGATTCACAGTGACTTAAGTTTGTTCTCTTGTTCACTTTTTTTCTCCTTTGCTAATCGCTTTAGGTATACTTTGAGAAACTGCATCTCCTGAGATTTCTCTCTGCTTGAACTCGACTGAAAATTTGAGCCGTGTTTATTATGATCTCAGTTGTTCTTTAAACAGCAGAGCATCAGCTTAATTTATGGCTCGGTGCTCTAGCTACTAGGGCCTAGGTATAATGGAGACCAGCAATCAGTTTCTCCAGTGTTTCAGTATAAAAAAACAGCAACAACAAATAAAAAATAATTAAAAAAAAAGCAACTTGTTTACTAACAAGGTGTTAAAATGTGAGTGAAAAAAACATAAATTTCTCCACTTTTTTTTTTTTTTTACAAGTAAATGAAGAACAAAGAAATTTAATCACTTCTTGTTTGTTCTTGTGGCCGTATACTTAAAAATAAGCAACTTAGATTGTATTCCAGATTCTGTTTCTGATTGCCAGAAAGCTGAGTTTCTGTCTTGTTTTCAGGAAACTGTTTCTGAGTGTAATTAGAAATACAAGCATGTTGCAAAGATCAGGTCTTAGTGTGAACAATGTAATAAGAAAATGGTAAAATATAGCAGGGAAGAAGTCTTTGCAGGCTAATCACAGAATTTTGGAATTTGTTTTATGGTTGCTGTTGAAGCAGAACATCACTACATTCCTGGGAATTCTGCATGATCAAAGATTATAACACTGATGCCATGTTTATGTTAATTTGCCATTGAAATTTTTATAAGCGAGTACTTATCTGTTGTACAGTTGAAGTTGCTGCTGACTGTTAGGCGAATGCCTAGCAATGTTTTCTCTCTCATGCTGGATTTTTCATTATTACTGCTAAAGAAGCTCCCTTTCTTCACATCTTGGTTTTGAAGTAAGCTGCTGACTGAAGGGCAGTTAACCAAAGAAATAGATTTAAACCTTTGGAGTTGACCCAGTTCTGAAAAAAGGGGGAAAAAACCTCAGGAATCCTCAGCAAGTTGAGCAAGCCATGATACAGGGCCACTGTGTGCCAACACGAGCAGAGTCAAGGGTGCTTGCCTAGGGAGAAGTGAGGTTCTGCCCATTTCTGATGCTCCTGGCTGACATTTCTGGAAAACTGGGCTCTGACTTTTCCCAGACAGAAATTATCTTGCAACACAGCTCTGCATGCCCAATCTTCCTGCTACCAATAAGATGTGGACTCTGCAATAGTGATGTGATATTTTGTTGGTGATGTGTTCAGTGCTGTGATTAATTTATATACCTCGAAGATGGCTAGAGGAAAATCCATCCTTGTATGTTTTCTCTGAGGCTAAAAGCATTTTTATATATTAAGTCCTGGTCAGATGCTGTTGAAAAAGTTTGTGTAATGAACCATCAATGTCCAAAACTGAAACATTTGCAGTATGAAACTACTGATTTTACAGCTCAGTCTTTGTTTCCCTCATACCAGTGAGGAATTTTTTATTTTTTTAATCCTTGACAAATAATTCCGAATTTTGGGGGGGATTTATTGAACATTTGGCTCAATACCAAATGTCCTAGATCAATTCCAGTGATAACTGCAAGCTCTCAGACCTTTCAAACAAATACAGAAATAAGTTTAGTTTTATTTATAAGTCCAGATGTGTATGTATTCTTTTAGACCTCTCACTCCTTGATGCTGAAGCTTGGAGCAACTGTGATCATAAATAGATCTGTTTAAACCTTTGAGCGTAAACTTAGGAGGATATATGACTATATCTGTATGTGGTGTCATTCTAGGGAAAATATGTGATCACTGTGTGTTGACTTAATGATGGCAATGCGAGTTACACTGCTTCAGCTTTGTATAAGCCAACAGTGCTTGTCTTGGTCCCTTCTTTCCTCTCCTTCCACTGAAGCTGATCTCTGCCTGCTCTCCATCCTTAGGCTGAGGAGCAACCGAGGTGGTTTTCCTTGCAGCTTCTTGGATGGGCTGCCACAGCCCTTTGTACTTTATTTATTGCCTGCTTGTTTGATTAGATTAAGGAAGGATTAAAGGATCCAATGTTCTTAACAAAAGGCAACCTGTAGTTTATAAATGTGTAAATATAATGTAATTACTTCTTAATTCCTTATGTTAAATAAAAAGGGGGGTTTCTCAGCAGATAAACCCTGATGCTTTTTTTGAAAGTCAGATGAAGGCAATTTGTTGCCTCAACGATGAGCATCCCTCACAAAGCTCAAGTCTGAGTTGATATGAAGAACTTTGGCTACTTTGATCTACCTGTCATCCAGATAACATATCTTGCCAGTCCACACTGACTTCCAACAATTTCTGACTTCTTGTAAGGAAGAGAGTTGCTATGAGGTTTTGTCTCCACTTGGAAAACATAGAATTTATCATCACTTGTAGCTCAGCTTTCTTACTTCAGCAGTAGTAAAGGGTATAATAAGAACAGTGTTTTATTGCAGAAAATTCATGTTTAAAAGCCCTAGTAGCTGTGCTTCTAGCTTAACTGTTAGTACAGATGTACTGGTGGTAATTTGGGGTAAATGTTGTAGAGGCTTAGAGAGAAAAAAAAAAAAAAGTAAATGAGCAACTTCCTGCCCTGTAAGCTCTGCTGACCTCCTTGCATTTGTTGGTTTTAAAAAAGTAGACTAAAAAACAAACAAACAAACAATAAGAAACTTCTCTTAAAAAAACCCAAGGGAATAAATGGAATTCTGTATAACACTCAGCTAATGACCTGTGTGCATGGATGCAGTTGAGGGGTTTCATCTGAATGCGCTGTCATATTAAATGGTGTGATCTCAGCAACAAGCAGGATCGTTCTTGTACAGCCACTGTCAGTGTCAATTGTAGGACATTTTACTGTTTGTAAACTAGCATCTGTGTTTGTGTGTTCCTTATAAGCTCTTTCTTCTGCCAAGAAACATTTCTTCGGGCAGCACCATCCCCTTGCACTTTTGTAGCTCATTGGCAGCAGTGTGCTTCACCTACTTTATTCTCTTGTGGTTTGAAGTGTGTTATTTCTCTTCTTTCCGTCCCCACCTTTGCTCTCGGTGCTCCGTATTGTGACTGAGACACTTTACTTTTATTTCACCTTACCAATCTGTAATGGGCTAATTCTCAGTCAGCTACCTGCAAGGGGCTGCGATTATTAGAGCAAACAGCAAGGCTGTGCCTACATGTCTCTGCTAGACTCGTGTCAAAGCACTGCTATCAGAAGTGACGTCAGTTCTGTGTCAAAGGTTTCTGTTGTCCTTTTTTTTTCTTTTTTTAAAGACTCTGAGCATGATCTGTTAAGAGGCCATGGGGTTCATACTGATCCCTTGTGTTTCAGCACAGAATAAACATGCATGGCTTTGCTGTCTGACACAATACGCTTGAAAGCAGTCTCTGAAAGGTTCAGAGGGCAGTCCTAAGAGAAATAAAGATCCTCCTTATAGCGAGCTTTAAATTAGAGGAGAGAAAGTGTAAATTATTGCTTTGAGAAGACTAAAATCGTCCCTGGATGCATTGTAAATGACCTAAACTGTAATGAGGTTAAGTAGAACTTGGAGAGAAGTATTTAAATTGAAGTTTTTGTTTCTCCTATCTTATTTCTTTCACTTTTGCTAACTTGGGATTCAGACTGTTTGATGCCTCATTTATAACAAGAACTAGTTCACATTAAAAGAGCAATTTTGGAAAAAGCTGTCACACACCTGGGCAGTTCCTTGCAGTCTACCTCAGCTGTGAAGCATGAAGCTACAATCAGCCAAAGTGTTGAAGTGCTCCTCTCCCCTGTGTGCTGGGCTTTTAATGGAATTGGCATGCTTTTTTTGAAGGAATCAAGAGTGTAGGATAGAGGACGGTATCAGCAGCTGCAACAGCCAGGGGTAAAGCCCCTGGTGTACCCTGACCTCAGCTATTCCTTGTTCCTCTGACTGTTCCTGCTTGTTCCTGTTCACGCTTCTGCATATGTAACTGTGGGTCTCTGCTGTGGCCTGGATGAGAGAGGGGCTCTGGTCCAGCTGTTAGATTTGCATTGTTTGAAGGCAGAACGTTTTCATTTTGTTCATGTTGGGTGAGTTCTTGATCTGGTTTTACAGCACAACTCATAGATGTGCTGGTAAATGAGAGGTGTGTTAGACCACAGCATGAGGAGGGAAGCACCTCTTGCTGGCATAAGGAACATCTCGTACTGTGAAGCCTTTACGATGTGGCTTTAGCCAAGTTACCATCCTATGGTTGTGATTTCATGAGATGAGGGGAGAAATACCTTAAGACAGAAATTACAAGAGACAGATTTATAAAAACTGTTATGTGAACTTTTTAATTTTTGTGCAATATTCTATGATCTCGAGGAGGAGTGTACTGTTTTAAGAGATAGATATTGCTTTCAGCCACTTACTATAACATGCTCAGCACCTACGTGTTTAGATATTGATGCAAAACAGTTTTTTTCCTGGAAAAAGAAAAATTATAAATAGACAGCTGCACTCTTAGTCATGAAACTAAGCATTCTGAATTTCCAGTCTTTACGACAGTAGCTCTGTATTCTGAGGACTGATGCTATGTGCTTAGAAAAATGTTTGATTGATTTGACAGATCTGTTTAGTGAATGTTCAGAGAAGTCACTGCTGTTCTCCTTTCTAACTCGAATCTACGCTAAATGTGATTTCCTCCTTGAGGTGTGCAGGACTAGCTTAAAACAACCTCTTGCTCTTGGAGTTAAATAATCCATTACCTTGTTAAAGCATTGGTGCAAAGTGAATGGCTGCCATACAAGATCATGGCAGTTTGGAAGTGCCTGAACATTACTGCCTCACCTTTTATGAAAGCATGAAACTAATAAGCATTTTCAGTCCTCAATATGAAAATCTTTTTCAGTATGGCTTTACCTCAGTTTCCTTTTGCACTTTCTTTGTCTGATAGAAGCCAGTACACCCACATACATACACAAACAGACAACAAAGCTGCAAACTGACTGAGATGCCTCTCTTGATGGCTGGGAAGAAAGGGACTGCTATTTCTGTTTCCATGTCTGCGTATGCCGTGGCACACTGATACTAATGGGGTCACGAAAGCTTAAAAAATGCATCACTAGTGTAGTGTGAAGCTTTATGATTAGCATTTGGCTAATTCTGTACTTTAGAGTTTTGGTAGACTTTTGTTTAAGGTAGACTTTGGGTGAATGTAGGCCTTTTCAATTTGTGTGTTTTGTTTTTGTGGGGAGGAAGGAGTTGACAGTGTGGGTCAGTTAAGACTTCCGCTGTGTGGATAATGCAGAACAGAGGTAATGATTTGATAAATGTGGAATTAAAATGATGTTTAAGCTCTATACTGAGCCCTTAATCAGTAGAATATGACTTATGCTGTATTGATGGTAATTTTCCTTTGGATATGTCTAGCTTAAGACTTTCACTTGAAACCATCTTTGTGACTTATCTCTGAACTGAAAGGGTTCAACATCCAATGCTTTTGAGACTACAAGTAGGGTATGGCAAAAGAACTGTGCTTCTCTTGGTGCATGTGTATCTTTCTTTATATTTTTTTTTCTATAAAAGCTGCAGATTCAAAAATAAGATTAAGTTGTCTGAACAAATATTTCCAAATTCTTCTATATTTTGTTTTTATTGTAATGGCATGAACAAGAATGATTTCTCCATCATTTCAGGAACCAGAAACCCTCATGATGAATGTCAGTGGGAAGCTGGAGTCTTGACCGTAAACCCCTGTGTGAAACCAGGGTTTTGTGGAAGGCTTAAAGTTCTGGTTATAGAAATATATAATGGAATCAAAAATGAAAGGAAGTTGCTGAAACAGCCATGGTGCAAATCCTAAACTTCTAATTTTTTGTCAAAAGAAAAAATAAAGTAAGAAATCTCCAATTAGTGGTATTCAGTAGCATCCCCGAAAGCAGGCAAGTAAAGGCTATATGTTAGGTGACTAAAGGAGGGAAAAACCTAAAACGAGCAAACCCAAGTCCTCTTCTGTTTGTTCTTCAGCCAGTGCAGGGCTTATCTGTGTATGTGGGTTTCTTTTTTGCGTTGGAGCAGCTAAACTTTGATGCAGCCTTTCCATTTGACTTCCCGTGGTTTTAAAGAAGGCAGAGCAGTGGTAGAACCTGGGACTAAAGTAAGGCAAAGCAACCTTGCTTATGTAAAGTATAGCCTTACTAGTATAAAAATCCCTAGGGATAGCTGTATATCTAAGACTTTGAGTTTTCTTGTTATATTCATTTTGTTATGAAAAGCTGTAACTCCATGGTTGATTTTGTATATGAAGTACAAATAAACAATTTTGTGTTTTTTTTTCCTTAGGCAACAAATAATTCAAATTTAAATGTTGACGCTATTACTGATTAACCTTGTAATAGCATATTTGAGATATTAATGTACGCAGTACCTTATCTTGTGCTTTATCTGACCTTTATCTGTTGATTTTAATATCCTTTGTGGTTGCTAGTGACGTGTTTGTGTTGTAGACAGTGAGGGATTTGGGCTCCTGTTTATTTCTTTGGTTTATCCCCATTCACTCTGTTCTGTACTCTCAAAGAAATAATTACATCAAGAGGAAAAAAAAAACAGGATGGTAAACCAGAATGAGAAGCACCATAGGAGATGGTGTCTGCATGAAGAATTCAGATAGCATTCTGCAAGTTGCATGTCTGGTATTACTACTCTCGTGTGAACTGGTGGTGAAAAAAAGCTGATAGATGGATTGCTCCTCCTGTACAAATTTTACCCCTTCCCTGCATAATTTTTGGGTTTATGACTTCACATGAAGTACTGAAGTATAAATTGATAGTTTAGAGTAAAGCTTAGCCACTGCAAAAGCTTGCAGCATTGTACTGACTTGCAAGGCGGGGGTGCTTTTCTGATCTACCACTAAGGTGACCTGTATCACCAAGCCTGTGGAAAACTTATCTGAGGGAGAAAAGAGGAAAGAATATGAACTTCTGTTGCTTTACTGCATTATGTTGTCTCAGTAGGATCAAGCATATCCTGGAACAGCAGAGACATTAAAGGTAGGAAGGGAGAGAGAATGCTGCAGCAGCAAGTCTTTTTGCCTTGAGGATCATGGCTTGCTGCTGCCTGAGCTGCAAACTCATTCCTGCTCTCCTGCTGGAGATAACCACCCCACATCAGCAGGTGGTGATGGATGTGTGAGTGTGCAAAATCTGTGAGCTAAATGTCAGTTAATGATTTGAGGCAGTTTTTGCTAATGTCTTTGCACTGAGTGGGTTATAAGGATGTTTACAGAAAATGATTTTCTGTCTGTCTGTAGGAGCAGTGAACTGTTGATGTTCATGGTTAGAAAGCGAAAGAATGCAGAAATAGGAGTGGAGATGTCTGTTCTTAGCTGTTTCTGTCTGTCCTGAGCAGTATGTGGATGGGAAGAACTCCCTCTTCCCAGCATCAAGGGGACAGGTCTGCTTCACAGGCAATAGGAACGTTGGGTTGCAGGAGGCAGGGAGAGCAGTTTGTAATACAGTTTCATTATGATTCTTAACAACCTTGCCAAGTATCACGTGATGAGATGATGGCGTGTGCAGTGCTGAGAGCAGCTGATGCTGTGAGAAACTGCAGAAGTCGTATTTCCTGCATTAGCAGAGGCACTGCTGGTTTACAGATTGCTTCTATCCTGTGCAGAGCCTGCGTGATCACCCTGGCAATAGGTGCACAAATGGGCCATGAATTCTTCTGGAGGAAGCAGGGAGAAAGAAATGGGCATTTCTGCAGTGCAGCTCATCTTGTCTTAAGGACATCAGTCAAACCTTACTTTGAAGTTGTTTGTTTCTGCTCTTTATCTGTAAAGAGTGTAAGTGACCAGTTCATAAAGCTAACTAGATAAATCCCAGTCCTCCAAAGTATCTGATGAATATTTTAGGCGTGGAACACCTTTGGCTATTTACTGATATTGAAGAGTCTAATGTAATAATTTACATTTCCCTGTAGACTGTGCCACTCTACCAGTCTGTGTGATACAGTATATTTAAAATACGTGTATACTGTGGCTCAAGTGAACCACAAAATGTTCTCACCATATGCCTAATACATATGCTGTGTTGTGTTGTAGATATACAATGAAATTACTATTTTTAAGCAGCCATTTTCTTTCCCAGCTCTAATTACTTGGGTGTTGGGAAAGAGTATTGGTTTGTTTCTATGATCTATTTCTGTTCATAGATGTGCCCAGATTTAAGGTGGTATGGTTATGAGCAGAAAAAGGGGTAATTGTAGTTCAAAAATAACAACAGTTCCTCTCACCTTATGCTGCAGATCAGTTCATAGTCTGAAGGTGAGGTTTAGGATTCCCATAAGACCCAGCCTAAGGAATTGGCTGAACTATAAAATAAACCTGTAACATAAGCTTTTGTTTGTTTGGTTGTTTGTTGTTGTTTTGTTTGTTTGTTTTTGCTTTTGTTTGGATGCAATTATTACAATTTGTTCTCTTGGAGAATTACATTCAGGTTTCATCCTGCTCTTAGCAGAGCTCACAGCAGTTGCAATTTGTCAAAATTTGCCTTCTTTCTGAAGTTTGGTTTTGCTGCAAATTAAATTCGAAATCAAAACAAGAAATTGAGCCTGCACTCATTTGCTGCCAGGATCCTTCCTCAAAGATGCTTAGCCTAAACATGAAGTTCTCAGGAGAGGCTCATATCCTCCTCTTTTGTAGGAGGTGTTCTAATTAGCCACCTGAAGGCAGAAGTAAGCAAAATTACTTCCTTTTTTTTTCTGTCAGGATTATCACTTTGGGCAAGTGCTTTCCAAGCATTAGCAGTCTCCTGCTTTGTTTACCTGTTTGGGAGGAGGGCATCTGCAGGTACTGTTTTTTCCACATGCAATTGCTGCATCCAGTTCCTGTGAAAAGCATAGAAACATTTCCATGGCATGAAACCAATCCAGGTAGATGTAGGCCAGCAGATAGAACTGTGTGCCTGTAGCAACCTAATTCTGACAGGAAGGAGTATCAAAAGTAAAATTAACTGAACTGATTTCCAGAATGATTAGGTGATGTTAAACAGCAGAGCCAGGAAATTTATTTTCTCTTGAATTTACTGATGGGAATGGTAATTATTTTTTCCAAATTTTTTGAAGAATTCACTGGCTCTGGGATGTTTTTTATATTGAACGTGAGGGGATGTGGCTGAGCATCTCTGTAGTCTTCATCCTGCAGACCTGCCCAACCTGCATTCCCCTTGCACACGTTTCCTTTGCAGTGCTTCAGGATAGAGCTGGGTGGCATCATTTGGTGAG
The DNA here is from genome assembly GCA_035772895.1 of Perdix hodgsoniae. Taxonomy (NCBI): domain Eukaryota; kingdom Metazoa; phylum Chordata; class Aves; order Galliformes; family Phasianidae; genus Perdix; species Perdix hodgsoniae. The sequence continues at coordinate 7,070,776 of JAPSGF010000019.1, read as the reverse complement.
GGAACTCAGCACTTCCGACAGGTCTCAGTGCAGAAAGCCTTCATGTCACCCTAGGACCACCGTGTGCTCTCTTCTTGCTGGAAGTGCCATTTTTTTCCTCCCTGTCTCAAAAGGGATATTTTCATGTTTGAAGATCTCAGAGCTGGGTGGGATCTCGGGTGGCACTGAGTTCCCAGCCACTGACTGGTTTTGTGGCTGCGCCTGCTCAGCTGACGGTTATTCATAGTCTGCCTTTGAGATCCAGCACCATGGGATGAGGTTTGCTCATTGTTGGAATACAGAGACGCAGCAAAACAGCTGACAAGTATCTTTCAGGGATGGGGGGGGGGGGGAGGATCAAGACAAAAAAAGAAGATAGCATTCCGGGAGAGTCTGTGTTTACATGGATTTTTTTTCTTTCTTTCTTTACCCTTCTCACCTTCAGCATTCTCCACACATCTGACTCTACACCACTGTCTGTTGCAGTAGTGGAAAGACATTATCCCCTTCTGGGAGGGGCAGCATGCTCGATGATCACAGGCAGAACGCCCCGTGAAGGCCACTTTACTTCTGTTCTGAAAGGAGCAGGAGGCTTTGGGTTAGGAGGATTTACATTTACAGATAGCTGTTGTGGGTGTACATATTTTGGTATGTGCTCTCGGATGAAATTCTTGTTTTTATTAGGCTCTTGAATTTTTTTCAAGACTTTTTTCAACCTTTACAGAGTGCACTTAAGCAAAAACAGAGCTCCAGAACAACTTCAGAATAAACTGAAGCCTGCTTGCATCTCAAGCCTTCCAATTGCTCTGTGACAAACTTATAAAACAATGAATTCATGCTCTATTTCACGCAGCCGTGCAGACATTTGTTCATTACAGCTTGTGGTTGAGGTGTGTGGCAGCACGGGGTACTGTGCTGAACGCTGTCGTGACAGGATGAGCTTGAGACATATTTAAAACACGTACATAGCATTTAACTGCTTGTCATGGCTGACTTTTCTGTTAGGCTATGCCTTTATTGGCATGGAGACACGCGTGGTGGGTCTGCTGAACAGAGCAGCCCTATCAGATCAGCTAGTAGCTCTGCCTATCTTGGTGTCCTATCTCCAGGAATGCATGTCGGAGGGAGAATAAAAGAACTGGGCAAACACAGGCTGATTCTTCCCGGATTAACCTGCCAGCCTTCAGCAAACTTTAGTTCAAGGACTTCCAAGGCCAGAGGTTGCATTTCTGCACTTGGCAAAATGTGTGGATTGCTGCTTTTTTTTTTTTTTTTTTTTTTTTTTTAATGGTACTAGAGCAAGATTTTATGGGAAGAATACCAGGTTAGATTCACTTTAAAATTATTGTGTCCATTGTCATATCAAGCCTTTAAAGGGGATTTTCTAACACTGCTTGCCTCTATAGAGACTGGTGCCCAAATAATATCAGAATTGTGAAGCTATGTTTAAATAAGACTCCTTAAATGGTTTTCAGCCCACATGACGTGCAACCACAATGTCAAAAACAGATACAAATATTTTGACAGATACTTAAGGGGGGTAGTGCTGTAGATATTTAGAGGGCAACAATGAGAAAGATAAATGATCAGGACGTAAGGTTCTTTTTTAGAAAGAAAATAATCTCATGTTCTCTCCCAGCATTTAGGACACTGGTGTTATTGCTGTGCACTCAGCACCCCAGATGCTAGGCTGTGGAAGACAGGCCTCCCAACTGTGCCTATACCTCCCCAGCAGCAAGGCACAGCACCGCTAGCAGCTCTGCCCCGTGCTGGGGGCTTTGGCCTCCACTCCTGTACAGCACAGTTGTACTCTGGCGGGTGTCCCGGGGGTGCTGGAAAGCAATGCGGTCTGCACAATCTCTGCCTCTTGACCAGAGACAGTCAGGGTCACAGACGTGAATATTATCTTCGTGACGCTTCAAGCAAGCAAACAGATAATATTTTTTTTAAAAGAATGTTGTGCACAGTCAGTTGGATCAGATCTTTCCAGAGCTGTTCCCTGGAGGGGATGCAGCAATTGCTCACCCACACCAGTCATGTAGGGGAAGGGAAGGGCAGGGAGGAGAATGCACACACATGTGCACTTCTACAGGCAAGTATACACACTTGCAATGGGCACAGAGTGGCCTCTTTCTTCTTGCTGAGTCCCTTGGGTTCCCTATGATACTAGGAAATTATTTTTGCTTTTCTTTAACTCAGGGATTGTGCCTTATACATTTTTTCAGCTGTGTATGTTTACATCCAGCCCCAAACCCCCCTCTTCAAACAGTATTAGGTAATTGCACACTGATTTCAGATATGCATTTCCTTTTTATTTATTTTTTTTAAATAACTGCTAAATAGAAAAATACGGAACACAGATAACTTTGCTTTAGAATCATAGAATCCTTAATGTTGGAAGGGCCATCTAGTCCAACTCTGCAATAAATAGGGACACCTACAGCTACATCGGGCTGCTCAGAGCCCTGTCCAGCCTGACCTTGAATGTCTCCAGGACTGGGGTTCCACCATCTCTTTGGGCAACCTGTATCAGTGCCTCACCACCTTCACTGTAGAATACTTCTTCCTTATACCCAATCTAAATCACCCCTCTTTTGGTTTGAAACCATTTCCCTTTGCCTGTCACCACAGATCCTTCTGAAGAGTCTGTCTGCTTCCCTCTTACAGCCCGCCTTTCGATACTGAAAGGCCACTAGTAGATCCCCTTAAAGCCTTCACTTCTGCAAGCTGAACAACCCCAGCTCTCTCAGCCCTCACTTGTAGGGAGGTGTTCCATCCTTTTCAGCATTTTTTTGAGCAAGAGACTCATTTTTCTTTGGGTTGAGCTTTAATTGCCACGGGTGTGAAGCTATCTTCTCCCCTGCCCAGTGCCAGCAGCAGGAATACGAGGGCAGGAGGGATGAGCAGAGTGGTAGGAGAACAGGACGCTCCTTGGGAAGGGTGTCAAGAGAGATTGCTCTTGGCTTGACTCGGCTCAGCAAGAAGGGGGCACTCCAAAAGAGTTTCGGCTTCATCTCAACTGGCACAAGCACATTTCTGTTGGAGTTAGGAGGTGATTTCCTACCATTAGCACTTCAGTCCTTGTGAGTTAGTAAGGAAGAAACACATTTAACTTAGTTGCAGTCTGGAACATTTTGTTAAATATTTTTTTCTGATGATTCTCTGGTGGTAGCATGAGACTCCATACTGAAAAGCAACTTTTAGCTTGATTCTCTGTTATATAACATAAAGCCTGGCACATTCTATAGTGGTATTGTGCTTGCTGTTATCTTAGTGAAGATACAATTATAAAGAGGAGTATAGAAAAGAATCAAAAAGCGTAATGATCCATTTAAAGTAAGTTGGTCAACAATCCTTCTTAGGCTCATATTTCTCAGGTTTTCAAACCTACCTGCAAAATCCCTCCTTCTAAAACTTTATCTGCAGACAGTAGGTCTGAGAAAATAGGGCTGCCATTATGTGTTAAATAACAAATGGTATATTTAAGCCCTGGATTAGTTTACAGTTGTTTGCATGGGAAACGAGTGTGTAGGGATGAAGTTGTTTCGTACTGTATTGTAGAAACGTCTCTCTGTACTGGCCAATTTCACTGTTGTGCTTTAAATTTTATTTTACCTTTTAACTTCTGCTTTTTTGTTTATTTCTTTTTCTTTCTCGGGGCTGACGTTTTCATGGCAGTATATCTTCTTATCTGCCTGTTCCACTGGTTCGCTCTAAAATTTGTATGTTTTCACAAGTGTTTTTCCCCACCTTCAAAGGCTTTGCTTCTGTCCTTTTTATGAGAGGAGGGCTTGGGGCAACAGTAAGAGATACCCAGACCTCATCGCTACCTTGGGAGCACATTGCTCCATAGAGCCCTTTGGCTACGGTGGGTTATCTGACAACTGACGCTTTCCACAGAAACCTCATTGCTACCAGATCGCTGTCCAGTTTTAAAGTTGCTGTGCTAATGGCTGGTGGTTTTAGTGAGTGGATTTGTATTGGGTTTGTGGACTTCGTACTGTGCCAATGGTAGTTCTTCAATAAATGAATTGGATTGCCAGTCTGTTTTGTTAGATTCTGTAGGAAAATACAGATATCATTTTTCTGGAAAAGTTTTTCTTCATTTTTTGTTTCTGAAATTATTTGTCTGGTATTTTCTCCCCCCTTTCGACTTGGCTCAGAATTAGTTTCAGGTAGATGAGTTCATATGGCTGAGCAGCACAGATAATTGTGGTAGGTAAGCTCGGCTGATGCAGTTAGTAGATGCTGATGGATGTTGAAGTATTGCAAAGAAACAGAGAAGCATAGTTGCATATGTTTTTTGTTTTAAATACTAAGGGCTTTTATCTCTGCATTATACCTCTGTTTTTTCTTCTTCTATCTGAAGTAAGAAGAGACTGTTTCCTTTCTTTAAAACGAGAAAATAACCTTAGAACATGCTGAAGCTGTTTAGCTTCTGAAGTCTAATGCAATCACAAAAGAAGCAATCCAGTTTTTTTTAATGCATTTTTTTGCATTGGTGAGTCTGTTGTGCCAGATCATCAGCTCTCTTATACCAATCCAAAAAAGAGTTTCTGCTGTGTGAAAATTCTGTGATACAGTACAAAAATTCTTCTAGCTATGGTCTGTTGGCTAATTGTCATTTTGTCATTGCAAGTATTCAGTGAAATGAAGCAGACAGTTAAGAAATGTCTTGGAGACCACCAGTGTAAGATTTCAATATTAAATGTTGTTGGTTGTTTTGTACAGTTGTCTTCAAAGTAGTGCAGTGATCTTGCAAAAAAAAAAAACAAACAAAAAGAGTGGGGCTGGGGAGAAGAGGGAAGTATAGGCAAGGGTAATGAGGATATTGAAAATTACATTCAATTTCTTAGAGTGTTTTTCCTTGCTTTAGCTGTGGGAGAGCAATACAGTACATTCCATCTATTGTGCTTTAAAGGGAGAAGATATACTATTACATAGAAGCAAAATGGAGCTCTAAAAGTAATTCATGACCAAGATCTTTAAAGTGCATAGACTTCTGAGGGCTGTTTTCCACCCTGAAAAGTTTTTGTGTATAGAACACAGAACAGCAGTGTTACTGCAGCTGACTGAGCCACTGCTTCCCTTGCAGTGCTTTACTTGGGGTGTCTGCACAGGGATGTTTCTTTAAAGTTCCTGCTTTGGCCACGAGTATTGCTGTGTTTTTACCTGTGGTTGTGTGGGGTGGATTACTGCAGACAGGATTCCAGTTCCAGCATCACGTTGCCTGCAACAATTTTTGTGGCTCAGGGCTTATCCACACTGCCTTTATCTTTTTTTACACGCACATCAATGGCAACAGTGAACAATGGAAAAAAAAAAAAGGTTTTTCTGCCCAGGGGCAGCTCAGTGAAGCTGAAGGGCATCAAGGTAAAGGTAAATATGGTCTGAGACTTTTGCAAGGATCCCCTGGAGTACTGGGCGACAGGTCTCTGTGCTAGGAGTCCAGCCACCTCCATTTGCTTAGCATGGGCCGTTTCATTCAGGCTGCTGCCCTTTGTACTTTGTCTAAACGGAATTTGACTAGCTCAAGGGGAGTCTTTTGCTTTGCTGTTGTGCCCTGCAGCATTGAACAAGTACTTGCTACCCTTTCTGTTCTTATTTATATTACAAAACAATCCAGAATCTTGTTTTCGTGTACTCTCTCTGTACTGAGGTATTCGCAGCACTGGCTTTAGCCATATAAGAAATGACCTCTAGAACAGAATGCAGTGTGGTTTTGTTACGTGGCCTCACCAAGGAACTATAGGAAGTGCCCAGAGAAGAGTAGCAGGCAAATGAGGAATGTACAAGAACAAATATGATGTGTTTTTGCTTTGTTGCGTTTTGTTTTAAAGTTAGATTTAATAATTAAACATAAGGAAAATTAAATGTGTGCATCTACTGAGCTGTCTTCTGAATACTGGAGTTTGCTCAGGGATGAGTACTTGTTCTCATTACTGTGCACTTGAAGACTTTGATGAGAATGTATATAAGCATGTCCTTGCCAATAACAATTTCCAAGCTTTTGTAGAAGAAAAGGCTGGTTTTCTTAATAGCCACTAAGTATGGTGAACAAGATATTTAAAAAAAACTGAAGATTAATTTGTTAAAGTTCCTCTGACAATTCTTCCAACTTGAACCAACCAATGAAGTACAGCTGCCTGAGTGGCTCTCACAGATCTCTTCTGGCACCTCAGGGGGTGGTGCTGTGTGATGGCAGCAGAGTTGTTTCCTCAGATCTCCACTGTGTCATGGTGTCAAGAATAAAGAGTTGGATGAGTTCTTTACAAGAGAATGCAGATTTCCTTCCTCTTCCTGTGCAAGCTGTGGTCCTTGCAGTCCTCCAGACATGGGGAGCATGTTCATTCTCCTGTAGGGTGCTCTACAGCTGGGGCTGGACAAAGGATTTGATGTCTTATGAGGAAACTGTAAGTGAATTCAAATTTCACATGAAATGATGGACTCTGGATTGTTACTATTCAGGATTGAGTTTTTAGGGTTCTAATAGAATCCTAGAGTGGCTTGGGTTGAAAGGAACCTCAGAGATTATCTGGTTTTAACCCTCCTGCGACAGGCAGGTTTGCCTAACTAAGGCTCTGGATAAGGTTGCCCAGAGAAAGAGTGGAGAATGTGGGTAGTGATCTGCTACCACTCTCATGCTAAGTGAGCATTCTACCACTTGAGCTCGTTTCCCTTAATACTTTCATTAATCTTCCAGCTTAGTTTTCATCTAGCGATCAGAAAAAATGTATAGAACTCTAAGACTTAGAAATGAAGCCAGAGAGATCATTACGTCATTAGAAATTCATGGTGCATTTTTAGGTTGCAGTGTCAGTCCCTCAACTCAAACAAGTAGAAGCATATCTGAGAAGATGGACAAGCAGAGGCATGGAATAGCTTCCCTGTGAGAAATGAGTAAAACAGCTATGGATCTTCACACTGAAAAAGCAGCTGCTGGGAGAAGATATGATGAGGATGTCTATTAGGAAATGTATCAAGAAGGGTAGTTGCCCCTACAAAACAAGAAGTAGGGGAGTAGCAGTGTAACCACTAGGTGACAGATTCAAAACAGCTAAAAGGAAGTGGTTCCTCACATGCATATACAGAGACTGTTGAGCTCTGTGGATGCAGCAGAATGTTGTGGATGCTGGAAATGTACATGTGGTCAAAAAGCAGACACATAAATTCATGGAAGAAAAATGTATTAAGGATTCTTTAACTGTGCTGTCACTGCTTCTGCTCCATTAAGTCCCTAAGCTGAAAGTTTTTAGAATTCTCTAGAATGCAAAAGCGTGTTCTAGAGAGCTTTCACTACTGGCTTACTTCTAATTTTATAGTCTTCCTCACGCATCTGCAGTCTACTGCTGTGAGATTGAGGTAGATGGGTCTCTCATCTGACACTACTATGGCCTTTTTTGCTGTCTTTAACTTCACACTCACCACAAATTTTAATATGACATTGCTTTGCAGTTTGCTTGCTTCGGTTGTTCTTCCTTATAGTTTGGTCGGGTGGTGCAGTTCTTCCTTTCAGAATCCCTACAACGTATCCCTGAACTTTCTGGTGACTTCAGCTTTCATCCTCAGTTACCTCAAACTCTACGTGCAGTTCAGCACTGGAAGCAGATAGAAGAAGTCTTCTGAGTAATGAGCTCATGGCTAGTCAGATACAAGTTGATATATGGAGTAAACATACAGGCTACAATTCTTTCATAACGTCTTGATTATGAAAAGATAACCATGATATTTGTATCTCCTTAGTTACTTGTAACACCCTCCATGTGCGTGGGAGTGTTGGTTTTTTTGCTTGTTTTAAATCAGCTTTCAAGTTTAATGTTTTATTGTGTTCAGCTTCATTTTATTTTGTGTTTTACCCAGTAAACTTCAGACTGCTAAAACAGTTTTGTGACCGACTTACACACAATTCAAGTATATTTTTTAGCAAATTCTCTCAAAAGTAGTATCCCTTGTAGCTCAGGAGATTATTTTTGTGCAGGCCGTGAGTGGAATTTTGTTATGGTTATAGGTGCCAAAAGTTAAGTTTTGTTTCAATAAGTTATCTAGAATTCTAGAAATTTCAGGTGCTTTCCTCATAGCTAAAGAAGCTGGAAAGCTTTAAGAAAAATCCCTATTTTCCAATCTTGCTGAAGTGTGATATTGTGGTAATTTCCTAGAGCTGGATGGGATTTGCTTTGCTATTCAGCTGTGCTTTCCTGCATCAGAAGACCTGCACGTCCTCCTCAGGAGGCACCCACACACTTCCCTGCAGAGGTGAGAGCACTGACTGAGGGAGGAGTGCAATGTGAACCACAAGCTTTATAGAGCAGAGCTCTCTTAAATACAAAAATTTCCATCCAACTTCTTCACATTGCTAGGTGTCACATTTCAAAAGGAAGTACTATGGCAAGCCAGTGGTTAGTTTATATATAATTAATTTAAAATTAGTAAAATGATATAGTGATAAAAGTGTTGGCTTTGTGTGCTGGTATTTCTTATCAAGGTTATTTCTTAGGTTTACAAATAATTTGGCTGGGAAAAACAATGTTATTTTGAAGAAGGAACTTGCGGTGTGATGGATTTTCTTTTTCCTCACTACTTGCATTTCACTTTAAGTTGTGTGACAAATGATTGCAGATTGGGTTGTAATGAAATATAAGCATTGATTTGGTATGTAATCTTTGTGTTGTATTCATGGAATAAAGCCTCTAATAAAACGCATTTTCAATAAAGATATTGAACAAATGTCTAGCTATTCACAAATGTATCATACTCTAAAAGTAAGCAATTTAGGCATGGATTGATGAGCTTTTCCTTCCTATCTGCTGTTCTGAGGTGCTGAAGCTGCATTTCCTTGAAAACCTGACAAGGCAGAGAATTTGTATATTTGGTGTATGTGAGTCTGGATGGATGTTGGTCTAGATGCTTAACACTCTTTCTTCATGGAGAAAAGCGTGTAGTCACTCTTAAGAACTGTGTCCCACAATTACTATTGCTATGAATGAGATAATTTCAAAGAAGGACACAACAACTTGTTTTTGTTTCCCCCCTTTGATACTGGGGGAAGGAAAGTTTGCTTATGGAAGTATGAAGTTGCCAACGTAGTATTTGTACAGATCATTCAACTGATGGTAAATGAGACTGATGGAGGCTCACATGTGAGTGGTGATATTACTCACTGATGGGTGAACAGACGTTTGTAAATGTTGGTCACACTGTTTTTTACTGTTTTTGCTAAGTAGCTAATCCTGTATTTGGGAGGGCTCTAGGCCTGACATAAGGTCAGTCTGTTCCAAATGGTATTTTGGTTTGAACTGACCATTGGGAAGATGGTTATTGTCCTTGGCTGGTAGGTGGACAGATATTAGTTTGGACTTGGGACTTTTAAAAAAAGTAATTGTTATTGAAGTGTTCAGGTATTTCTCAGAATTACACTTCTTGGACGTGTTACAATATTTTGCAGATTAAACACTGCATATGGCACTCAGCTCTTGGTGAGAGGCAACATGAGCAGCTTCTTTCGTGTTGGACAAAATAAATGATTTCTAGAAAATCATGGAAGGGCCTTGTATGGTATGCATTATAGGGGAAGGCCCTTCCTGGTCTGGGTACCAGGGTGAGTTCTGACGTGCTTTTAGCCTTCACGTGTGACTCCTGTTATTCTTGAGGTTAAATCTTATTTACTTACTAAATCAGTGTTCTGAGTCTAGAAATTAGTCTGTTTTATAATTACAGTGCATGTTGTAGGTTGCTTAAACGTTAAGAGTTTTCAGTTAATATACTGTATTCTTGAAAAAACCTTCAGGCGTTTTGTACTTTGTGGAAGAAAAGGGGGGGGGAAGCCCAATAAAATACCCAGAAGGAGCAAAGAAGAAATTCTCAAATTTAAAGTGATCCAAAGTCATCTTAAGTTCATGAACCATCATCACTGTTTGATGTCAGCACAACTGAGCGGAAGTTTGTGGTTTTTTAGTTAACTGCTGCCATAGATTCAGAACTTCTTGCTGCCTGATAGTGTGGATGGAAAGCAAGCACAGTGGGCTGCGCACAGCAAACCACACTACAAGCCTTCTGACCGCTTGACAGCGGGATCAGGACCCTGCCTCGAGATGAAGCTTTATACTGCTCCTTGCGTAAGTTGCTGCAGCGTTCCGTATCTGAAATCGTGATAGACCATGATTAGCAGAGCGGTAGGCAAGCATATCTGCTCCTGTGTTTCATCATAGGAGGGGAGAAGAGGAAAAGCAAGCTCCATCCTTAGACAGAGAAGCTGCTGCAAGAGAGGAAAAAAAAAAAACAAAACCATCATTGCCTCATGTTGTTTTAGCATGTGACCAGTTACAGCAATTGTTGATTGTCTGCATACCGGGAAAAAAAATGTCCTCTAGCATAAAAAGTTCACAGTCTCCAATTCAGGTCATTGCAAATAACCTTTCCTCTAGAGGCAGCTATTAAGGAAGTGGACATCTAATCCAACCTTTAAATATACTTTGCTGAGCCAGAAGAAAATCAGAGAGAGCCAAAAAAGGTTTTTTTTAAGCATGTAGTGAAGTTCATTTTCTTTTCATTGTTTCTGCTTAATTTAAATACTGAGATGTGGCTTTCTCATTCTTTGAAAATAAACATCTACAGGGAAGCAGATAGGAGAAAACTGAGGCTACAGAAGGCTTTAAATGCTCATTTAACACTTTATCTGTGAGGAGGGTTCTAAAAAGTCAACTAGGAAACCCTTAGAGCCATCTTCAAATCTCTTTATTTTTGTGGGTTTTTTTCCCTGTTTAAATACAACAGGTAATCAATATGGTTTCCTTAGTACATGCTTAAGTCCCCCATAGTAAAAACTGGACTGTGTCTGACTGCACAGAATCTAGATGGGACAGATGCAGAAGGTTGAGAGGATTGGTTATGGGGTCCCAAGCAAGAGCAACACATGAAGCTCAGGACCGCAGTCACAGTTTGTGGAAGTGATTTTTTTCTAATATCCGGGGGCTGAAGGTGGCAATACCTATCACAGGGGCTAGGGACTCAGTCATTCTGTGATCAAGGAAATCTTGAGATCAGTATCTCTGATACCAAGCTGTCTTATCTAGTGTAGGGATACTCCGTCTGGCATTCCATGCAACCTTAAGCATGTTTGTCATGGAATGCTTGTCTCATTTATTTTCTATCTTATAATATTTCTTATAAAATTGATCTCCACCGTGAAAAACACAAAGGAGAGAAGCTTCTGTTCATTTCACAGTATTTATATTGGTGTATGTTATAATGACTTTTAAAGCATCTTTATCTTATTCATGTTTTCATGGTTTCTTGCATCTTATCACAGTTTCTGTAAAGCAGGTTATCCTAGAAATATGTTATTGTTTTGTTTCCAGAATTGAAATGTGTTCATTTCGCTTAGGCACATTAAAAATGATGCACCTGTAGCTGCCATTCTTTGGGAAGGATATATATACACATAGAAAACAATTCCATTTGGCCATCCACCTGGATACAGAATTGTGAGCTTAACTTTTCTTCCTTTCATTTCAATTGATTATAATTTCTGTTTATTACTGATCCTTTTCTCTTGGGAGAAATCTGCTCGTTGACAAATAGGGAAGATTTAGGTAGATGGCTGTGATCACTCTCCTGACCTAGCTAAGAATCAAGTAAGTCAGTGGGTAGATACTGAAGTCTGTAGGAAGTGATCCATTAAAGGAGCCAGTTTTAGTGAACTAATATTACAAGAAAGAAATGGAGAGCCTGTCCTGAAAGTGTATTTCTTTTTTATTCTTTGTGGAAATGCTGACTGGCCATTAGCTAATGGTATTACCCATGTGAAGGTATGATGAAAATGGAACACAGAAATCTCTTAGTAGCTATGAAAGTAATTGAGGCATTGGATGCATAGACATAGCAAAACCATGGTTACACGTAATTTGAGTGCCAGTAAAAATGTACCTGCCTTTAAAATCACATACATGTGTATATATATAACCTCACTGTATATCTGTAACAGGAAGATAAAAGTAACACCGTAAACCTCAGAGTTCCTATGAATGATTTGCTGCTAACGTCAGTATTTTTTTTTTTAGAGAATGTGATTATTTAGATCAAACAAACATTCTTTTGGCATTAGTGACGTAACAGACTCGAGTTCGGTGAGATTTCCTGTTTACTTTGGGTCTGAGTGCAGACGTCTCAAGAAAGTGGGTGCTAAAACTTTCATTCCATATCTGCATGGAAATGCAGCCAAACCTGATCAGAGATCTGCAACCAACTTTATACAGGTTTTTACTCTTCAGAAAGAAGGGTGTAATGGCCGCTGAGGCATAGAAAGCTCTTAAGATCCAGAGATGTCTTGGTTTGCTGACTGAGCTAATTCCTGTTTTAATCTTATAATTATCCACCAATGTGAATTTGGCAGCCTTGTGAGCTACTGTCATACTTTTCTGAGCTGGGACCCATGTTGATAAATTCCCTTGAAGTCAAAGGACTGGATGGCCACTAAGAATAAACTGCTGCCTACTTAAGAGTTCCCAAATGGTAGCAAGGCATTGCAGTGGGATTCAGTACTCAGTTTTATTCCATATCTTTTCATAAATTTTCCATTTCGTCATCTTTTTTTCAATTCAAATAAAAAACTTTCTTAAGTGTTAATAAATAGAAACAATACATCTTGTTTGTGATTTCTGTATATGATTCATACTTACTAAGTTGCAAGCCTTCTTTAATATATTTTTTTTTCTAAAGGGCAGAAGTTATCATCTTGTTTCATTATTGTCCAAATTATAAATAAAACTGGGGATTGTATTTATCACTCTGTTGCTACTTTTCCTATTCCTTTGACTTATTTCCTTGTACCTGTCCGCTCTGTGGAGAATAAAGGGCTATGTTATAAAACAGACCACACTGCAACGTTTAGTCATAGTTTCATATGGACTGAAATCAGAAATCAGTATTTTTTTTAGGGTGTTGGTTTTTTAGCTTAGTTTAGCTGCATTTTGATAAATAACATCATGAAAGTGAAAGCTCACTTCATCTCCCTAGCAGAGCAGCCTGGAGACTGGAGTCCTGAGGTAACTTCTGAACTCAGGTCAGCGAGACTTTGCTGCAAAGGAAGCCTTGCTTTCACTCCCAAACGATACAATTCTAACAGAAAAACATAGCCTGCAATAAACTCACCAAGTGAATTTTGTTTCTCTTTTGATGGTATTTAGAAAATGAGGTGACTGATTGTTTTTGTAAAGGTGACTTCAGTAGATTTGTATCCTGTGAGGATAAAATGTGTATGTCTACATATATGATTCTGGTACTAGCATGTGGAACACTATCGACATTGAGACCTGCTTAGGCATTAAATTACTGCTGTATTTAGAGATTCTGTAACCATTACCTAAATTTGTGTGGCAATAATTGCTGCATGCGAAGCTATTTGGTAATTTAGATTGGCACTAGAAACTAAAATGTGTCTTGGAGACCAGGTTAATGACAGCAACAAACACACAGGAAGTAAATAAAGAGACAAAATGCAGCGTATCTTAGGAAAAACGTCTGATTTTCTTCGAGAAAAAATGACGAGAATCAGGAACAGCTCTGCAGTGGCCTTGATGAGAATGGGTTCTTCTTCATGGGAATTACTGAGCAGAGGGATGTCTCTCTGAAAGGCCAGGCTGGGTTCAGCAGCCCCAGCACTCTGAATTCATGCTGAACTGAATGAATTATCTTCCTTTTCAAGCTTATACCGCAGAAATTTTACAGAGGGGTCCTTGGTTCTCTTCATACTGCTGTGACAATTCTGAGGTACCAAGTAGTGTTTGAGTGAAGCTGGATGAACGTCATGGGGCCTGTCAGCCCAACCTGCTACCAGGTGAACGCTGTCCCTAAGTGCGCGTGGCTGAGCCTGAGCTCATGGGGCTGATCCAAGCTGAATGTATCTATGAGGTGACTTATTTGCAATGTCGGATAATACACCTTTGTGTCTTTTAGCGGTAACTATAGAATAAAAGGGAGAGAAATAGACAACATAACTAAAAATAGTTTAACTTGTACTGGATTTAATGGCAATTATGTTATTTTTTCCAGGCAAAAACTACTTCTCAAGAATACAGATATTCCTGTTATCATGAATACATATTTCAGTCAGAAGGTACTTCTCAGTGAGCACTTAGAAACAAGCAAGACACAGGGTCCTACAAAGGTGCTTATTAGAAAGAATATTGTATCTTTGGCACAGACATTCAAACTAGATGACCTTAACAATAAACAGCCTCAGGAATCTCCAGATAATCAGGTAAGGCTCATTCATTTGGTTCTTACTTCAGCATTTTGTAAGAACTTGGCAAGCAGATGTTTGGAAATCGTAACAAAAACAAAAATTACTGACCTGTTCAGTTTTCGCTTTCATTTAACTAAGGCTGAATAATATATGATGTTTATTTTAATAATATTGTCTTAGCAGAGGCTTCTGGCCCATCCAACGGCTGAACTGCTGAGAGGTTATTTTACTGAAATCTCACTACTGTGTTAAATAGTGTTAAATTAAATAATTGTAGTTTGTTTTTTCGTACATTTTTCTTTTATTTTTATTTTTATTTTCTTTATTCTATACAGCTGAGTAGCCAAACTTTATTTGAACTAAAATCAATTTCCTGATAACTGCTAAGATAGTATCAGCTAAGATATTATTTTTAATAAATACTCTCTTTTTCCATTCCTATTGAACTCATTTCCTAGTCCGTCCTTATTTCTTTATTTAATGCATGAGTTGGGAACACCAGCCTCCTTTCCAGCGTCTTTACAATTAGTTTTCTTTCCTGTTGTAACTCTGTTTCTATCAAAATAACTGCTGACTCTTCATATCTCTAGCTGTTGTACTTTACTGTTGTACTAACTGTTGTACTGAGGTATTTTAAGTGATTTGTCTATCTGATAGTTTGCACCAACACTTTCTTAAAGATTTGTTTAAAGTTTTTTGTATTGTCAACCCAAAAATCACTGTTAACGTTTGAGAATTTTGATCCCAAGAATCTAAAGAACAACACTGAATGTCGTTGTATTTGTCTTACGTATATATACATATTGGTATATAATTCCATCTGTAAGTGTAAGAATAAAGCAGTTGCTTAAATCGGATCCTAATCTAATTTCTTGCTTCTGCTCCATCTGGTAGAGAGCTTCTGCTATGGTATGTGAAAAACAGAGCGATTTAATTCTTTCCCTTAGATACTTTCTAGCAAAACCATTTCACTTAAAACTCATTAGAAATGTTTCATTGTAACTACTTTGCAGACAAGCATATCATCACACCATCATTTCCTTAATAACATTATATTTCTGCTTCTCAACTAGTAGGTAATACTTATGGATAGGTTTGTAAAACTTCAAAACTTTACGTTGCATCCAACTTTGAAGAAAAAGTTTCACTTTGAAATTAGAACATTGGCTAATGCTGGAAAGGAGCTTGTACATAGAATGTTAGCTCACACTTGCAATCAGTTTTTACTAAAAGAGAGAGATTTATTTTAGAATGAAAATTAATGCAACTACTCATTTAAACCGAGGGAAGTACAAAATTTTTTTTGCATAATATATATTTGGGAAGTTTAGAGGATTGTATTTCTAAAAGACGTTTGGGAAATAGCTAAAGGGTGGACTAAGGTTTGTACTTTTAGATTAAGTTTTTATACTTCTCATTAATCATCTCATTTTTAAATTGAAACATTTTACATTGAAGTTTCTAGACACTTGTTCATTTTCACATAAGTGTGAAAACCTGTAGCATTCAAGATAGATTTTACCTCTTTTTTAGAAAAGGGAGAAACAGAACACTGGAAAAGTAAAAATGAAACTATTCAAGAGGAAGAATCATAAATACTAGTATCAGTTCTCTTTTCCTCCTACTGTCACCCTAATTTCTCATGGATTGACTTAGCTCATTCCAGAGCAGCAATCAGTACAGGAGATTGCTATGTGCTGTACTCTCTCTAGCTGTTTATTAAGAATCCTCAATAAACATTGGTCAATAGTATGTAAGTCAGTTTGTGTGCAGTAAATATTTTGAAACTGACATTGTACTTCTTGCAGAGATTTTTCATGTTGTACTTTTTAGCACTCCATAGTTTCACCATTCCAGTAAATATTTCTGTTAATGGATTTTCCTTCATCAGGTGGCTTGTGCTCCACAAATCCATAACAACTGTGATCCTGAAGAGCATCCCTTAGCACTGGGTACTGTTAATGATTCTCTGCTTGAAATGGTGGAAAGCCAAGGAACAGTGGGGTGGAGAGACGTGCAGGTACGAGTCGTTATCCAAAGGGTGTACTATTTGCCTGCAAGAGAAGGTTTCAGAAGCCAGGTTCAAGGAAACAAGCCTATCTGTGCTACGCCCATCGTAAATTCAGATCCACTAAATGTTAGGTAAGTAATAAGATGTGTGGGAGTTATCCGAACACACCTGTTATGTATGAGAAACCAAAGAGGAGGGAGTTTGGAATTGTTATTCTTAGCCTTCAGGTTCTAGGAAATAAGTACATTCCACAAGGTGCAGGATTTTCAATAGTCTTTTAATAGATACAGTGTGAAATAGAAGTAATGCTGTCCATGGGAGGGAGAGATCTGTCTGTAGTTGCATCAGCAACTAACAGGAAGACTGAAAATGTATTAAGGGGAACCACCGATGATCCTGGGCTTTCTATACTGTTTCTTTTGTTTCACAGTATTGTGTCAAACACAACTTACTTAGCTATTTCAGTCTCCAGTATGCTCTAGTGTAAATTATGCTCGTAGAGTGGTCTCTTGGAAGACAAGAGAAATATAGGGAGAGATGGAGAAGCAAAAGGCTTTTCTAAAATGGGTATTTTGATCAGACCTCACATGAGAAACACAGGCAATACATGCAAACTACCACTGTGAAGCCACTGGATAAAAACTCCTGTTGACTTCTGGAAGTCCAGAAGTCATGACAGTTCATCTGCTCCATAGTAAAAAGTGATCTGGTGTCAAAACATTAACACCAATCAGGAATCTTACATGCAAAACTGTAGGGCGTACAGATTTAGAGTAGTGTTCTCAGCTGCTTCTATTTTAATCTTTGCATCCTGACACTGGTCTGCTTTCAGTGTAGGGAATCAGAAACGAGACCTTGTTTTTGTCAGTAAAAAGATAGACGAGGCAGTCTTCCTTTTTGACCAGTACTGAACTTCAGTTTAGAATCCTCAAGGTTTGAGACCAAAGACTGATTTCCAAGTCTTTCTCAGCAATTCTGGATCTAAGATTACTGTGTCTGTTATTGAATTTCCTTCCTCCAGGTTTTGTGCTAACTTTTGGTTCTAGATGGGTTAACATTGTATAAGCTTTATTTTAACTTAAAGTAAGTTACAGTGGCAGAGCTTTTATTAAGCTTGTAAGTACAGTCTTTCAAGGAGACTGTAGATCTCCATTAGGAGATCTTTCTTCCTGCAATTAGTTTGAAAAGGTCCTACTGAGAACTCACAAAATGTAGTTTGCAATAGGCTTTGAAGAAATTCCTCAAAGGTTGGAAGAATTTCAGTTCCTCTAAGCCACTCTGTTGATGGTTGTACCATGTTCATAGGTCCTTCTTGAATTTTTTGAGTACTGGAATTCTCCTAATTCTGACTACCTTGTAAACCATTGGATATGGACCAATGTATGGCACTCATCGGTCAATAGTATTTCTCCAGGAGGAATTTAGGAAGATTGCTCTTTCCTAAGAAGATATTCAGTAATCACTCTCAAAAAAGTAATTGTCAACAGCCTTGCCTCTGATGTTTTATAAAAGTTGTATTGGGTTTAATTTGCATTAATTTTAAAACATAGTTGGCACACTTTGTTGTGTGAAGCCATTGCTCTACAATTTAATTTTTGCTATTGTATGTATAAAAAAAAAAAGGCAAGGGTGTTTATCAACTCCTCATCAATCTTTGATTTTGAGGACAATATTCGTCTGCGTAGGTTTTCTTCTAAGGTCTACATTTGATCAAAAGTCAGGGCAGTTGACAGTCTGTTATTCAAGTTGCTTTTTAATGCCACCAATTCTAGCAGAGGACAAATGATAGCTCTCCATTATTACTTTTCAACTTCCAACCAAAAATGTGCTTAACACTCAATCACACAATTCCTGATAGTTAACCTGCCTGAGTCTGCACTCTTCACAGGAATGGGGTGAAACAACACAAATCTCAGGTTGCACTTCTTATGCCAAACTTTAAATAGAAATAAGAAAAAAAAGAGAATGTGTTGTAGCTGTGTATTCCCATGTGCAGTTGTTGAACTGGCCTATTGGAAATTCCTCAAATATTTTCAATGTTCTTGTTCAAAAAAGAGCTTGGTGGCTGTCATTTGCAGCAATTAGAATTGCCTTTTGGATCCATGTGCTCTGAAGAGAAAAAATCAACCCCCTTTCTCTTTGAAAGAAGGAGAATGAAGACTTTTAAAGATTGAAGAACAGAAAACACCTCATAGTGCTTTATCTATCAGTTACTATTTTCCTGGCTGATAAGCATCCACACGAAACATTTCTCCTCTATCAAAAAAGTCTGTGTCTGTCACCTGATAGTGAGTAAAAAGGGTTTAACGCCCTCTGACAGTCCTTTGAACCAAGTAATGGCCCATACTTCTGTAAAGAAAGCCTTTTTTTCTTTGTTAACTTCTTTTTCTGAAGTAAAACTGCCATAAAACAACATTTGTAAGATAACTCACTGTTTTGTAAAAATAAGTTTCTAATTAGATATCAAGGTAGGTGAATATTTACTTGATTTGTATTACTGTAGGCTGTTGTATATATTCTGTTGTAGCACACAGTATAACCTAGATGCTGTTGCCCCAGGGAGCATGAGAGACACAGATAATCAGAGATGTGAAATGAAATGTCAAACAGGGGAAGTGATGCATTTTGTTCAAAGCATCCACTTTCTAGAAAGGGTCTGGCAAACTGTGGGAGAAATGTATGTTTTCAGTGTTCAAATTGATTTATTGAATTCTTTAAACAGCATAAAATAGGGAAAAGGAGAAATTATGATACTGCCTATAGATATCTAGCTTTTGTTGTTTCTAGAGATAAATACATAGAGTATAGACTTTTACTAGTAGGCAAATGGTTAAGCCTTTAAGTCTGACTTCACTTAGTACTTCAGTAAGACTGTGTGTTTTGCTGAAGAATCTCAGCATTTTCTTAGGATGCTCATAAACCCAGCGCCTAAAAAGTTCTCCACTTTCTGTCATACTTAAATTGTTCTCACATTCCCTGCATTATTATTGAATCATTTGCCTTTCCCCCCTGTAATTAGCTGTTCAAGTAATTAGCTGTTGCAAGTGGGCTTTTCATGCTTAAGTTAAGAGTTTGGGGGGGGGGGGTGTGGACTGGGAGGGAAAGAAAGTATGACTTGCTTTGACTGTCTGCCCCTTTCCAGCATTCCTGACATACTTTTTGCTGCCTTTTCCCCTTCTGATGAGAAAGATACTTCTACAAATGATACAGCATGTATTTGTTGTACAATACAACATAGAAAATTCATTATTTTGACTTTCTGGAAAAGGCCTGACTATGAGTACATGAATCCCAGAGAGAATTCTGTCAACCTGAGGAGTTTTCTGGCTTTGAGGTGTCTGACTCATTCTGTCGGCCTTGTACTTTGCGTTCCTAGGATAAAGCAGTGTATAATTTGGATTTTACTCTTAGCCAGTATCTGTTTGTTTTGAGTGGGCCACACGAGTTGGCGTGACGAGAGACGGTCAGTTCTGTTCCTTAAAGGACAGGGATCATTGTGTGATAGTTGGTGAAACTAAAATAGATACATTTTCAGGACTGGTAGGGGGGTTAAACTGGCCAGAAACCAAATCTCACAAGATTTGGGTTAGGAAGCAGGGCTGAGAAGGGTGTTGTCTCCTAAGAAGGAAAAGCTAAGCACTTCTAAAATAAAACAATGTTGGCTATAGCTGAGAATCCAGATTTTAAAATCTTTGTGGATGAGTACAGAAATGTTCCATTCACTTCTCTTGGCGTATATTTTGACCTACTTCCCACCTGAAAGCTAACTTTCAAGCCTACCGTGACTGTATTCCAAGAACAAAAGAAAGACAGTACACTTACTTTAAAAAATTGCGTGATCAGCCTCTATCTGCTACCCATCAATAGTTCTTTCAGTTTTACTCTTTATTTTGTTTTCAATCTGCCAGATCTTAGAGAAGCAGAAAGACCAGCTACTGTGCAAGTAGGACCCTTGGGGAGCAAAATATGTAGAAGAGCCAAGCATTTGTTAGAGTGGCTCAAAGAAGTGTGAGTGTGGGGAAAGTAACATTTCTCTTTCTGAATGGAAACATTGATGTTTATTGCTGGGATTCATTACACTCTCACAAGTTGTTGCAAGCTTCTGTGTAGTCTGTTCATATGTGATTCTGCTTAAAACAGCTTTACTGGCAAAGGGTAATCCTGTAGAACTAACTCTTTTCAAAGTTAGATTTTCTTTCTCCTCTCTTTCTTGCTCTAATGTTCTTTGCTGTTTATCTTAACATGAATGTGGGCAACCTGTTAACCTGTCTGGCTGCATGCACCGCTAAAAGTTGAACGTCAAGTTCTGCAACTAGCATTTCGAGTAGGTAGACCAGTTTAAAAAGCAGTATTCAAAAGTAACCGTTCTGGCATGAAAAACTTACCTTGAATTCCATAAGACATACTTAAGGGAAAAAAAAAAAGGGGGGAGGGGGGGGAGGGAAAAAAAAAAAAAAAAAAAGGGGGGGGGGGGGAGAAAAAAAACTGGGGGAGGATAAAAAAGTAGAAATCTTATTTGAAAAGAGCCCAGATTGGAAAGGACTGTCATGAAAGATCCATGTTCACAGATGCTAACATCTGTCAGAATGTTTTTTGTGGCTGACTTAAATCTGTTTACAGCATTCCATTTGTTTTTTTCTGTTTTTTTCTGGTTTTTTTTTTTCCCCAACAAAACATTTTAAATGGGGTGGTCATAAATGCAAGTTTTTTTTTTTTTTTTTAAATTACATTATGTTTCTGGGATGTGATTTTTCAAGTGGGAAGTAAACAGGAAATAGGTAACTGAAGTGCAGTAGAGAGTACTCCATGAGCTAGAAATTCTCTCTGATTTCCCTTTTTCAGACCCTTCTCGGAAGTGAAGATACCATGCTTTTAATATTCTTGCAAAGTAGTCTAATTGCTACTTGACAGGCTTGTAATAGTTCTCATAATAGCTGTGGTTCAAGATCTAGGAACCTGTTTTTGCTTTGAAGTTTTTGTTTGTTTGTTTTGTCTTTAAAGCACTTCTAAGACTCTCTGACACTTGGATATTCCTTCTTTCTTCCACCCTGCTCTTTTGTAACTCCCAAACTGGAGCTACCAAAACAATGAGTAAAGACAAAAGACTTGGAAAAACAACTTTGGTATCATGTTATCTAGGTGAGACATTAAACTGTATTGTATATTTAACAGTGTGGATTCCCTGTGCACTTGCCCAGGTAGCCCTGAAAGTCTGTTTTCCCTGCTCTTGGTGCTGCAGATGGATAGATGGAACTTGGGCTTCTTCCAATGCCAGTGTAGTACAAGAATTTGTTAATTTGACATTACCGTTTATTTTTCAGTGCTAAATATTTACATAATCTTATTCTGTCCCAAGGGCAAGTTGAGAGCACTGTTATCTGATATACTCTGCAGAACATCCCTCTTCCCCTCCTGCAGCATATACCAGCTCTGCACTGGGAATCAGTGATTAAATAATTTGCCACTGATCTAAAATATGTCAGGGCAGTAGTAAACTTGCTGATGTGTCTTAAGAAGACAGTAGCCAGTGTAGACTACAAGCATGGCAGATTCAGTCTCTTAGGAAAGCAAATGGTCAGGATCACAAATCAACTGCCAGATGGCCAATGCTATGTGCATGTCTGTGTATCCATCTAGCAAAAAGGACACGCTGGTTTCTAACTTCTCTCTTCTCTGTAATGAAGCAGTCAGTAGAGTAAGTAGTAAAGTGCCCATGTGTTAACAGAAGTCAAATACCTTCCCTACCTTCTGACGACCTATGGTCTCCCACTGGTCAAGAAGAAAGAGTAGCTCTGATTACTGATATATTCCCCATGATAGAGAAGTTGCAGATATATGTAAATAATAATGGAAAAGATAAATAGCATGGTATAATAGCAAGTATCGTTACATAAGGTTATATATTTACCACCACTTATCGCATAACTGTACCTTTCCACTCCTCCCACATCTGTTTGCAAGCAGAACTTCAGAAACCTGGGGAGGTTTTATTGCATATCAGTGCCTCATTTCCCGCTGCTCTCTACTTTATGGCTGCATTCACCTAACCAACTATTTTGAAAGGAATATGTAAGCAGGGAATACAGAAAGAGCAACGTGGTCCTTCATATGTTATCCCATAATGGAGACCAGCTTAGGGAGTAGAAAGTGATCAGTTGGAAAGGTAATTTTCTGCCCCTAGAGCCACAGTCAGGGAATGTTTTGTTGTACATTGCCTGGTTTAAACCAGGACTAGTAATTTTCTAGTGCCTGTTGTTTGTCAAGAATTATTCTAAGATGGCCTACATAAAAGGTATGGAATCTTTCCCTTGTTCTTGACCTTTCTTCCCCTTGAATTTTTATATCTCTGAAAGTTATGTGGTTGGCAGAACTGAGAGCAGAAAATGTCCACATGTATTTTACACCCCTACCTTTCACTGAATACATGACTTCAGTCCTGCCTGGGAGGAAGTGTTAAAGTCACGCTGGAGCTCTCCAAAACTTTTATAAAAGCCAGATTGTGTCTCTGGAATTTGTTTTCCTGCTACCATGGTACAGCAGAAGTCAAGGACCGTGAGCAGTGATAAATGTTATAAATACCTAGATGGACATATGTTGAGCTAACAGATAAGAAAGAAATCTAAACCACCCATATAACATTTAATTTCTATCAAATTTGGGCACGTAAACTCTCTTTGTGTGCACAAGTATGAGTACCAGTATAGATCAGCAAGCATGCAAAGAAATGTCAGGGTAGCAAGTTTCTGAAAGGGAAGATTCTTAAGAATAACTTTGTCATCAACTTCAATTTTGATTTGGGTATAACAAATCATTACCCCTTGGAAGGGTGTTTTGAACATAATCTCACTCTCTTGGGAAGAAAGAAGTCTCTTGTCCCAGGGAGTATAAAGCTGAGAATACACTGTCCTGTGTGGTTTTAAAATAATGGATACGCTCTAGTAATTAAGAAAAGTCAGGTTTTGATGGGTCTGAATATCACTGGGAGCATAGACCTGTACAGCTGTATCATAAACTCTTTTACACTTTCTTTTATAGGATACAAAAGATAAAGTTCTTCAGAGAAGACCATCTGAATTTGTTTTGGTAGGCATTGTGGCTTAAAACTAGGAGGTAACTTCCGAGTGCTGGGAACGCTTAAGTGTTATCTCACATGCCAGTCTATTCCAAGTTGTGACTGTCTGCAGTGCCTGCTATTCTTGTTCCATTTCTCAGCCAGAGCAAGTCAGCAGTGTCACACTAGGTGGGGGTCCATACTGACTGATGAAATGCTGCAAAACGCTGCAATTAATGCCTCAGCACCCTCTTTTGCTAGAGTTTCCTGGAGTGTGGAGAAGAACATACACCTCAAATGAGAATGAACCTGGGATGAATTCACAGTGTAAAGACTTGAGTGGAATGGTGTTTGAGAGATTGAGTTATTTTTGTAATTTTCATCCTAAAGCAGAAAAAAATGAAACTATTCACCTAATTTATATACTATGCAATACCTATTCCAAAAGGTTTTGTAACTCAGTGAGTTTAGATTATTTTTTTTGAGGCCTGTATTTGGTTACAGTGTGAACTTCTCTGGATGACCTGCCTTAGAAGTGATTAAGGCTGAAACTGAATGCAAAATGTATTTCAGAGAGATTTCACATTAAGCGGATGATATGAATGATATGAAGTTGCAAAGGTAATTTTTGGTCATGCTTACAGTATTTCATTCAGTGTCACATCATAACATGATTTTGTATACATATTTTAAAAACTATCTGTATCAGTGGTTTCTCAACTCTGGTGTGCTTACTTTGGGTGGTATGCCAGTCACTGAGGAGGCTTTCACAGCAGCAGCTCCAGATCCTGCCCTTCTGCAGGTGCTAATCTAACCCAGCAGGCAGTCACCAGCTGACTGTAAATGTCTTTTTGGAGCTGTTACTCCAGTTCAGAGGCATTTACTGGTCCATGCAACTTGTGGTGCAAAGGCTGCATTTGAAAGCTGACTTCATACAGCCACCTGAATTACTGGGTGAGAGGATCAACTGATCCCTGTAACCTTCCTTGGACCCGCAACAATGGACAGAGGCAAAGATGGAAATGAAAGCAGCAGCAGGCACTTTCTCTGTATTTATATGCTTGGTTCTTTGCCCATGATCTTTTGAGTTTCACGTGGGCACAAATACAGGTAGCAAATAGGAACAGAGTTTCAGTGCAAGACGCAGTGAGAATCTGTACAGCTTTTTCACTTTGCATGAATTTATGTTGCGCTTTGGCACTTGGAGCTTGTGCTGCTGCTGCATGATCTTGTCTTGTCTTCACCCATACATAGGAAGATGACTTTAAGGAACTAATTACGAAAATGTAAAACTCTTCAGCACTTTTTCAGTGGTTTCCAATTATTTTAGATCAAAGACGATCACTTACAAGTGCTGGCTTGACATGTGGGAGGACAGTCCCTTCCATAACTGGAGTCCCGTTTACACAGGGATGGAAAAAGTACTTGGGATCATGCAATGAGAATCCTGGGCAAGGCAGTGTGTGGTAGGTAGGTGGAGAAGGAGATAATGCACGGAGTTGAAGTTCTCATATGGGGAATGTGAGAGTGGCCGTAAGATTGTTCAGATACCATTTTATGTGAGCTACCTTTCTTCTGCATGTTAATTGCTATTAAGCCTATGTAGGACCTGCTGTGACTTTTTTCTCTGAGTTTTCCCATCACTGAATTCAAATATGGTGTAGTCACAGCAGTTGCAGGTGCTTCTGTCTTTGTCTTGCATGGATAGGTTATGCATTTTCTGCTGCCTCTGAACAAATGCCGGAATTTGTAAACTCCACTTAACATGAGGAAGAATGCCAGGAGATTGGTTTGATTGGAATGAGAAGCAATGTCACACCTTCTATATAGAGCTATAAATTAACAGATCATATTAACATAATTAGGAAATGTCAGCAAAAACATTCTGTGCCTAATCTTTGCAAAAACATATTTTGTTTCTATTATTCCAGTTTAATTCTAAATGCTTTGTGAGGGAGCTAGATACTGTCAAAGCTTCTTGCTGCAGCCCTGAGCTTTTTAGTAGTTACCGAGACAACCTCATCTATATATGCTCTGATCCTCTTCTGTATCAGACTCAGCATCCACTTTGGGCAGGGTCAGTTGTAGCCGTGGCATTCTGAAAAACTGTCATTTGAAGCAAATGTTTCAGAGGTTGAGAAAATTGGTGGCTCTCGGCCCGTTTTCTTTTCAACAGTGTAAGCGGGAAGGAACTCTGTTAGTGTTAATGGTGTTGATTTTGAGTAAGTGACTTGGAAATCAGATTATACTCACTGAGGAGAAGAGGGAGAAGTCAAATCATAGTTTTAAAATGCTTGCAGAGGGTTACACCATGTCAGATAACGTGTCTGCATGTTGCATTTAGGGAACCCCAGTGTAGACAAATGGATTCTGTTCTAACCTGAGTTGGATCCCTGTTAAATCTGTGGAAGCTAAATTTGGGGGTGACACACATGGTTGCAGTTTGGGTAGTGTAGTCAGAGGAAATACAGAAGTTACGCGTTGGACATGAGAATTGTGAAGATGAGAGATTATTATATCTGGAAATGAGGGTTTTTTTAAGCTTCTAGGATGAGGACCCAAGATGTCCCATCATATAGAAATAGATTTCTTTTATAAAAATTAAATAACTCTAGCTCTCATTCTTATTTTCTGGTGGGACTTCCACAAGCTGAATTTATAAGATACATATCCAGCGTTTTGAGATGTAAAATCAACCTGGAAACAGACAAGTATGGGACAGAGGAGAGATGTGCTTAGCAGGAAGGAGCAGCAAGACCAGCATATCTGGTCTCCCAGCAAAGACCTGGGGGTTTTGTCTATCTGAGGTCACGTGCTGAAGTGTATAGGAGCTGACAGTGCAGAAAGTCACAATTTTCAGGGCAAAATTAATGATTTTTAAGTAGCAGCACAGTCAGTGAATAACCAAGAATGTGCATGCAGCTTGTCTGAACAACAAATGGCTGAATATCACAGCACTTTGACATCCTGATATTTCTGTCCAAATTTGTAACCCTGAAGTTGCGTGCATCCTCTTATCCATTAAACAGAAGTAGCTGTCTTTCCCTTTCTGTATATGTATTTGATACATCTGAGTCTTTTTTTCTTTTTTTCCTGCAATTTAGTTTCGTATTTGGCACAATAACAAAATAAGCCCTGCGTGAAGCTAGAGGAGCACTCAGAGCTGTAACATATGCAGCGTCCTTCCTGTGATCTGCGTATGTCACTGCATGCATTATTTATTGTAACAAAGTGCATAGCAACGTTACAAGCAAAGCAATATCACAGCAAAGCAAAGCGATTATGTTGGAAATATCGGAGCGTGTTCAGCTTCAGACTGACATTTTTATGTCCATAGGCCAGCTCCTCAGTTAATAGTCATTTCCTTCCCCTGTGGAGCCGTCACCGAAAGCCCGTGGCTGTGGGGAGCAGGAGGCTTTGCAGGGTGCGCCAGGCAGACACGTGGTGCAGCTCTCCCCTCGCCCTGTGCTCAGTGTCTCTGCACACGCTGTTCAGTAAACAAACTTTGGGGAACCAGAGCGAGCTGGTTCAGAGCAGCCAGTTCATTCACACAGACGCTTGGAAAGTGATGCCTTTGCGCAGCCCTTGACGTGCAGGCTGAGGGAAGCAGAGAAGTTAGTATTTATGTTTTCATTAATGCTTTTTATAGCCGCGAGCCAGCTGTAGCTAGTTAACATTAGCCTGGGACATCTATTAGCGTGCAGACCTCTTACGCAGGATAAAGGGTTTCTGATGGAAACAGAGTTGTTACTCATGGTCCTCATGGCTGCGTGTTTACAGGAAGGCTGTTTGTGCTGACATAAGGATATATGCTGGAACAGCGTGCTCCTTTTTAATGAACTCACCTTCCAGGATTCAAAGGGATTTTATGCTAAAACTTTTAGCATAGCAAATCGAAAGATTTACATATTTAAATAGCTTACTGTTTGTTTAAAAGCTGTTCCTTTTTAAATAATGCTCTGCAGCTACACAGCTACAAAAAGTACTTTCTGTTTAGCTTTTAGGATGAATTGGGCATAAGCAGTATTTCTACAAGTCCTGGATACACAAGTTTGGAGTTGCTAGATTTTTTGCTATGATGTAAGTGGCTGGCAGCATCTTAGAATGAATTGGACCTAAGGGTTTGGCCCAGAGGATTTGATGGCTCAGCTTTCCTTCTCTGGTTTCCCCCAGTTCTTGCGCTTTATTTTTTCTTTTTTTTCTTTCTGCTATTTTGGAAGATAGTTAGTCAGAAGGGTGTTTAAAAATAAATAACAAAAGCAACTGCAAAACAGAGAATGAGGAAGGCACAAGTAGTGCTGTTTTTAGAGCTCCAGTATGACAAGCACCATGGGCTCTGGTATTTGCGTCAGTGTGACACTTTTCTTTCCTGCTCAATCCATGTTTTCCAAGCAATTCTGGCAACTTGGCTTGACTAGGCAGCAGTAGAGGTTGCCTAGATTGCCTAGACCTAAAGAAGTAAGAAATGTCATTTACCCTTTACTTTACATTTCTGTAGGTGTGGAATGAGTATATTGCTCTCTTTAAGCTAGTTTAGTCGCTTTAATAGTTAAAGCTTTGGAATTCCAAGTTCAAGGGCTGGCTTCCCTCTCAAGTTTTCCTACTCTAAGAAAGGTAGATTGTTCTCAAGACAATTGCTATTCCTCTTCTTCACAGGTCCTTTGCTGCTACTTGCAGTGTGTTTTGCTGAGACCAGAGTAGATAGTTAGGGGCTAGGTCATCACTGAATGTTCTTGTCATGAATTTCCATTCTTTTTATCCTTATCACTATCCCACCAATCGTTAATGATGAGCTTTCAAGACCAGAGCATTGTAAGTAGTTTTCATCTTCTTTGTTCGGCCTAGATTTCTCATAAAAATGTTGATTACATCAGCCATCATCATCAGAAGTATACCTTTATGGTACACAAAGAGAAGCTTTATAATGCTATTCTTTTTCATCTGCACAACAGTATCTGTATGTGAAACTGCTGAGTAGCTCCAGATGCCAATGTCAACTCACATCGTTGAACTATAGTAAAAAAAAGTAAGTTTATCTCCCAAAATTGAATCACTTCTAATCTTCCGTTCAGATAAATTTCCTCCACCCATCCATTTAGGTAGCCACCCTTAATGATCCACTTGAAAAGAATGTGACAAGCTCTTGAAAGCCTTGTGAGGATATGGAAGTGCAGCTCATGAATTATATGTGTTCAGTGCCTACAGCTCGAAGTACAGGTGGGAACTTCTTGGATCAGCAGTATCTAGATTTTCCTACTGAGTGTATTCTGTGATCTGGGTCACTATTACCTTTACAATTGTGGGTCAAGGTTCAGTTCATTCTGATTTGTAAGTCTGCTAGTCTTATGAAGGCCAGAAGAATTGCTTGCTCAGGCAAAGTAGGGCTTTGATGTGCTCACAGTCTTCCTTTAAATGCAAACCAACAAAATTCAGTCATTCAGTACAATTGTTG
Organism: Perdix hodgsoniae; assembly: GCA_035772895.1. NCBI lineage: Eukaryota > Metazoa > Chordata > Aves > Galliformes > Phasianidae > Perdix > Perdix hodgsoniae. The sequence continues at coordinate 7,042,044 of JAPSGF010000019.1, read as the reverse complement.
GGAACGTTTGCTCATTGTGATGATAGAAAACATTTTTTATTCATGTTTACTATTCTCCTAAATGCTTCATAAACTGTTTTTATTAGGTACACAGAAGTGACGCATGCAGTGTCATCACGTGCTGGCTGGAGTTTTTCCCTGAGTTTTCCCGATGGCTTAACTGAGGGGAGGATATTTTTCTTGTGTGTTTTGTCAGTAACATCCTAATGAGACACATGGTAAGGGAGGCAAGTATAGGAGAAAGATAAAGTTACAGTTTCTGTCAGCAGGCAGCATTAGGTTGACAGCTACTAATTTTATCTAATCTTTTCACATATACCTTGCTCCTTTTGACGAATAATTGCCAGAAAACTCTCTTCTCTTGGCCTCTTTGTAAAATAGCTTGATGCATCTTTTCCTTGTCTCTCTTCATATATATATAATATATGTGTGTGTGTGTGTGTGTGTTGTGTGTGTGTATACATATGACATGTTAGTATATCTTGGAAATAATAATGTCACCTGCTTATAAAAAATATGACAGTTGTCTTGGGATATATATGTACAAATTAAAGAGAGGCTGAAGAAGAAGGAGCTTTAATGGGATGTTGGATTGAAGATCTTGTTGGTGAGATTAAGCCATCTGTATTACATTACAATATTAATAAAGAGGCAACAGAATAAATTAGCGCTGATTTCTGTAGACTGTTTACAAGTTCCATTGTTTACACCAACATTTCCAATTTGTTTCATTCATCTGTTAAAATTGATGATAACATTAATGCATGTGAGCACTGTAGGCAAACTGCCACATATCTCATATGGCTGGATTGATGGGGCATTAACCTGATGAAGATTTCTTGAAATTTCACTGTTAAATAACATGTACAGTATGGCAGTGGAGGAAACAAAAAGTCTCCATTATTGTCCATATTTACCAATAAGATTTTTTTCTCTCTACATCTGTTTGAAAATACAGAGCTGTATTCAGCTTCCAGACTAATCTCAATTGATGGTTTCTGCTAAAACCATCAAAGAAGTTATGTGTCTGAAAGCCCGTTGTCATTTTGGTTGCGAGCAGTGAAAGCTACCAAGTGGGAATAGTCTTTCTATAATGGAACTTTGACAATATCTGAACTACTCTTTTTTTCCAATTAAAGTGACCTTTAACTAGCAGCTTATTCCACAAGTCAAATCCCAGTTTCTCAAGCCTCCATATTTTAAAATCCAAAAATTCTGATGTTTTGTTTACAGTAGTAAATTTGCTAGTGGATCTGAGCTTGTTCTTGTGCTTAGCCAAACTCACAGGTTTTCTTCATCTCATGGAGAAAGTGTTGGCTGGCGAGGCTTTTCTAAATTGGGGAAGGAGAAGAAAGGAAGGTAAGACTGGAGGAGTGTTTCCACACTGGGCACTTTAGGTCAAGGATGAATGTGTTGAAATCTTAGGAGAAGCTGCAGGTGGTGAGTATGATGGTCTTGTTGGGCAGCTTTCCATGGAAGCTGGCAGGATGGTGATATGTGAAAGATACGGTAATGCTAATTCTTTTAATGAGCAAGTGTTCAGCTACACTTTAAGACATTGGCATTTCTGGCTTATCTGCTAAACTCTCCAATAAAGGAGCGGGAAATTTAAAATAAAGATCCAATGGAAGCCATTTTTATTATGGAATGATGGCAGTTCTGATTTTCAACATGAGTTGTGCTGATAATTCAGAATGTTCAGCTAATACCTCCTTGCTCACCTCCTTCATTGCCCTGCAGTACTGAACAGCAGAATGCAGCAAATCAGTTTACATTTTTGCTAAAGGCTTACCTACATGGAAATGAATGCAAAATATCTGGAGAGCAGATTTTAACTGTGCTAATTTCCCTCACTAAAATCATCTTACTGTGTACAACCAAAGGGTTTTTTAGTTCACCTAAGGATTAGCGCAGTGGAGCTGCTCAACAGGAGCTTTTCCAGGCTCTTTCCCAGTAGATGCCTGAATTGCTTTGCTTTGCGTGTTGGTCTAGGAGTTTTCTGTTCATCCTCAGAACAGCAGCATTCTCACTTGGTTTTACGTACTTCCTGTCAGGCCCTGTTCCTGAGAAGCAGGAGAGGGAAGGCTGAGAGGCAAGGATGCCATCAAGGGAGTGAAATGGCCAGGGTTGGGGGAGCTTAACCCCCTGAAAAATTGCTGGGCATAGACATGCAGGGGGCAGGAGCCCAGAGAACAAGTGGCTCCTGCTGTTGCTGAATCCCACCTTGTCATTTCTTGATAGAGGCCTCTACGTGGGTTCAGTAGCTCCTGACAGCCAAGGGCTCTGTGCCGGTGCTCATTTGTCCTTTGGCTAGAGCTTTCGAAGTGCAATTCCATTCCATCAATCGCTTATCATGTGCTCTGCTCCTCTCCCTGAGGCTCTCCCATGGTGAGCGCCCTTTCTCCTTTCCCCTGCTTTGTGCACTGCTTGATTTGTGAGCTGCTGTTTCAGAACACCCTGCAGTGTACTTGCTTTTAACTGTATGTAAGTGCATTCCCTTCCCATAGAACAAAAAAAGAAAAAATATTATTTTTAAGACCTGATAATTAAGGTGATTATAGAATAGCTGGAGGGAGGATAAATTAGAATTACATCACTGGGACCATGCAGCATCTCAGCAAAGACTAGTTCAACTCACAACAAAGTATATTTACAAGCAAGTTTAGTATTCATGAGCCGAAAGCAGACCCTTCCTGTAGGTAGTCTGATATTTTCCACTATTTAAAAAAATCTTGTGACCTTTTATTTACAAAGCTCTTTCAACTCCATTGTTTACTATAGACTTTAGATGTTCAAAGGGGAATGCCCTTAAGGTAGGAAAATGCCTTGTTTTCTTTGGCAGCAGCTACAACTGGCTCTACCATGGAAACAGTTGAGATTGGAAAGGGAGAAGGGGCAGAGAGATAAGAGGTAGACTTTTCTCGTTTAGCTCAAGAGGTTCATGCCACCTGAGGCAGAAAATATTTCAAGATGGGCAACAGCTGAGGTAAAGCTTTTCCAAATGATCTTCCAAGTGAGGGCATTGGCTATGTTGGTGCTGCTTCCTCTGTAGGGGCATCACATGATGCTTCCCAAATGTGTAAAGCAGAAGCTTGAATAACAATACCAGAGCTGTGGCTGACAGCTTTTCACTCTTACCCAATACTGGCCCTCAAATGTCCACTAATTCAGATGGTAGCAGACCGTGTTCAAACTGCATGCTTTGGTAATACAAATAGATACTCTATAACCAAATACTGAGTAGTCCAGGCGCAAAATACCCAAAAGAAACTTAATGCCAGATTTCCCACAGTGCAGAATTTAAGGATATACTGAAAACTGACTGTCATCTGTTGGCTTCTGAGTACTTGACTTTACCACCTTCAGATTCCTACAACAGGAAGGCTTGATAAGTTTTACATATACTTCTCTAATGGTTTAAAAAGCCACCAATGGCTATGAGTGTGTCATATGTATTATTCATAAGTGTGTATGTATTCACTGTGCGTTTATGCGTTCTAGAGCCGTATTTTCCCTCAGAGCAGCACAGCCTGTTGCAGTTCTGATTCTTGAATCAGTTTTCTGGTGCTTTGTCAGCCACAAATCTATGTTCTTGCAGAACAAACTGGAGATTTCTGTATTAGCTTGTAGTCAGTATAATATTGTCCATAACTTCAAATTCTTCTATTTCCATCTCTCCCTAGTTCAGTATTATATGATAGAAAGAGATGCATATTGCTAAATAGTCACAATTGTTTGCAGAACTGATGTGGCATGTAAAACAAATAACTGCACATACAAGTAGTGCTGGTGCTCACAGCTTTTTGCCTCACATACACAAATAAGGGATTTACACACGTGTAAGGTCATATTGTGCTTACATAAGTGATCTTATCTTTCTGCACACTATGTAGTGTGGTATTCCAAACATTGTGGGGAACGTAAGTCAACACTGCATACAGATGATTTTTGCACAAGGTGTACAACATATACCATTTCTAGATCACATGGAACATAGCAGCATTGTGATTAGAATTTGCTCACATCTGTGGGTTGTTGGGGGCAGTCTCACTTTAAAATCTCACTTAAAAGACATCTGTCCACATTGTTCTCTTATATTGACACTATTCACTGGCTGAGTGTATGTAGTGAAAGTAAAAAACTATTCTTTGTGAATAACGAAAGAAACTCTCTTTTAATTAAAACAACATTTTAAATCTTTGTACACATGTTATGAGGGAATGGGAAGGAAAGGTGAGATGATCCCTGTATGGAGATTAAATAATATTTCTCTTCATTGTAACAAAATAAAGCCAAACCCTTCATCATGCATGACTTTTAAAGTCTTCCCACTTTCATCTTTCTAGCTCTTAATTCTGCTAACAATCATTGATGTTGCTGACAGAGCGACAAAATATAATTATCAGGTACTTACATATAAAGGAATACTAAAAAATAATAATAACAATAATAGTAACAAATTCTTATAATTCAGTTTCCCTTGCCATACTTAGAGCTACCTTCTTACTACAAACTAGCATAATAATAGTGATATTAAACTTTTGTTGTTGTTGTTATTTAATACATGGTGAACATTTTAAATGAGTGAAGAAGGATTCTGTCTTGCTGTTACCATGTTTATTTCATGGATGTAGTCCAAGTTTGGCTATTTGAAAGAGTCTCTAGGTTAGTTGCTGAGAAAAGACGTTGCTGTTCAAATACTTGAAGTAATGATTTCACACTTTAAATAAATAAGAATTTTTAACAAGCATACATTTGTTTACATCCAGATTATCATTTATAAGTTACTTGACATTTGAAAAGCCATGGAACAAAAGACTCCTTATACATTAATATAAAAGGTCCGGCAGTCAAGTAGGATTATCCTTTTCACTGTATCATAATTTCTTGATGTTTTCTTAGGTCATTTTAACTTTCTGTGGTCTCCTAGAAGAAACACAGTAAGCTACATGCGAATAAACTTTGCGTTTTTTGAAAGACGTCATTTCCACTGTACTTTAAATACATTAGTCAATTGTTAACTGAGTTCTGAAGTCTCTAACAAACGGAGATGGATCATTTATCATTAATCAATAAGAATTTGTAATTCTTCCACCAAAAATTTTCAACACATGTGATTGATTTTTGAAGCCACGTGCATATTATGTACATTCTTGAAATGACACATGAGTACCAGCTACTTAATACTCCCAGTTTCTGTGGATTAGCAGGCAGTAGTTTGACTGGTTCAGTAATCAAACAAGAACGATACTTGAGGCTTCTTGAGAAGGATCTGTTATTTACGATAATGATAGTAAATACTTTTTCCCAAGGAAAAAAAATAGCCTCTTTTCCTTACCACTAGTTCTGTTTGAGTTATTTTGTGCTCTCTCCAAGCTGTGTGACATCTGCGTACATAATTGTCCTGCAGTGTTGTGTAACTAATTCTACCACGTATGTGGCAGAGTAGACTATATAGATATCTAGTATATCTAGTATATATATATGTGTGTGTGTGTGTGTGTGTGTGTGTATCAAAAGGCTACTCATATACAGTCTATTCCTAAGGTTAGATTTTTGGCATATTATTGCACAGGGCATCTGAGGAGCAAAATGTGCTTTTTGTTATTCACTTACTGTCCTTTGGCACTGTCACCACCAGCAAAGTCTTCCAGATGTTTGCCTAACATTTCAGGAAAACTGGGTTTCACTGTGCTGAATGCACCCAAGAATTATTCTTTAGCTATGTTACAAGTCCATGGGAAATTGTATCAAATATTGGAAATGCTAATAAAAGCTTGGCACTTCATATATATATATGGTGAAATTCTGAGAAGGTTCCAAATCTTTTCAGTCTGACTGGAAGGAACAGCAGGGTTGCAGTAGATGAGAGGAAATTCGCTCTTCTACTGCAAACAGTTTTTACTTCAGTCTTACCAAATAAGGGATGGAGAGAGGTAGAAAGGTAAACAGGAGAGGAGCACCCTTCCCTGTGAGACTCAGCAGAGATTCTGTGGAAATTATTTGCTGAGGAAAGCAATGTGTTTTTGGTGTACCCACGTGCTTTACTTTCAGGAACCGCTCCTGGGTTAACTGCGTGTTTGGAATAGGTGTGCTTAATGACAGTCTTACCCTACGTTTGTTAAAGTCAGGGGAGGTAAATGGTGCAACTTTAACCCTGTAATAATAACATGAAAATCACAAATTTAGTGTTAATGCAACTCATCAGCCTGCTGAGGGAAGCATGATGTGACATGGCAGCCTCTCAAGTCAGGAATTCTACGGCATGGTTTTGTAGATGCAGAGGAGAGAAGGAGATGGTCTTCTATTTTCTTAACAGTTAAAAAAATGGATACAACTTGAAGTACAGCAGGGATGGTGTGCATATGTTTGAATTTTCAGTAGGCCAAATATGTATCTTATTTTGGTCAGAGGAGCAACAGAGCTTTGTAATCCCTGATCTGCTGTCAGGCCAACATGTTCCTGCTTGTAAAGGCAGAGTACGATTCTGCTGGTACACAGTGATCAAGACACATCTTGATATATGTTCTTAGGTGTTCCTCTAGATTTCTTAGGCTCAGACAAATGAGCAAGCAAGCTGCAGCGCCAAGGGCTACAGCCTGGATAAAAACTGGTCTTAGCCTTTCTCTGGAATCGTGCTTAATGTCCTCTTCAGATTTAGATCCATCTGCAGGATGACTTCTTTTACTGAAGTGACTAAGCTATGTTTTGTGTTTGTTTAAAATTCTGAAGTCATCTGCAAGCAGAACATGTTTCATATTTAGAGAGGAAATTTTTGGATAGGCTTCATTTTTCAAGACTTTTGGAGTAAGGACATTTAAAACATTGTGTCATAAACTGAGTTGCAACAAACAGCTCTCAAAGGCTACTGGAGTTCAGAGAGAGGTTTGGGAAGTGACCAGTGTTACATCAGGTGTTGTAATAAGTATCATTACCCTTGCAAGTGTTTTCACTTCCTCTGTAATGTTAAATCTTAAGTGCAAGTGTGCACAAAGGCCTAATAATTGCTATTATCTCCATGTAGGGGAAAAGACTATTCAGTATGCACATTCCCATATGGACAGTGTTGTCCCAGTCTGAAAATAAGCATGATATGAGTTAAAGGTTAAATGGTAGGGGTGAAATCAGCTTCCCAGTAATAATAAAAATTCCAAGTGCCAGTCAGAAAAGAGTCTAGGTATCTTGTTCATCTTGCTGAATTTTAATAGTTAAAGACCACCTTTAAAATTGTGCCAAAGTTTGTTTTTGCTTTTATTTTTGCTTCCCACCTTTGTGAAAGGAAATATTTAATATTTTTTTCCCATAAATGTTTACCCGTAGCTCTCCCAAATTAAGAATGTCTCATTGTACAGGAATGTGAACTGAAAACCAAATAAAGCTTGTAGGCTTCACAACATAGTCATTTGTGCCAGTGCTCTGGCCTATGCTAGCGATGACCTAGAGTCTGACAATTCAGATCCATTTGGTTCATTAAAAACAGCAAACATGATTTGTCTTCTTTTCCCCCCTCTAAAGCAAGAAATATGTTATTGGTTTTATTCAAAATTTACCAGTATGATATGTTCAAATAGACAGTATTATTAGACACCTGTAACTGTCCCTACTTCTTGCAAGTACAAAGTGATAAAGGAAACGTTTCCTGCAGCTGTCTCATTTACCAGCTGATCTGCCTTAGAAAATGAAATGCAGAAGTTAATACATTCATTTGAATATGATAATTTTTCACTGTAGTATATGTCAACAGTTGCAGATCTTGCTAGAGAATTGTTTAAACAATTTTCTCATAAAACTGATTTATAAGTAGAATAAGTCAGTAAAGCAGACTATTAAATAGCATCCCCTTTTCGAATTTTAGGCTGAACAAATTCAGTAATTCATACAGAAGATGCATCAGAGTCAGTCAGAAATTTAGGGGTTGACACTTGGATACCATTTAAAATATGAACTTGAAAGCCTCATTTTTGAAGACTGCTGTTGAAATATTTGGTGTTAGTAAGCAAATTTTGATGGGAAAATAGGTTATGTATATCTGTTTAGAATATGGCTATACACATAGGTTTCCTGGGGAGATTAAATGGGATCAAAAATAAGCAGATACAAACTTTTTGTAGGGTTTTGAATGTGGGTTTGTTTTTTTTTTTCCTGTTATACTCGTTTTAGTGCTTCTGAAGTTTTTCCAGTGTTGTTTTTAAGTAGGTTTCATTTTTAGATTGGCCTCTATCTCTTCTGCGCTTTTGGAAATAAAATGTGATACTGTTTTTTGTATTTTAATATGAATCAAAATTGTATTTAGCATTGTATGCTATTCTTTACATAAATGTTTTGTATGAAATTACTCTTAACAGAATTCTTGGTCTGAATCCCCACAGCTTGTAAGAATGTTTTCATCAAGGCCACGCGCAGGGATAATCACCTGAGACAGGAGCATAGCAATGGACCTTCGAGCAGTGACAGAAGGCCCATTTGATTTTCTGCTCCATCTCCAATGTCACTGAAACTGTGATCTCCTGTGAAAGAACTCTCTGACAAATTATTCTCTCCTTTGGCTTAAAGTATTCTCTTGTCTGCTGCTGTCTCTCTGCTTCTTGCCACGCTGAGCTGTCTTACCACCCCTGACATGCTAGAGTCCCCTTTTAGTTGAGTCAGAACAGCTGTTTGTGATGCTGAGCCCACAAACAGATGAAAAGGAAAGCTAAATATATTTTTTCCTTCTGAGATTAATTTGTTAAAGCCAAGTTGTTTCCCTCATTTTTGTTGCCTTGTAGCCTCAGCCTGCTCTTCCTTCACAGTTATGGGGAGATGGAGATGAGGAGTAGGAATATCCAATATAGTGCAGCTTAGGAGTGGGAAGGGCAGAAGTATCTTTGGTATCTCCACTGATTTTATGACATGAAACTCTTTAATAATTTCTGGATGCTGAATGTTCATACCACCTGGAAAACAGTATTTTGAATCATAGAATAGAATCATAGAATGGCTTGGATTGGAAGGGACCTTAAACATCACCCAGTTTCACCCCTCTGCTGTGGGCAGGACTGCTGCCTACTAGATCAGGCTGCCCAGGGCCCCATCCACCCTGGCCTTGAACAGCTCCCAGGATGTATTTATTTGTGCATGTTTGTTCATATACATATGTATTTATCTATATATATATGTACACATGAATCTACATGTGTGTATGGGAAAAAATAGTTAAAATCTTGCTGTTATTGCAGAGCATGTAAAATAGGAGTGTTACAATTTGACAGAAAAATGCTTTGAAGGACATGATTTCAAGTGACAGTAGGAAGGCAATGTTACAGAAAGTGCAAATGTTCTTGAAATCTAAGAACTCGTGAAACCACGTCATGAGAAACTGAGCATTTTCCAAGCTGGATCTGGTCATTAAAAAGTTTAGTTTATGAGGAAGTGTAGGTGGAGATGTTGATATTTCTTTAATTACTCAACTAGAAATTTAAAAACAACATAAGAAGTTTTCTGTGTCCCAAGATTACCTATGTTAAATTTCAGTCCAAATCCACTTTTACTATCACAGATCTTACACAAAACAAGTAGAAGACAGAAGGTAAATTTGTCTAGGCAGACTAAGTATTCTGACCCTAAGCCTTGCAAGTTCTGATTTCTGTTTTCTTTGGATGGCTTTACATAAGATTAACACAGCCTCATGTTGTCAAAGGTGGTAGTTATTTTCTTTTCACATGGCATTCTTCTTATCCACATACTGCAAATCGGCCTCAGCCTAAATCAACGTCATTTGACTTGGTTCTGCAGAGGTACTAGAAAGAGCTGGAAAGAGCTGGAAAAGACGATGAGAAGGCATTTCTTTTGTTCTTGCTTTCTCTAGCTGGCACTGTTTTCTCTATAGAAAATTTTGTGCTAAAATCTAATGAAGTGCAAACTCTGAATCATTCCTCTGAACTGCTCACTTTGGCCTCTCACTGCACACTGTACAGGATGAGTGATGTCCATTGATGCTTTCTTTGTTTTTCGCCTTGATATTAGTTCGGCCTGTTGGTAAGAAAACTCGAAATGGCATAAAATCCACAGGATCCATTCCTTCTTACTACATATCACCCACTGTGATGCTGAAATCATGCAACCCACTCCACAACTGCAAATACCTGAATTTTGAGCAACCTAATGACTCTTGCACAGTGGTCAGGGTTAGGCAGTCTTCTCTGGTACCTTAATTAACAGAGTTAGTAGAGCAAGAAGATCGGTGTGGTAATTATGCCAACATTGATATTTAAGATTTACAACAGTAACTTCCATTTTTTAGTCTCTAAACCTAAATAAATAACACCTTATAAGCCTCGATGAAGTAGGTGAATTGTTGGTTCTTCTTCAGGTAAACACAAACACTTGGTGAGGACAGTGCTTTTCCAAGGGCCACCATCAGCACACTGTCTGTTGTTCAAGCAGTCCCACTTCTCAGAAGCGATAAGCAGTTCTTACAGTCTAGTTCTGGAATAACTGCAGGTGATATTTCTCTCTGACATGACAACTGTTTGGCTTCTTACCAAGTTTTATAAGTGCTGATGCTGGAGAAGTTAACTGGAGTCTCAAGACAAATCTGTAGTGATGCTACAGGATTTCTGTTACTCTGTTGATGACTTGAGCATGTAGAACAGAAATAACGTTCTTTCAGTTTCATTCTCCTATCCTGCCCACAGCTGTCTTCTGTTAGGTGATTGATTTTAGCTAGAAAATCATTGCTCACCAGAGAAATGCAACTGACTTTTACAAAACATTCTTGACACTTCATCAATTAAATGTTATTAGTATAGCTGTATTTACAAGGTTGATTTGTCCCAGCTCCTTCCACTTAATTGCATAATAATCATTAAAAATCATAACGTAAAGCATACAAGGAATACAGTGTTTCAGTAAGAGCAGCAATGCATTACCATCTCAGCTGTAGTACTGAAACTGGTGTCCACACTGTGGAGTGAAAAAATGACAAATAGTGGAATCTTTCGTTGATAGCTTATGTTGAAACATGGGGTTCAGTGCATGTGCAGAGCACAGATATGTAGCACTGAAAAACACATGGCAAGCTGGGGAGAAAGGAGAAATGCATGGGAGAGCAAAGGGAGAGTTAGGAATGCAAATTAAACAAGTATAGGTTGAAATGGAATGTTCTTTCGGTGTCCCATCCCAAGTCAGATGTTATCACATTTGCTTGCCCTACAAGAACATTCATCTTTGTACTGTGCATAAACGACATTATTGGAGCATAGAAGTTTAATTCTTCTAAACACACTAGATGTGCATTATATGATTTGCATTGTTTATTTGGCTGGCAACCAGGAAAGCATTGGCTTTCTTTAGAAAGTCAGTTCTTCCTGCTGTCTTGCTTTGTTTTCTTTTAATGCTTTCTCAACCTTCAAGGTTTTTTTTGTTTTTTTTTTTTGGGGGGGGGGGGGTGGCATCCTATCTTGTCATATCAGGTCAAGCTGAGCTGAGAATATGCCTCTGAAACAGGTTTTTTTTAGCTCCCTTGCAATTACGTATTTGACTTAATGCTATATGAAATATATATATTTATACATGCATGCTTATTTACAGCTAGCTGTGCTCAAAGAGATGTTCCTTGGTTAAAAAAAGAAACTTTGTTGTGAATTAAACTTCTGTACAGATTGGTGAAAAAAAAAATCCAGACTGGGGAATATTTTGATCGTATTTTGTGGAACTGCCATTAAGAGAACCTATTTAGGTAACAGGATTAAAAAGACCAGTGTCACACAGTTCGTACAGTTCATGCCTGTTGCCATTTCAGAATTAAAATTAGTGATAATGACACATTGAAACAGAGTTACATACAGGTTTTAGTTGCCAAGAAAATTCTCGTGAGTGTCCTACTCCCCCTGCCTTGTTTCTTTTTTGTTGTTGTTTGTTTTTTGGTTTTGGTAATGCATGTCAACCACTTCTGAAATCCATAGGTGCAGTTAAACTATAAAATCCAGAGCAGATCCAGCAATGACTTTTCAGATTCAGCGCTGCTTAGCTGGCAGGTGGTCTACATAAAGGAAGGTAAACCAGCCACTTTTCTTAGATTCAGGACTCTCTGGCTTTCCCACCAGCAGCCCCCAAATACTAAATCGTCTTCACCCAATTGCTGCCCTGTATATCTGGACTTCCCTTTCAGGTTCATACAAATATGAGTTGTCTTGTTTTCAGGTTATCTTCTCAGCATCAGTGTCTGTACCCAGCCTCGGTTGCTCTCTGGGAAGAGAGCCACAATTATTCTGGGCCTCCAAAAATGTCACAAGGAGTCTCAACTTCTTTCTTTATCTCTATTGGACACGGAGTTTTTTATTATTCTTCTAAATTGAGAATTTAGCTTTTTGCAGCAAGTTTATAATTTTCTTAAATTTTAATAGGATATTTTCAACAAACAGAAAAAAATGTAAAAAAAAAAATACACTTTTGTGTGAGTTGTGCAACTTAGAATCTTTCACACGCAAGTGGTCTTTTTATAGCTTTTCCTGGGTTTGTTTCTGTTCAAAAAGGTGTTGTATATTGAAATATTTCTATAAGCTATTTCAAGAGAAAGAGGGGAAGAGAAAAATGCATGTTACATTTCTGCTTTACAGACATAGTGGGTAATTATTATTTGGTAGGTTGGATAATTGCTTTGTCCAAACAAAGGCTTGAAAATTAATTAATAGTTACTGCATTACAGTTCTGAAAAAAAGTATTTCTAGGAAAAATAGCTGAGAATGTTTCAAGTAAATTATTTTTGTCAGCTCATTTTGTAAAAATAAAATGAAATAAAAGTTAGGAAAAGCTTGTACAACCAGTTTAAAAATTGTGAAATTGATGAAACGCTATGTTTTGAAACAATGCCATTTTCCTACTCTGAAGCCATTGTTTAGAAATGCCATTTTGGTTATGATTTTTTTAACTTTTCTATTATTAATAGGTAAAGCAAAGTGCTTAGATTAATCCAAGCGGAATTCATTTACTGTGTTTTCAAGTATCTTTTTTTCTGTTGGTATTTTCACACTTAATGCAGTGGTAGAAGTTCTGCAAACTGTTTGAAAAATGGGTCATCGTAAAGCATATATGGACATTTTTAAAGTATTTTTTGAGGCTTTTTTTTGTTTTACAGTATCTCTGCTTTTTAAATGTGAGCTCTTTTTATGCTGAGTCTAGAATTATAGAATGGCATACAATTCAAAATTTACTGTAGCTGAAAATACTTGGCAGTGGAGATCACACTGTGAAGGAAGTGTTCCATGGCAAGAGGAAGTTCAAAAAATGTTATTTATGGGCTATATTTATGTAAAATATCATCATTTTCATATGCTCATGGTTTTATTACATGACTGGTAGGAAAGAACACTCCTGAAACGGTGTACAAATTTCTGACTGATGATTTCTTGAATGCATTGTTGTGGTTCAGAAAGCAAAGTAGTCCAGCAGCTTGGTTTGAGATTCCTCAATGACAAGAGACCCTGCTTAGTGGAGAGCCTGAGAGGGAAAAATTTAACTTCTGAATTGCTGACAGAACTCTGAAAATACGAATACTATCTCTATTGCCTGTTGTAAAGAAGGATGAGCAGCAACAAGCGATCTTTAAATGTTTCATCCCCATGCACCAAAACTTTGGCTTGATTTGGTTTTGTGCAAGGGTAATACTTTCATGTACCAGTGGAATTGTCTGAGGCTCTACAGGCAGGTAGAAGTCATACTCCTTGTTAGAACACTTGCTTCTTGCAATGCAGTGAAGTCTGATTTGCAGAGGGAATGTGTGACAGGAAAGAGGATGAGACAACATATGTGTCTATATGAAGTGCCATCAACAGGAAACCACATTTTTAAAAGAAAAGGTATCTTGTTATCTTGGCTGTGATGTTGCATCTCGTGCTGAGCTGAGATGGGTGACATCTAAGGAAAATCCATATGCAAGGGAAGCAGTGCTTCTGTGGCTGTTACTCTCCCTTTATGTCTGTGAACCGAATCAGAGGCTGTAACCAGTACAGTGGTTGGAGAACAATGTGCTATTGTTGATATCCTTATGGATAAGATGCAAAATCAGAATCTTTACCACAGAATATTAAACCACCTCTTTTGACCTGAATAGATAGGTTTATTAAAGGCCCTAATCAAGTCTTAATTTATATGATTATCTTTTGTCTCTCTAAACTCTTCCTGTAGTTTTCGATTAGATTTGGCCATCTTTTTTCCTCTTTCCTTGGGTACATTTAGTGAGAACAAGCTGTGCTCAATTGATATTTGAACAGACTCTTACATTCAGGACTGCATTTTTTTCTCTCAGACAGAAGGGAGAGTCAGAATCAAGTATACCGTGCACATTGTTTCTCATTATTTCACTGAAGTTATGTTAAATCCAGTGTAATGACTGATGATGTCATTACAATAAAATAATGTTCCATGTGAGAAAAAAAAGTAAAGACTGCCGTCAGTACAGGATAAATGTGATTGAGTTACAGTAATAGATTTTATTTTTTTTTAGGTCACTTCATAGAAACACACAAAATATTTGAACTCTTCATTCATGTTGTATGTGAAGGTAACAAAAGGGATGAAAGAAATGAGAGATTCTCTATTCCTGTCTCAAGATGCCCAATCAAAACTGGCATGTGGGACTTAAGATTCATATTTTGTGCTATGCTGCAAGTTCGGATCCTGCTCAAAATAATTCTTTAAAATCGTAGCGAATTGGAAATGTGGTGTTAATAAAATTATGTCAGTGTTTGATCCTTGATTGGTGTTCAGTTCATGTAGCTTTTAGGAGGTAAACATGGAATTTGCATAAATGATTGAATGTAATCAAGGTGGAGGGTTGTGACTGGTGCTGCCCTGGTTTTCTCCACTCTACACAGCATGAAACGAAGCTTATTGAAATAATTGGAAAAACAATAACTTGAATAATGGCCCAAACATGTTGATTATTTAAAAGTAATTTATAGAGCTTTACTCTATCTGCCACGGAAAAGGAGATTTCTCATTTTGAAAAGCTCTAATGGAAGCTAGAAGGCTAACAAATTTAATTTCTATTTCCAAATTAGAAAACTGTTGAGATTTGCACTTCTCTATCAACAGTGCTTGTTGTGTCCTTGATTTTGGATCAAACAGGCCAGGCCAGATATGTCAAACATATCTACGGAAAATGCTTCATCAAGTAATCCTTGCAGGGCATCTGTGGGATTATAGTGGTGTTGCTTCAGACTCTTTTATTCTCCTCATCTCTTACTGCTGGAGAAATGGAGATCAGTGAGGTATAAGAAGGAAAGTAGGAAAGAAGTAATATCAGAGATTTCCTCCTGATCTTTTTCTTCACCTTCTCCGTTTTCCTCCTGCTGTTGTTTTGCCTCCTAATGATCTCCCATTGATTTGCCTCTTGTCTGTGTTCCTCTTGGCTGGTGCTTCCCTCCTTAAATATGCCATGGTGGGGGCCAGTCAGTGTGGGGTCAAGGAGAGTCTCTCTTCATATGTGGATTACAACTACATGCTAGATGATTTAGATGTACTGCTTGTTTCTCCTGTTCACAGGAGATTCTCTAACAAGCAGAGAGTACTGCATCTTTCTGTGGCTTCCTCAGAGACAAGTTTCATCAACATATATTTCTCCTCTGCAGTCCTGCTGCTACGAACTGCTCTGCTCAGGGCTGCAGCATCTTGGCCTGAGTTGTCTCCATCATAGTGTTGTAGTCCTGCCTCAGCTTGGGGAGAATTTTCATGGGCTAAAGTCATGATCATCAGAGAGCAACTTTGCTTTCCCCAAGCAAGTGCAGCTGTGGGAGGAAGGGGGTGAAACACAGGGTGCACTTGGGGCAATATGAAGTGTGCAGTAGTAACCCCGGCCTCCCAGTGCTGGCATCTCCACTCTTGGATGGAGGCTGCGATGGGCTGTGTGCTGGACTTGGGAGAGTAAGCCCCAGGGTGCTCCTTGGGGCTGTATTGAGCTCAGTTTCTGGCCCTGGCCTGTTGCTGGCTGCCTCCGGAGTTCAGATTCTGTAATGGGAAATAGCTCTGGTTTGACCTTTTCTGTCACTTTGGAGACCTGTTCTGTCACTTAGCTCCCGAGGGCTGAGTAAATTCAGCAGTTGTTACAAAAATGTTTAAAAAAAAAAAAAGAAGAAGAAGAAATTGAGATCTCAAGGGAGGAAGAAAAAGAGAAAGCATAAAAACTAGAAATTTTTTGCATGTAAAATATTTAAAAAATCTGAAAAAACAGACTTTTTTTTTTTTTTTTTACTTTCCCAGACCTGAATTTACCTTTTTGCACTGAATGACATTGGTTGCACAGGAACCGCAGGGGATTAGACCCAGAGAGTGCAAAATGGGCAAAAATAAAATGGGAATATTTTCCTTCTCCTTTTTCAGTTTTGCAAATCATGTATTTTTATGAATATAAATAGCTAAATCAACAGGCCTTTACTGACTGGAGATGTTAAGGACCCTTTCATTATTGACTTTCAGAACTATTTAAATTCCTAAGTGCTAAAAATTAGAATTCCCCTTGGAAAAGGTGGTAGCTTGCAGGGGACCCAGCTAGATTCCCAGTTAGGAGTAGCTAATAGGTAGAGTGTGGAGATTCCAACAAAACAAGATAATCACTTTCATCTGCTTTCCTAATTAATCACCCTTAAAAACAAACAAACAAACAACAACAACAGCAAAGCTTTGTTACTTCGTTTGCAGGCAATTACTCTGACTCCTCTGGTTTTT
This sequence comes from Perdix hodgsoniae, assembly GCA_035772895.1. Taxonomy (NCBI): domain Eukaryota; kingdom Metazoa; phylum Chordata; class Aves; order Galliformes; family Phasianidae; genus Perdix; species Perdix hodgsoniae. The sequence goes on along the minus strand of JAPSGF010000019.1, from coordinate 7,025,343 downwards.
TTTCTTTCCACTCACGAGGAGAACCTGAGATCCCCCCCGCCCTGTTCAGCAGCTGATCTCTGCATACAGCCCACAGTTTGCTCAGGCTGCAAGGACAAACACGTCCTGATTTATTGAATTATTTCTTGGTTTTCCTTGTTCTTGCCAGAAAAGGAAGAGTTAAATGAGATGAACAGAACGCTCTGTTTGGAGCTTCAGTTTTCCAAAATAAAATATGTAAGTGAGGGAAAGGTTTCATTCAGTTTTGGCGTTGCTTTGTTAAGTCAGTTTAAGCCAAGAAAGATTGTTATTCCACGCTGTTTGCTGATAGTAGAAAGCTTACGTATTGAATTGATTTCTTTTTTCTCTCAAAGGAAGAGAAAATCAGTATGAATTTAAGGGACGAACTTCTTACTTGCCTTTCAGAAGAGATTGTTCTGTTAACAACTCATCAAGAAAAAGAAAAAGATAAACAGGATTAACTGTTTACTTAAAGTGAGTAGAAGTCTGGTTGTTTTTCAGAAGAAGAACACAATGTACTGTTGTATCTGGTTTCCAGAGTGGTGTTTATCATAATTCCTTGTGCAGTGGTTGGTAGAGTGCTGGGAAGGCACTCCGCCCACTCGCAGCTTGCCTGCTTTCCCTCTCCCATTGAGGCCTCCGTCCAGGACTGTGTGATGGAGCAAGCTGTCCTGTGTGATCTTTCCTGCCTGACATGAGCTGACATTGACCTAGAATAAAATAGCAGGGACCAGTTCCTAGAATTCTCGGTGGACTGCTGAGAACTGCTACCATAACTCTTGTAAACATGCTACACACAAACATGTTCCCTCTCCCTCTTTTAAAAACACACCTAGGAAATGCAGACAGGAAGCAAGAGGAAAGGAAAATAACATGAGAGCAAAACAGGAATGGCAGACCCCTCAAGGAACACTACAGAGTTGCTTTTCTGACACAGCAGATGTCCCAGCAAGATTTAATTTCTGCTTTTCTTCTTTGCATTTGTTTTTCTGCTTTTTTGGGTGAATACTGTATTTTTGTGCTATTTCAGTGGGATGATGTGGCACTGAAACAGCAGAATGTCTTATTGAGTACAGACACAGCTCTGAAAGAAATCCTGTAGCATTATCATATTTCATTTACCTTTCACACGCACTGTGGAAGCACATGCATAATGCTTTGCTACCAAGAATGTATTCTGGGATGTTCTGTGCCTTCTGAGATGGCCAGGTTTTTTAAAAAAATTTACTTTTTATTTTATTTTATTTTTTAATTTAATGCATTATTTTTCCTTTTCTTACTTATTTTTTGACTAAAGTCTTCTAAGATTCCATTTATGTGATTTAGAAGTAAATCAGGTGAATCCCAATTTACTGCTGCTGCAGTGTTCTTGCTTCATTCCAGATGCTGTAGCTGTGTAAAGCACTCACCATGGGTTTTGCAGCAGGAGTTTACAGTTCTCTATAACCCCATAGCTCAGAAGACATGGGTTGCTGCTGCAAGCCCACTACAGATCTGTACAGATATAGATAGATAGCCTCCCCCCTCAGCTCAAGTGAGATCCAGCACATAAACATTTTGGACCTATTCTTCTAGATACCGTCTTATTCAGTTATAGTTTTTCAGTCACCCTTTGAGGACAGGACTTTTGTTCTGATTTTTACGTATAAGAAACTGAGGTGTGGAGGAAATGTGGTATGGCAAAGTTTATGCGAAATATTGCCAGGATCAGCATTTGAATGCTGATTTTCTTGGAACGGAGGGTGCTGAGCACCTTGCAGGAGATCTTTTGGCATCACCTCACTGACTGTTGGAATTCTTGGATGCCAAAACTGTAATTACGTAGTCTTAAGATTAAAAAAAATAAACAAAGAACTCCTCCTCAGATTCATAGATAAGTACTGTAAATGGCTGGATGGTAATTACATGTAATATATGGAACATGATTTTTCTGCTGGAGATCATCCATAACAGAGATTTGAAGTTTTTAGTGGAGCCTGTAAGTTTCTGAAATATATGTTTTCCTCTCGATAAGTAAGTCATATGGGAAAATCTTTTTTTCCCTCTAAATTGATACTGAATTAGCGGTACTGGGAACACTGAGGAACCCGAGGAGTGTGTGTATCGTGTCTTTTTTTTTAAAGCTACTACAATTTAGAGCTTATGAGTCTGAAACAAGCTGGGACAATCTGATGTGCTTGCTTTTCTGTTACCACCCAAAATTTGTTTTTATTTGCGTAACAAACTCTATGGAATGCATTTTAGCAGGAGGACCATAAATTATGTGCAGTTTAGTGTTGGGGAAAGATGTGGGGGGGGATCTGGAGTGGGAAAGGCCTTACTGGTTTGCCATGGCTGAACTGTTACACATTTTTTAGCCATCTATTTTTCTTCAGCTTCCTGTGTTCCAAACCAGCTGTTGCTATATTATTTTTTATATTGTATAGTTACTTTGAATTAAAACTATTGATACAGCAAAACTTTCATATTCATTTATGAATATGAAATAACTGACGTTTTGATGTGATATTGAAAATATTTGTCAATTGCAGCTCTGTAACTGAAATTATAGCTTAGGGTTCATATTGCATTTATGTGGATGGTGGGGATGCCGTTTTGTCCTTTTAAATGTTTTGTTTACTTTTAAAAGTAAAATTTTGCTTTCAGATAAGACAGATCAATGGTTTAAGGATTTGAAAATGCACTTAGAGACAGTTGTGTGATGGGAAGTTTAAGAAGTTCATTTGGTGCCATAGGAAAACTTTGTAGGAGAACAGGGTTATGCTGAAAAATTGTCAGTTGTGGAGCTTTTGTCATCATAGCACATATCAAAACCTGTCTGATTTTGTTTTATATCCATTTGCAAGGATTTGTAAGTAGTTCTCACAAAGCAGTTGGTGTTCCACGTTTTGAGTCAGAAAGCTGCAGTGTGGAGTTCCATTCAAAATGTGCATGTTCTGCATTAAAAAGGCAGGTGTGCTGTTTTGCTTGGCTCATACAGGACTCTTCCTGCGTGTGAAAGCAGTTTCCCACAAAAGTGGCTCACAATGGAAGGTATGTGCTTCTTCACGTTGTAGAGAGAAAATAGTAGGTGGAAGAATGAACCCGAAGGGAGAAATGGAGCAAGCAACCAGCATGTGGAGATTCCTGAAAGACTTTGTGGAAGTTACATTTGATTTTTCCAGTCTGTATTGAAGCAATTGATTATTCAAAGAAGTGAATAAAAATAAGCAGCTGTTACTTTCTACCTTCACATGCTGTTTTTCATTTTTTTTACATTTTATTCTTAACATATATATATAAAAATGGAATTAAAACCAAGGAAAATACAAAATGCTGGGTTTGGTATAGTTACTGTAGGAAGTTATTTGCAAAGGGTGGTGTGTAAATATTCTGTTATGCTCGTGTTGAGAACCATCTGCAAAGAAAAGATTCCTTTCCTGAGACTGAGGAGGCCTCTGCTACATATTTTCTATTTTAGATGCTGAGATAAGACTTGCTTGTTTCCCTGGTTATAATCCTGTCACATATGCAATTCCCACCAATCCATTTTTAAAGATAGGCTATCTCTAGCTGGATAACTTGTGTGTCCAGTGGTCGCTGTGTGCATTCTTGAACCCTCTTCTCTGTTTCCTTCTTGGTGCTTCCATAAATGTCTAGTAAATATTGGTCGTAAACCCTGCTTCTCAGTTATTTTAAACCTCCAATTTTCAGTTTGGTTACCTCAAGTGTTTCAAACCAGAGCACCGGCTTAGGTGCTAGAAATGTCTGTACTTAGATCAGAAGTCTTTGAGCCTTTATAAATTGGAAATAGTGATGCTTATATTTTCTTCTATACCTCTGTGACCTATGTATAGAAAGGCTATGCCATACAGTTTTATAATCCTTACTGTTGGAAGGGACCTCTGAAGGCCATCTAGTCCAACTCCTTTCAGTCCACAGTTACTGCAGCTCCTTGGAGCTTTCTGTTTAGTGACAGCGAATGGCACGGATTTTGGAACAGAGTACTCTGAATCTTCAGAGGGTGAGGAAGGATATGTCCTATTTTTTGAAAGGGAACCTTTTGAAAGGGAACATGTAGCAGTTTAGGATCGGATCCGGTGAATAAGGGGCTTTTAATGGGGAAATCTCTCTGTTGATATGGAGGATGAGGGAAATAGATAGGTATCCTCTGTATTTAGACGAGTGAACTGAGCTTTGATTTTTCTGAGGTAATACAGGTGTTCAAGGTCTGCGTAAGGTAGGAATACATCAAATCCCTGTAGGGTGGTGTCCTGCAGGTTACAGTTTGAATCTGAGCCATATTAGCAGGAGTTAACCAGCTCCACCTTGAGACTTGACCAGACAAGTTGCTGGATTGGAATTGTGTAGGTAGTGTTGTGCCTCTGGTGATTAAGAGAGGGGGGAGTTTTGTTTGTGTGTGCTTTATGCCTCTACAAGGACCACACCTCAGAGACAAGTCCTTCTGTCACACAAAGAAAAGAAGCAACCACTGTCTCTGGGGTGGTTAAGATAAAGACTGAGCAAATATCAGAGCCGATACAATGTAGTTCATTTTCAGACATTTCCCTGATTCTTTTCTTTCTTTATGTCAGAACAATAAGTCCCTTTTAATCGCTGCATTTGTCTTTGCATCTGTCTGCTGGTCATGCTCCTTCAGCTGGACTTCCTAGCTTAGCCATGCACAGAAGGAAGCTTGTATGGTCCATATGGCTGTCTTCCTGTCCTGGGGCAAAACAGTTCCTTGCTAATTCAGATCTGTTTATGATAAATGTCTGCTGTTTGTTTTCACAAGACTCTATAAATGCACCTTAGTAAATACAGTCCCTGTACCGTCAGTCAGTTTTGGCCTTCTTTCTTGTGTCATCTCTTCAGGTTTCTTTTTTCTTATTCTTTTCTACTAACTACTGAGGAGGCTGGAAGGCACAAAAGCTTAAAAAGATTTTTGGTCATTCTGACCTCTCCTGAAAGTTACTTGCCTGATACAAGGCAGCAGTGTGCACAGATACGATTTTTTGTGTGTATAGAAGTATTGGGAAACAAAAAACAAAAAAAGAAAACAACCCAAAACAAAAATTTGCTCTCTGTACCCAAAAAGAGTGACTAACTAAGGAGAACGGCATGACGGTGTAATCCTGTAATCTGCTCCATATTTCAACTGGGAGCCATTTTGTCCTAAATATTAGCACCATCATAAAAATAACGCAGAGTAATCAGTCTTGTCTTCCCCCAGCACCTAATCTTTGCTCCAGGCTATTAGCAAATGAACAAAATTTTCCCAAGCTTTTGCATGAGACTTATTGTGCCATTACTTTAAAAAAATAAGGCTAATTTCTGCCTCACTTTCTTATCATTCTGTGTCTTCACCCCCTTTGTTATAACCAGTGAGTCATATTTCACCTTTTCCTTAGTCTGCATTCACTCGTGTACTGCTTTTCCTGCCACCCTTCACTCCTGGAATGAATTATCTGCTCCCTTGCATGAAAAAGTTATGTTTCTAATGCCATATTTTAAATTCACGTCTTATATAGGGTTTCATCTTATTGTCTTAGAAATGAAGATGGCCTTAATTTCCTAACTGCATGAGTACCTCTGATAAAAAATGGCAGTATTCTCCCTTTTTCTAACAATTCAGTAACGCGTTTGCCATTGGTAAAGGTATGTTCTCACTGATTAACTGATTCAGTACAAATGCTGCATTTTATGGAAAAAGAATTTTTAATAGCTATGCACAAAATATAAGCGTTTAATTCCTGGCGTCAAGTATTCAGTTTGAATTTGCATCGTCTTGTAAGTCAGACATAGGTTTTCATCCTGGCAGTGAGCTTCAAAGGGAGCAAAAATCATGGGACAGACTATTCTGTAATCATAGTTAGACTTGCTGCTAAAACTTAATTTGCAAGAACTGCAATATGGGTGCAACAGTGTGACTTCAGAAAATATTACAAATCCGAAGGACATTTTCTAGAAATAATATGAGAACAGCCTAAAAAAAAAAGAATGCTGGTGAGGAAGTGAAGCCATGTACCTTCTGCCATTGTAGGCAGCTGGACTACATAGCAGTAAGAACAGAACCACTAGGATAGAATCTGTTTCATAGAACATGAGAATGGTTCTCCAAATGCATCACTGAGTCTGTTGTAGGATTCAGGTGATTTTAGCATAGCCTTAAGAAGAAAAATCAGTAATTATCCATTTAAATACCTATCTAGTATCTAGTTATCTAGTTAATTACAATGAGATGCATCAAATGATGTTGAGAATATTTCAAGTTTTTGTCATTATTTTGTTTTGTACCATTTTCTGAAGAGTTCTGAAGCACTAAACATTTGTTTGTGAAGTTCTACTTGTAGATTTTGTCTGGGGTGTTCCTCATCTTTCAGACTAAAAATCAGGGATCTCAAGATTATTTTTGAAATTCTGTCTTCTAGATGAGCGGATATATTAATTTCATTTTAAATTCATGCTGTAGAGAAATCATGTCTACCTTTGGATGCTGTTAAAGTGAGTATAGTAGTATATTAAGAGTCTGCTCATGTGTGTGATCCTAATACAACAAGTGTTTTGAGTTTGGGGCAATTACACCAATAATCATGGACATCTTCCTAGTAGTTAGTGATATGAGCATCAAGTTACATACTTCTTCCTTTACTTCTATATATCAAGCTTGGTCATCTGATGACCATTCCCCTATCATATGACCTAGGATGTTGTGCTGTATACACTAGACAGCTGGAGTGGGAGCTTCAGCCCCTAATGCTGCCTGGAGTGCATCCTCATCTAGAAGTAGTACTCTGTGCAACTTAGAGTTTAATTTCAGTGAGTTCATTGTAAGAGAGCTGATTGGAGGATGATTATAATGATTATTATATGTTATTATTATACATCGTTACTGTTTGACTTCATTATTAGATTACAGTATTTATTTATTTATTTTGTTAGATCTATCTCCTGCCCTAGCCATTACAGTTGTCACCGTGAAGGGCTGGAAATGTGCAGGCTGGAACCTGGGAAGTTGAGATTTCCATGTCTGAGAGCAACCACCTCTTTGCTTGGCTTAAAAGGATGAGGGAAATGCACTTTCGGTGGCTTGATCTTTTCAGCACCAACTGAGTTAATTTTATTTGGGCAATTAATGTGTCCCAGAGGACTTAATGTGAGCATGGTGCCAGCTAGTCTGAGGCCTACTTGCGTTCAGTCATTTCTCACTAAAGACAGGAGAAATTCCAGTGATCAGTTAACAGACTGCTGAACTGATTGGATCTAAGACACTAGCTAGCTCCGTTGGCCCTTGCTTGCTCCAAGATATGAAGGCCTGATTTTTCACAATTAAGAGTCACTGAATGTTTTGCTTGTGTAAACAAAACTGATTTTTTTTTTCCTGTTCTCTTCAGTCTGGTTTTCAAAAAAGTCTAGAGTGTCTTAGCTTTGTTTTTCCAAACAAAACAACAGCAAAAGAAGTTTTAGTCCAATCAGTTAAAAGTTGACAGAACTGTAAGTGACTGCAAGGCCCTAACATGGCAAGCAACATTGGTTGCTCTGCTTCTGTGCTGTCATAGCCATAGCATAACAGTCTTTGTTTTGTTGTGTTCGAGATGACTGTGTGATACCAATCCACAGGGATCTCACTGAGTGTTTTACAGAGAAAATGAAGCTAGGGATAAAGCTACTTGAGACAGTTTTGTGTTTGGCCAGTCACACGCTTGTCTAAGTGGAAGCATCACTCATGCCACAAATTGGGATATGTATCCTTCCAGCCCACGCTTCACAACAGCATTTGTTTTCTTCTTGTTTGTCATTGCTCAAGATAGAGGCAGTGTTCCGTGGCTGTGAAAGACATCCCAACGTTGCCAGGCTATGGAGAAGTTGTACATAAGGTTGCTTTGCTTTGCCTGGTGAAGATTTTGTTTTGTGTAACCCTTATAGTTATAGATACAGAAAAAATATGGGGCCTTCATTTGTGCTCAGTCCTACCACTGTCTCGTCCTCAAAACCAGCACTTGCATTTAAAAAATGTAAACTTTTAGCTTGTGCTTGAGCATCTACTAATCTCTAAAAGGCTTCAGAAAGTTGTATCCTCTGTAGAATATAGAAAAAAATAGTTCTTAATGAACAAGGAAACCATAATTAATGGTCTTTTGTGTGCCTAAATCTCTCTACTAAGAAAATGTAAGATTTCTTACAGAGAAATGTTAGAGCTCATTTCATTTGAAATAAGTTTTTTAGAGATGTAATGACTACTGGTGAATGTTTTTGGGATGCCTATAGCAAATTACATAGTGTTCTCCATAAGCATTTGTGGTTGGCTTGTTATGAACAATGGTACTTCTCTGGAGAAGGTAGTTTTGGCATCAACTTTTGAAATGAACTAAATCTCAGAATCACAGAATGGTTGAGGTTGGAAAGGCCTTCTGGAGCTCTTCTGGTCCTCTGCTAAAGCAGGTTGTCCTGGAATTCTGCTGCTTACTACACTCCTGAGTTTTATTTAGAAATAAAGAAAGATGTGTGCTACCCTCAAAGCTATTTCTTGTTGCTGTTTGAAAAGTTTCCATGTTTAACTGTCTTTTCTGGCGGGCAGTTAAGCCCTCCTTTTAGACAGCACCCTCCTTCCTCCACGACTCAAGCTGTTGTGACTCATGTCAGGTGCACAACCTTGTGAAGTGCGTTTTTGCCTGTCTAAATGTATGACATCCAGTGGATTTTGCCTTATCTGCTATGATGGTAATACCTTCTTGAAATGCCAACAAGTTGGTTAAACAATACTTCCTAGCTCTGATTCCATAGATTACTTGAATCAAATTGTTTGTTTAGCAGTTTTTTTTAATTACCCCCTTGAAATAGTCCCTCTGGACTTTTTCCATACCCAATATTGAGTTCATGTTGGTTTTTCAAAATGTAATAAAATTGACATTTCATTGTCTCGAATCCTCAGAACTCTTTTGAAGTCAGAAAAAATGTTGTGCTTGATTTACCAGTTTCAACATTTGTGATTATTACTTGTGAAATATGTTGCTTTGTTTATTTTGAAGTAGATATTTTTATATTTGTACACATACATAAGTTTGCATCATTGCTTTGTCTGCACTGAAAAATTCACCTCAAGGTAGGTAAAAATGTGACTTTCTTTATAGATACACAAAGCGTATATTGTTCAGCAGTTAGTTTCTCTCACCCTGAATGGAAGGACCTTGTTGTAAATTTCAGTAAGACCTCTCTTTTTTTATGGCCTTGTTACCTCCTGCAGATATATATGGAAAAACCTTTGGTGATATTGGTTTCATTTACTGGTACTAGTACTAGTATTCATTATTTGGTAGGATTTCTTCAGATGTTGTAGAGGATAAGTTTGTTTGTTTTGTTATGAACAAGAATAAATGAGTAACAGGAGTGTTTTACAGGTTGTGCCTCCTTGTTCAGGATGCCTATGGCATGTTCAGTGAAGTACAGCTACAATGTCTGGATTCTGCGAAAGACCTTGAGCAGTACTGCAAGAGATGGGAAGGAAAATTCTGCTGTTTAGCTGGAATGAAAATTTTGCGAAGAACGACAAGGGGAAGGTGAGAACAATTTGAGAAGAATGTGTTGAGTGCTGTGGCAGGCAGTGGTAATCTTCCATTTATTATTTGTGTGGTCAGTATTCTTTGGAACAACTGAATCAGGCTCTGTAGAATGAAATATCCTCATTGCCGTTTTTAGGGCATCAAGTAGGCATCAGCTGGATCCAATTGCACTTGAGCCAATCATACTCCTAAATCAGTTTAAATAAGCAGACACATAAAAACACTTAGCAGAGAACAGAATTTAGAAGAATTACCTTATGCAGCAGTTCATAAAATATGAATTTTCTTCCTCTTCAGTAGATTCAAAGACTTAAAAATGTTAGTTCATCTCTCTTCTTCGCAAAGCTGTTTATTACAATATGGTGGTTTTTTTTCTGTTTTTCTGTTCTTGTCTGAGTTGAAGTTTCAAGAGAAGATTTTTCCTTGGTATTTGGGAGCTTAATTCATTAAGGCCTATACATTTTTGAAAGCACAGTTTAAGTGTCTCTAAAAAACAAAACAAAACAAAAACAACAAAGCAAACAAACCAAACACTGAAAAACCCTCTCAAATGATAAAACCATTCTTATTTTGGAATAAGAGCATCCACAGGCTTTCAGAAAAATCCCCACAACTAATTAATAAATTGACATTATGGTACCTCCTTCGTTTTGCTAATTCTTTGATTTCTTTTACTTTCTTAAAATAAAATGTATTAAATATGTTACATGAAAAAACAACTCCACACTCCACTTTAGGTAGATCTTACAGAGTTATCTTTCAGAGTATCTTTCTATGGGAAGTGATATAGTATCCACATGGGGAGCTATATAAATATTACTAGATCGGTTTAATTCTCAACATGATTTATTCTGGTAAAAACATCCAATTTTGATAAGCCTTCCCTATTACAATGGCTATAATATTTCATCTGACACTTTTTTCCTGTTGAAAAAAATGCTGTTTCATCAAAACCAGAAAGTTTCACAGAAACTTTATCTATTTTGGAGACAGTTTGACTGGGAAGATTTTTTCAGGTCCAGAGGGAGTGAATACTCTCTCTTTTTCATTTCATGAAAACTTTCAGAAAGTCTCATTTTTGTTTCGTATTGGAACAAAAACAGATTTCAAAGCCTTGAAATGTTTAGCAAAATGGAATTGTTGTTTTCCAGCCAGCCCTATTCACTATGCTTTTCTTTTTATGTACTTGCAGTGTTAATTTTCAGATCCTTTGGATTTCAAGCCTACTTGCATTTTTATGGATCTTTAATAACAAACACGTCTTCTTATTTAATTATTTTGTTGGCTTTTTTTTTCTTCTTTTTTTTCCTAAGTTACATTTTTTCCAAACAAATTAAATAATGGCCTTGGAATTCTGGATACAAATGAAGTTTTACAACTGGCTGCTGGTGTTTCCAGTACTCAGCCTAGCTAATAAGAGACAGACTTTTTCTAATGTAAATTCTCTTTCAAAGCAGCAGTAACTTCTGGCTATTCTGAGGATGATTAGAAAACATACTGCTGAAAATGCTGGTGGCTCAGCTGGAGCTGTGCTGGTGGTAACCCTACTGGAAAACATGAAAAGAAAATGGCCAGTGTAGCTTCAGGGACAGTGCGGTGGTTAAACGTGATTTCAGGGTACAAGTTGGGTGGGTGGGAGGATTGTTCTTCTTTCTTTCTTAATTGTTCTAGCTTAAGTACTGTTTTATAACTTGCTATTACTTCTAAGTGTCAGGACATGTTTTGTGTCAATCTAGGTGTGATGGAAACCACAGTAAAGTCTGTAAGTAAGGCCTAGCTGAAATGAATGTAAGGGAGCACTTATTCATGCAGAGTATAATTGGGCTGTAGAACACATTGTCACTGGATAAATGTGTTTCAAGAACCAGTGGTATGTCTTAGCACATGATGGGATCTGCCTGTAAAGTTCCCAACCTTGGTTTGTAGAACATGAGTGAAGAACAACTCTGTGGTCTACCCTGCAAGAAAGACATTTGTTGGTTGTTTTTTTTCCCCCTTCCAGAACACAATTATTGTTTGGAAGGAGATGGCTCTTAAACTGTTTGTTTCCTGGAGTTTGACAGTGACTTTTAAAATAGATAAAAGGGAATAAAATGTAGGAAATATGAGGGAAAATACAAGTCTTCTTTTTTTCTGCCTTTGTAGCACATGATCTGGAGAAAACCAAGAATGGCTAATATGATCCCACATGTGCCTGTTGTCCCACAGTCACGTGTACTGTAATCTCTCTTACAGAGACAGGGAGTTTCCTCAGTCATTCTGTTAGACAGAAGAGATTTTCATTTATCAGATACTAGAAGTTCTCAAAGTTTTTTATCAATAGAATACTGTTACTCTTGAAATATGTTCCAGGCCATCATTCATCCTCGTCATCAAGTATTTAATTTAAAGTACTATTTAACATAATTCCAGTAAATACAATTTTAAAATCACTATTGTGAACTGAATTTGCATTTCAGTGACAAAAAATCTATAATAAAGGATATTTTGCATCTAGGCAATAACCTGACTGTAAACCTGACATGATTTTTGAAATGGACCTGTACTGTGAGGTAGACTGGAGAAACCAAACCCTTTTCTCCTCCCAGTAGGAAAACCTTTGTGTTCCAGAACAAAAGTGGGATAAGAACATATACAGCCAAATGTTTATTGGTCTGCCGAAGGTGACTTTTGAGCCTTTCTATCTCTTGTTCTCTTACTGCCTCATATGTCAACCTTATAAATTTAGCCCCTTGAGAAAGAGGAGGTGAGCTTTCTATGGTGTACTGCTAGAGATGGAAATACTATCTAATTCAACTAATATGTAACCTTCCTATTTTGACCATTTGTTTCAGCATGTCCAAAATAACCAGTAACTAAATGGATGCAATTAGATACAGGGACTGAGAACTCGCTAAAATGTCTCAGGAATAAATGAACTATAAACCAGCATAGTATGCTGCTTCCTACTATAAACTGATTTCAATGAACTAGGATGAACTTTGTAGTTATATATTTGTCTTTACCAGCAAAAAAATATTACCTTTATGTTATTAACCCTGACCACAGTTCCACATGGAATATTTTGTGTTTTGATAATTTGTGAACTTTCACCCAATTTGCCAAGCACTGACTTGTTGTACTACTGAGTATAGCAGACAAACTATATTCTTCTTCTAATGCTTTTTTACAAGTTTGAAAGATGAAGACTTTATACCCAGGACAGAAAAATTACACCAATTCAAAAATGAAAGAGTGAAAATGGTTTACTGTAATATACTGTATATAATGCAGGGTGTCACTGCCAATTTTGTCCCTAGATAAAAAAGTTTAAAAAAAAAAAAGAAAAAAAAAAGATGAGAATGTTGCATGGATATGCTAAAATCTACATATACAGGGACTGCTTTGAAAGTAATGCCTCCTACTGTTTTATTATAACAGACCATGATGTCAGAGATGGATGTTGGTGGTATGGCAGTAGAGGCTCAACCTTCCCACCAGTATTCCATTAGATTGTGTTGCCATGTGGCAGATGGCAGAATAGGGGCAGTCTGATGAAATGATGTCTGATGCAGGAGGGCGTATGAAGCAAAGGTGTGGAACTGAATTCCTTTGTGAGGGAAAAATGGCACTCGTTGACATTCATTGAAGCTTGCTGAATGTTTATGGGGACCAAACAGTGGAATTGAGCTCAATGAGTGGTAGATGGTGCGTTTCAGCAGCGGCAGCAGCGACAATGTGTCATTTCCGCTGGTGCAGATTTTTATGAGCACAGCATGCAATAGGTTGGTTGGGGCTTTGGGCAACCTGGTCTAGTGGGAGGTGTCCCTGCCCATGTTTGGAGGTTGGAGCTAGGTGACCTTTAACAAACCACTCTATAATTCTATGATTAATCCTAATCTGTGGTACTGGTCACCGCTTTCTTTTTTTTCCCCTCTTTTTTTTTCTTTTTTATTTCAGTCTGATAATTCTCTGGTCTGTACAAATCATTTTTTTCCTCTGCTTTTTTTTTTTTTTTTTTTTTTTTTCCTCCCCTCTACTGGCTGGGTAGATGGGGGGAGAGTAGTGTCTATTATGTACCTTGCCTTCAGCAATGTGTTTGGCACCATCTCCCACAACATACTTAAGTTATGAAACTTAGAAAGTGTGGGATAGATGAGAGAGCAGTGAGATAGATTGAGAACTAGCTGGCTGGCAGAGCTCAGAGGGTTGTCATCAGCAGCACAGAGTTGATTGGAAGCATGTAACTAGCTGTGTTCCCCAGGAGTTGGCACTGGGTCAGGTCCTGTTCAACATCTTCATCAACGACCTGGATGAAGGTATAGAGTTTACCCTTAGCAAGTTTGTTGATGATACAAAGCTGGGAGGAGTGGCTGGCATGCCTGAAGGCTGTGCTGCCTTTCAGTGAGAACTGGACACACTGGAGAGTTGGGTAGGGAGGAACCTGGTTAGGTTCAGCAAGAGCAAATCTTGCACCTGGGGAGGAATAACTGCATGCATCAGTACAGGTTAGGGGATGACCTGCTGGAAAAGAACTCTGAGGTCCTGGGCATCCTGGTCGATGATGGGTTGGCCATGAGCCAGCAGTGTGCCCTTGTGACAAAGAGGGCCAATGGTATCCTGGTGTGCATCAGCAAGAGCGTGGCCAGAAGATCAAGGGAGGTGATCTTCCCCCTCTACTTGGCCCTGATGAGACCACATTTGGACTACTGTGCCCAGTTCTGGGCACCCCAGTCCAAAAAAGACAGGGATCTCCTAGAAGGAATCCAGCAGAGGACCACAAAGATAATTAAGGGCCTGGAGCATCTCCTGTATGAGGAAAGGCTGCGTAACCTGGGTCTGCTCAGCCTGAGGAAAAGAAGACAGAGAGGAGATCTAATTAATGTTTATAAATATCTTAAGATAGATGAGTGGCAAATGGATGAGGCCAAGTTCCTTTTGGTGGTGCATAATGATTGAACAAGGAATAATGACCTAAAATTTGAACATAGGAAGTTCCAAAAACATGCAGAAGAACTTCTTTACAGTAAGGATTGTGGAGCACTGGAACAGGTTGCCCAGAAAGTTTGTGGATTCTCCTTCTATGGAGATATACAAGACTCATCTGGATGCCTACATTTGTGGCCTATTGAAGGGAACCTGCTTTAGCAGGAAGGCTGGACTCAATGATCTCTTGAGATCTCTTCCAACCCTTGTGATTCTGTGACTGTATACTTTTCTATTTTGCTTTACATTTAGAAGTGTAGGACCACTGCTAGCTGTTACAAAACAAAGTGTTTCAACTGGTAGACGTTGACAGGAAATGTAATAGTAAGACTTCTCCATAGAGCAAGGAAGTCATAACTTCCTTCCTTTGGTTTTCCCGCTTCCAAAGATACTGCCATCTGAAAGAGCCACCCACATCTCTGAGGTTTTGAGGTCCTGAAACACTTCAGTAATTGCTGTGGTTAAAAGTGGAGTTCCACTCAGAGCATAATTTAAGTAATTACATTAAAGTTTTTAATGTATGTGTATTATTATTTTTAATGACTGTTTATGCATGAGAAAATCAGAGTTTTTTCTGTGGTTTTGTGCTCTTGAACAAGCAGTGATTGCTAATTGCATATTTAGTACTTCTCTCATGAGTCGGTTTGGTAACCAGCACTGCAGGGTGAAACAGGCATACGCATAGTGTATGAAAAGTTTTGTATTAGAATTGTAGTGTTTTAATATAGCGTGGATAATTTCTAGTGTATTGTAGAAGGTAGTTATTAAAGCGTGTTAACAATTTTGTCAACAAAACGATTTAATATATCTGTATTTTAACTGAGATGCTGGTTTAACAGGCTGTGTTTTTTTACCTTGTTTTTTTGTTGCTTGTTCTCAGATGCAAGCCTGAGAAAACACAGTGTTGCATAGGTTGTGTACTGTCAGATCTTAGCAGGTAAAGTTGATGGAAAGGTAGCTTGCAGCATCAGCTTTATGTTTGGATTGCTTGTCTCTTGGTAGTTCAGGGTCATGCATCCTATGCAATTCTTAGTGAATTTCTTTCCAGTGTTGAGTAAATTTTCATAGAGGGCTGGGAGTTGCTTTATTTTTGAGTTCTTAACATTGAGTCTGCAACAATAATAATGCCAAAAGAAAACTGCATTCAGATTAAAATTGGAAGAGAAACAGAGGAGGAAACAGAAAAGTGCTGAGTCAAAGCTGTGGAAGATATTGGAGGAGAATCCTATCTTCTTTCTCTCCTCTACTCAGTCTTTCTTCTTTCCTAGTTAGAGGCATTGTTTTCCTCCTAGATCGTCTTTGGTGTTTCTGATGTATTCTGTCATTTTCCTCTGAACCTGTGGGTTTGTTATTAAAATGGAAAAACCCACCAAACTGTAAGCTGCTATGCAAAAATCATAGCTGTGTATCTGTACTGTTTAAAAATTGAGTCAGGCACATCACACGCACAGCTTCTGGACCAGAACTGTAGATTAAACTTCATGCTTGTGAGAGAAACAAACAAAATCTGCCCAGTTCAGATGAGAGTATTGTTTGACACTGTAACTGCTTGGTATAACTTAAGTAACAAAACCAGTGAAATACTGCTCTGAAAATTCTAAGTTTTAAGTTATTTGATTTTTTCAGTATAACTTGTAGCGTGAAATGTCTACAGGATCAGGGATGTAACGAGACTGTAGATACAGATTTGTCATTTACCAGGTCCCTAAATATAACTACAAGGACTTTTCTTTTTAATTTGTATGCTTTTTATCAAAAATTATAGGGCAAACATGTATGTTTGTGTGCACATATGAATGTATGCCAGTGTGAATGTATGCAGTGAAGGGCAGAAGAAGCTAGGAAGGCTAGTAGAAGGTGACTTCTATTATCTACTGAGCTGTGAAACTAAGGAATATAGTTAGGTGAGCAAAAGAAAGCAACTTGTTGTGTACTGGGCAGCACAATGATCTATGGCAAGAACTATTGGATGGAAAAGTAAATGATGTTTTGTTACTATCAGTCGCTTTCCAGCAAGCAGTGCAACTATCAGACAAGATGATTTGCTAATAGGTCAGGATTAATTCCTGCACAAGCTACAAGCATATTTTGCATTTTCTCAGTCATGTGAAGTCTTTAAAACGTTCTGGTTGCTGTCTGGGTACATAACAGGCAGTTTGCACTTATGGATACCACAGAAAATACATGCCACAGTTTAGCAAGCAAAATCTAAGAGGATGTATTTTATGCATATTGAATAATAAAAATAATCTATGAATATAATCTAAATAATCTAAAAACAATTATTTTGCCTACAGCCTGTGTCATATGTACATGCTCATGTCTGTGTGTATACACACACAGATGTATTCTATATAACGGTATCATTGTGTTTTAGCAAAGCTTAAAGATGTGGATTTACAGAAGAGAAGTGTGCCTGTACGTAGAGGACCTGTCTGTCCAAAGTCCACACTTCTACAAAAATCAATATTTTGAAACTCTGTTAGATTACTTGTGATCTTGATACGTCAGTGATAAGTACAGGACAGATACATATTTAGTATGGGTCAAAAAGATTTTTATCAAACAGACAATTGCAGTTTGGCATGGTATTAGCAGATTTAATTTTTTATTTAGAATCTGAGGTAACTTCTGTCTGTTTTCTGGTATGGATTCAGCCTTGTTTTTTGGGTTGGTTTTTTTGGTTGTTGTTGTTCGAAGGAAGATTATAGGATGTTACAATAAAGTCCTTGTCATCTCAGTAATACAAATGTAAATAATTAAAATATTTTAGTATTTTAATGGTTAAAAATTCTTCTTTTAGTTGTGTGCCTGTTTCTTTTCATTTCCTACTCTTCCTTTTTTTTTTTTTTTAGAAGTCTGTACTGTTGTCATAAAAATATTACATATATTTTTTGAAATAGTGACTAGTAATTACTCTCACGGATCTAAATCATTAAGTTTTTATTTTGCCTTCTGTAATAAGAAAGGCTCATTGTGAGCATCAGGGCTAACCAAGTTTCCTCACTGTAGCACAGAGCCAGCTGTTCATCTC
Source organism: Perdix hodgsoniae (assembly GCA_035772895.1). NCBI lineage: Eukaryota > Metazoa > Chordata > Aves > Galliformes > Phasianidae > Perdix > Perdix hodgsoniae. The sequence continues at coordinate 7,007,805 of JAPSGF010000019.1, read as the reverse complement.
TTGTCCCGATTCTACATCTGAAGAAGGATACATATATTGGATAAAATACACCCATTGTTCAAGTCAGATTGAAGTGGGATTTGAGTGTTGCATGGCCAATAAAGAGAATGAATTTTATTATTTCCACAAGGATAATGATTTTCTGCAGAGGAGGACACAATGTCTTGCCATTTCTCCACTGTGGTTGCCCCCTCCCACCCCCCATTCCTCCTTCTGCAAGTCAAAGTCCGTAAGTGTAAAGAGAGAGTTAATTTTCTTGGGAGCATGGGAGTGGGTGAAGTTAAGAGGAGCCCCTCACCGGGGACTCTGATACATTCCTAGGCCCATCAGGGGCAGCTCAAGGGCAGAACTCCCCTTTGTACAGAGGAGAATCCCCTCATCCTTGCATGATGTGACTTGGAACTTGCACATCCTTTGGGTGGCAAATGTACTTGTGGTTTGCCTGACTGGAGTCAAAGAGAAGGATGAGTCCAAGATGTTTGGGAGATGCTGCACAGTGCTGCTCCTCCCCCTGTTTGTAAACAAATACTGTAATTCAGTAATAATTAAGTACTTCTAGCTCAAGCAGTTTATGAACTCCTCCAAAAGGACACAATATTGTGCCATAGATGTTCTGACATTGAGTTACAAGCTAGAAGAGAACTAAAGTCTAGGAGACAACTCTGTATTGCTTGTGCAAACTTAAAAACACTGATTTTCACTGGTGGATCAATGTAAGGTCTGTGCAGAGATGTAATTATGTCTGGACTGCAAGTTGATAAATACATGATTTCTGAATGCACATATACAAGCAAACACAAAATTTGCAGTATGCTATTATACATATCCTGCCCACATACTCAGTGTCAAGTGAGCAGCACCACTTGTTTAGCTTCCTTTGTCACACAGAAGCTCTCTGCTTCTGTAGTTGTCCTTCCTTGTGTCCCATTTAACAAGGGCAGTTTGCTCCACTGGGCTCTGGCCCTCCTGCAAATACGGAAAATAATCCTTTCTGAATGGTACAAGACAGAAAGTGTCACTTTGTCAAGAAACTGAGATGTGGTCATTTTGCTCTAAAGTCTGATTAGTACCTAAGAAGTGTTACTTTGTATGTTGTAATATTCTGCTAAAAACAATATGCAAAACAAAAACCTCAGCCTCTGTACTCAGCCTTGTCCTTTTACAGCGTTGATGATGGTGCCATATACGTCAGGAAGTTCACTTTTGTAGAAGGGCAGCATATTTCTGTTCCTGGACTCTTAATCACTGTGGGGAACACAACTACAGACAGCAGCAGCATCTTTTTAACCTGCCATTTGGTTACCCAAATCTTAAAATGAAAGCATTATCCCCTGAGATCCAGTCACTCCCAGAGATTTAAATTCATATACTTTTGGCCCATAGGCATCACTGTTAGCGATACCTGCTGCTTTATGAAAAAATATGGGAAGAAGCTGACTGACATCAGATACCCAAAACACAAGCATTTAAGGCTGAAATGAAAGGCAAGGGAAATATGGAATTAAGTAAGCTCAAGCAGAAGCGCGTTAAAAAGCAGAACTTTAAAGGAGATCTCTTACTCCTTGAAAAGGAACAGCATATTGCAATGTGCTTCAGTCAAGAACAAGAGCCTGCCTTTTTTTCTTCAAAGTATTTTTGGTTAGAGCCTAAGATTACCTTCAGCAAGTTTTGGACTTCATTTTAGAATTGTTTCAAAGTGGTGGCTTTCAGAATTGGAGGGACAAATGGACAGTTCTCAGAGGCACTGTGGGGTTAAAATCCAGATCTCTGTGCTTTAACCACACAGAACACGCACAGAGAGCTAGGGCAAGATAACAGAGAGCTTAAACTCAAAAATGCACGCCTCTTCAAGTTGGTTATCTGTAGCTATTTCCCCTCCCTCAGCTATTTTCTTGGCCTCTCCCTTAGATGTTCCTGCTTTTACTGCATGGATGACACATCAACCAAAAAGCCAGCCACCGAACTGCTGCACACTGCAGCTTTGCGTGCGAAAGCTGAAGGATTTGCAGCAGTTAATCTTAGTATGCTGGGCTGTTCATTTGGTTTGTTTCTAAACTGAAGGTGGAAAACTTGCAAAAGAAAAGAATCATAACCAAATGAGCAGCTGCATAGGAAGGGGATGGTTCTTAGCACATTTGTACTCTAAGGCATGGATATACTTCAGAGAACAAAATCTTGCCTGTCTTTCTACTCCTATCTCATGGCTAACTTTCCTCATCACAGTGGCAATTGGTGTTAGAGAAAAGCAAGAAACGAAGATGTTAGAAGCAAAACATTTTGTTCAAGCTACCAGCTAAATAGTTAAAAGCTAATTTTTAAAAGTTGTACTGGTTTCGGTGTCCTTCCCAAACTAGAATATACCCCTCTTCCCCTGGATTTTACTATGTCACAGGCTGTCCATGGCAAAGAATTAAATATGACTTGCTAGTCACTGTATGCGATGTGTGCCTTCCCTCCGTCTCCACCATGCAGCAGAAGTGGTGGAGATTTAATTAGACCAAATCAAAACCGGCTTGTAGAAAACAAATATAAATTAAAATTGTTTTCATAATCATGCAATGGTTTAAATTGTATTTCTTAATGAATCTTTTTAGTACAGCATCTAACAGTGGAAACCACTCTAAGCCTAATTTTATTGGTCTTTTTGAAGGGCGTTAGGACTTTTTAGTCTGATAGACAGTTTGTGGCCTCCAGTAGTGCCTGTAAAAGTTCCTGGACAAAGTCAAGACCCTGAAATGGTAAGTCTTGTTATTATGGAAATGTACTTTTTCACTATAATTACTGTTTTTCTTAGTGGTGTAACATGTCTGGCAAATCAGATTCTCTCTTTATCTACTGAAGTTTGTTTTGTTGGTTCTACCGTATATCTTAGGCCAACCTGAGGATCTCTGGATCAGCAGCTTCTTTCCAAAATGATGCAATTAGCCTTTTATTAACCATCTAGAACTAAAATGATAGAGTATCCGGCCAAATTATTCATTTCCTCTCCTCGGAGGAGGAAGAGATACTAGCTAGCTCCACACTATTTGATAAATCTACATACATCAATGATACATTCTTTTGAAGAACTTTTCAGCCTTATGTTTGAAAACACTTTTCTGAAGATTTGTCCTCATGAAAACAGACCAGCTGATGGAATAGAGTCTCTTTTCAGTTAGGCTGATTCTGGCTGACAGTTGTCCACCTTGTTGTGAAGACAGTCAAAACATAAAAGCAAAAATTGCCTACTAAAAGTAATGAAAGTTTCTGTCATTTTGGGAAGTGGTGAAAATTCCCAACATGAAGTATCAAAATAGATTTGAAGTATATTATTGTACATTTTCCAATCCAGAATTGCATCTTTAATTTTCATTTAATTAGCTTTTGTATTTGAAAAGGAGCTCTGTCAAATTGAGTGGCATTTGAAATGACAACGTCATTTGAGAATCTCGGTAACCAAGTGCTTGTGCTGTCTTGGTGTTCCTCTGTAGCTGTTCTTAGGAGGGGAGGTTTATGGTATTTAAAATTTATTTTAGAGTCTAGGAAGAAAAATTTGGAAATAAGTTTTAAAAACAGAGGACTTCGTAAGAGGATATTCCTACTTATTCCTAGCTATTTCAGAACTCTAAGATTCTTTTTGCTGCAATCTACATTTACTGGGTTTGTACAGGGATTTATTTTGAATAATGAAAAGTTCAGAACTTGGTTATAAAACCAAGACCGAAAATGAATGAAACTACCATTCTTGCTTTGATTCTCCCTTTCATCCACACATTTCAGAAGTCTCAGAGGAGAGGATTGTGTTGTATGTTAAAATACTGTGGACAACAGAATGAAAATCTACGTGGATGGAGCAAAACTTCTAAATATTCTTCAACATTATTATTTTCATTTGTTCTTCTTTTTCTCCATTTTATTGACAACCTAGAAATGAAGAAAATTTCCCATAGTCATGCAGTTTACACTTCTGCCATGGGTTTAAATACCAATCCATTCTACAAGGTATCAAGATGTAGTCTACTTCTGTAAATTTTTGGTAGAGTGCAGTTTTTTCAGCTGAAATATATTTTTCCTTGTACAAGATGTATAGTTTTACACAGTTTTTGAAAGCATTTAAGCAACGATGCCTAAATCATATTGCCAGTTATTTGACAAATTTTCTGCGAAGAGATCTGTGGCACGCACTTCTTTAGAGCTGTATGTACACTTGCACATCTTTTTTAGTGCTAGTGCTGTCAGGGGCAAATAATAAGCTGATGCCTTTTTTTTTTTTTTTTTTTTTTTTCTATAGGCAGATTGCTTTTAATGGATATACAGCTGTCTTTAGCAGATAGATTTGTATTTATTGTATTAAATGAAATGCTTTAATAACAACTAACAATGTTATAAGAATATTTACCAAGTCCCAAATAAAAAATACTGTAGTGTAGCATCTTTTATTTCTCAGAAGTTTTTCTCGATCTTTAAAGGGAGGTAAAGTTGTTACATCACAATACTTTCTAAGGGGAGAAGAAAAATTCAATATAACACAAAAAAGAGCAGTTCTTGTAGTTGCTGAGTTCCTGTTCTTCATTATCTATCTCCTTGTGCTGTCCTGTATTTAATTCAGCAGCTTTTAAAGTTCTTCAGCTGTTTACTATCACAAAAACCCACCCACATGCAGAAGTCCCCAAATCTCAGAAAAGTTATGGGTGATGAGAACTAAACAATCTGGGCACCCCTACCATGTACTAAAAAAATGCAAAACAACGACTGTCACCTTGAAAAAATTGCAGTGTTTGCCAAACATGCCAAATCACAAGATGTTTTTGTGATGAGGATCAATGTCAGATTATGGAAAGAATGATACACACAGGCTGATTTCACTTAGAATTTGTGAATATGGTTTTTGTTGTCTCAGCTTTTACTTCAGAAAGTCGTTATTTTGTTTTCCCATCACTCTTAATATGAAAATTGTGTGGTTCATTTTGGGTATTATTATAAAATAATACTAACTGACCCAATTGAAATGCCTTTTTTAATGTCACATTTCTTTTCTTTCCTTTTTAATAGATGACAACTAATCTTCCTCCTCCCAGCTTCTGTTATGTTCTGACTGTTCAGTCTGGTGAAATACACATGGAAGTGGATGAGGAAGAGAGGATTTCTAATCTGTACCAGCCACCAACTGTGCATAATCTAAAGGAAATTCTTCAGGTAAGTTGCTTTAAAAGTCTGGTAACAGATGTTTTGTACTGCTAAATTTCACTTACTTACCGTATTTGACTCATTCCCTGTTTTTTTACCATTTTTTTCAGATGAGTGGTTGTAATGAACGTTGTAGCTTTTGGGCACGAGTACTGTATCTAAGGCCACAGGTAATCTGTTCATTTAGCAATGAAATTGACATAAAATTAACATAACGTATATGTGAAGAGGCCAGCATTTATCTTGTTTAGGTGAGAATACAAAAACCTCCTGGATTACCTTCAAGAGCTGTGCAAGAAGAATGATCATCAGGTCTAAAGTGCTTGTGAGTGGGTAAAATGAACTTCATCTTCAGTTTCAGTGCCATTTACTCTAGAAGGTGAATTATATTTGAATAAATTGCCATCTAGCCCAAAGTAATATTTCACCCTAATAAAGGAGCTCACAGATAGTTAATTTAGTCTTGCAATTAAAATCAGTTCGTACGGAAGTACTGTCCTTAGACATACACAGCAAAAAGTTATCAGTCAGTTGAGTTGATATAGGATGTAACTGATGATGGTTTTATAAAGATACGGTTTTGCACTTTGCATACAAGTGGGTGGGCCATTTTTGTTCAGCAGAACCCCCTTGGGCAAACTTGGCTTTTAGGGTCTCTCAAGTAGAAAGGAGGAACGTTAGGTAAATACATCTGCCATCCACAGTGTGTTGGGACGCTTATAATTACATTTTATTTGTTTCTGATTTTTTCTGAATTATGCTACAACTTCCTTTTGAAATGTTGCTAACTCCCTCAGTAGTTGAAGGATTTTTTTGGCTGCTGATTTATTTACTTTTTCCTGGCAACTGGACCCTCTGTACAGCTAGCTCTGGGGAAAACAATTTGCAGTTGTCCATCAGCACCACACAAAATAAAGTGTGAATCAAAGCATATGAACCAAAGACAAAGAAACTCCGGAACAGACAGCAAAATAGCAAAATAGTTGAGAATGCTTCCCAGCAGTATGGGACATAAATGTGATGTAGGTCTTTTCCTCTTGCTTCAGCAGCCTGTAAGTTGTGATTTGATTATTAGGCAGGGAGTAGCTTTAGCTTGTGAGATGAGGGGTAGCTCTTACCACTCAGCAGTGCTTTCTCCATACTAAGTGACAGCAGAGTATTTTTGAACATGAGAAATTAGGGTAGCTTACTGGGAGATCTTCAGGCTGCTAGCAGAAATGTACATGCTAGCAGGACATGTACATATGTGGAATTCTGTTTTCAAGGATTCTGTTCAATTAAAGGAATAAATCAATGACAGACTAATGATATCCTAGCCAGGCATTTTTGTATTAGGGAACATCTACATCTGAGATGCTGGAGATCATCAACATTCCTGTGTAGAATCACTTCATCGCTAAATTAGAGAAAAGATGAAGAATGCAGGAACAGATGTGACTTTGAAGAGTGGAAACTCATCTAACAAGAAGAACGAAGTCTGTGATTCCTTCTGTCTTTTGGGAGGTTTACTAGCTGTCTCCTGTTTGGTGAACTAGAAGCAGTAGATTTCCATGAGTGAACAGCATGATTTTTTATACATTTTTTGAAAGTAGTATTGGAAAAGCAATGGGAGTTCATCATCTTTGTAAATGCTGGGTAACACTCTGCATTGCTTCTCTAGAAAGGCAGTGATATTTACCTGCTGTCAGTGTATTGCTTGCCTAATCCTTCCAGAAGGTTATGAGCAGCAGCTTTTTAATTGCAGTTACCTTTCCCAAGAGGATTTATCCTTCACGTGCAAAATCATTCAGTGATGATATGTGAGGTAGAGACTATGGTTTAGTTCATTTAGCAAAGATAATCTGCTACATGAGTTAATTAAAATATACTTTAAAAGTAGTATTAATAATTTCATGAAGCAACAGTGTTCTGAGCTGCTTCATTTGTGTGAAGGAGGAATGGAAATATGCTTTTATTATTGCTCAGAATCTGTACTGCGGTACAGAAGGAATATGGGGAAATATATTCCATCTGTGGTTAAGGAGCTGTCCTTCCTTATAACTCATTCCTGCTGCTTTTTGTCTGTTGTGTCCTCTCTGTTCAGAACAAATTGTCACACATAGCAAGATGATGATTTTATGTAAGTTGAAATTTTTGCTGTTATTATTATTTACTTTTTTGGATGATTCTTCTGAAAGCCAGCTTTTAATGTGTTAGTAATTCTCATGGGACAGCTGTAAAGCATCTTCCTTTTGAAGCTGCTTTTAATGGTATCTGCACAGAAGAGGTGTTCAAATGCACATAGTTATGAGGGAAAGAAATAAAGGAAATGCAGTAGGCAACTTACATTATGGCATAACCATGATATCTGACTTATGAATTATATCTGTCATTACTCCTAATCACTGTATTTGCCCTAAGAGCTGCCATTACGAGCAGACGTTATTTTTAGTCTGGTTAACTTTTTCAAGGTTTGAATTTAACTGAAGATAAAAAGTTGGAGTTCTCAGTGCATTACCTTGTGCCATAGAAATGTAACTGTAAGGATAAAATACTTGTGTGGTATGTGTCTCTCCAATCATTTTAGTATTGAAATGTCCTATGATTTTTAATCAGTAGACTAATTAAAAATATTAACAAAGACCTTTTAAGATAGAACAAATATAATTTCAGTTAAAGATTTTTAAATGTTGGAATTTTTAAAACTACAAGTTGCTTGGAGTGGTAAATATGAAATATAGGCTGTTATTAAGCTCATTTTTTTCTAAACTATGGGAAAAATCATATATACACATACATATTATAAAAGTTGTGTTAAAAAAAAAAAAGGAGACCTCTCATTATCAAGCTGTCTAATTTTGTTAGAGACTTTGGACTAATCACTAATGTGTAAATTCATGTCTATCTAATCTCTCCTGTTCATCATCACAGTGTCAGTGTTTTTAAAACACTACTGACTTAGCAATAACTGTTTTCAGATATGAAGCCTGATGTGAAATGTAGTTATTTTGGTTGTGACATCATTAGTTTTGATATACCTTAATTTTTGTACCTGTCTTAGGCATAAAACTTGCATTGTCATTGTGATTTCCTGTTTTTCTTTCTTATGAGTTATCTACTTTTGCACTTCTATGTATCATTCAAATACCTGGAGATGTGCAGAAAGAAAACCCTGCAGCTTTGTATTTGCAGGAGCTATTAGACAGGGTGAGGTACTCTTCGGAATCACACAACAGTGCATAGAACATTTTCTTAATAATAGAAGTGATGTTAGCCTTTCTTTTTTAAGGGAAAAATTACTTTAGATTAGTTTTGTTCATAAAAACATCCAATTAACTTTTTATGACATTTATTTTTGTGTGCAAATGAGTCATGATAAAACATGATAGAGAGGGCGCCAAGATCTCAGTGGGTCAGCTTTGGAAAGTTAACTGAAGGTAGAGATGATAATCTGTAATTGCATTAAGGAACAATGAAAAACCTGATTCATTCTTTTTTACTGGCCGTAAGTGTAGTAATTTGTCAGTTTTATTAGTTGCTTACAGATGAGTGTGTTACTTGTCTTTCCTTCTTTTAAAAATTAATGACTGCGTTCCAATTTTGTATCTTTTTTCTTTTTTTTTTTAAATCATAGGCAAAACACAGTGTTCCTGTAAATCAGAGAGAGATGTTGTTGTTTGTGACTGACCTCACTTTGCAAAGTGTAGTTTGTGGAATCCCAAAAGTTGTTGCTGTGTCAGTCACTGCATCATGCGTTCTCAGTACGGAAATCATAGAAGCCCTCAATGTTGCCTCACGATTCATCTTCTTCAAGGATGCCCTGTGGGGAAATGGTAAGCTTTACATGTGGTTTTGAAGCAACTGGAATCAAACTGAAAAAACACCCGCGTTGCTAACACTGTAATACATAACCTGTATAGACTTTCACTTTGAGATGAAGAATAAACACTGCAAGTTCAGGATGAGAAATTTGAAAGGGGTTGTAATTGGAGGATTTCTGTAAGGTTTCTCTTCTGTTGTTCTGTTAGTTTTGGGGTTTTTTTTCTTTATCTCCCAAGAAAATAAGAAATTAAGTGATCTTAATGTTCACCAATATTTCTATCAGTCTTCCTTGATGACTGTTGAATCTAAAGACCAACCTCAAACAAATTTGCTAGCTGACAGAAGATTCAGAAATAATAAGAAACTTGCTTTCATTTGTTTTGGTATTCATTTGTATTGATATTTGATGGCAGAATCTTGTTTCATTGAACTTACAACCTGTAGAAGGTGCAAGGCAATGAACCTAAAGACTTGCATGTCCCTAGATAAAAAGCCATTACAAGCTTTCCTTTACCATTTCAGCTGTGAGCCCTCAGGAGCAATACAAGTCCTGTGAGATGGTGGTTCACTCTACGTTCATTTTTAGTCATTCATATGAATGAGGCTCACCCATCCTTCTGTGTGATGTATGCCTGTGTAATTCACCTCTCATGCCTTTGCTCATTTCCAAAATGCAACTGTATATGTAGCTGTGAGTCCTGCCACCACATCCTCTAATCAGTCTGTTTTACCTTGTTAATTGAGGTTGCACTGATTTCATTTATTTGGAAGAAAAAAGTATTGCATGCACTTATACTTTGTAATCTTAAATAAACAAATAAAAATAAAACAACTTAAGGATGACCAAGATTTTTACGAGGGAAGAGACAAGAACTTTCTGTTTCCAGCGTGGTACAGTGCTGGATGGAATCTGATTTGCTTTTTTAACGTCAGAGTTTTTAGAGAATTGTTTTCCCAGAGAGTCACAAAATGTAACAAGAGCATGCTGCGTGTATCACTGAAAGCAAAATATTTTGTCATTGAGAAAACCTGATAGAGTCTATCCATCTGTTTAGTAGCTGGCAGTGACAAATGTCTTTATTGGCCATGACAATTATCATGGTCACCTTTTTCCTTGTTACTGTACTGAGTCGAAATGTCTTTGTTGGCAGGTAGGATTATTTGTGTTGAACGTACTGTTCTCTTATTACAAAAGCCTCTTTTGTGCTCGGCTGCCGATGCTGACCTCAGTGAGCTGCCTGGCCCTGTCAAACTCGATGAGCTGGATTCTACCACACAGGCCAATTCTATTTGTGCTGTGAGAGGTTCGTATTGGCCTTTGCTGAAATGAACGTGGTTAATTATTTGTGTTCACTTTAATCTTTCAGGTTCTCATATTGATTTCTTGCACAAACAGGGTGCAAGGATGAAAAAGCACCGTATTGCTGTAGATCATTAGGATATTTAAGTTTTTGTGCATCTTTGTGGGCTTTGTTTGTCTTTTGCAGGCCAAATTCTGCCTGCCTGCTGCTCCCACTCACTGATGCCCCAGAATAAGTGTTTGATGTGCAGTCTGTTTGGTCATATTCCTTCCATCACCATCTTCTTTCAGAAGCCTTCTGTTCACATCAGCCATGTTGATACTGGCAACAGTAAGAGATAACAGTATTTTTCAGGCAGATGGAGAAGATATGTCAGCCAGACTGTGAATGATGGAGGTTACTGTCTAATTTTCCTGGAGCTTTGCTGCAGTGGGGCAATTTAATATTTCACCATAGTCACCTAGCTTAACTTAGCTGAGATTTGTTCACCAGCCACTTTGGATCGTTGCCTTGTCTGATACTTCAGTCCTACCACTAACCATGCAGAAACATTTATTGCAGTGTATTTTCTAATATTTCCAAATTGTGTAGAAACATTTCATACACAGTATTTTCTAACACTGTCCACTCAGACTTCTTAAACACCCGATTTGCAGAGTGCCTATAGGGAAAAGTCCTTAAAAGCCAAGTAACTTTCAGCTTTTGAAGACATTTTCCCTTTTTAATTTAACTCTTACAATTCCAGCAGCCCTTGTACAAAATTCTTGACACCGTTTTACATTTACACTTCCAAGTATTCACTTGAATGTTTGAAATAAGAGCAAGTAGGAATTACAAATTAATCCTCTCAGCTATATAGCAATACACTGAAAAGTCAGTTTTAAACCACTCAAAGCTAAACCACTAAACTTACCGTCTCTAGAGTAGAGCTGCAAGTTAGCAGTGCCTCTGTGATTGATATATAAGCCATTTTGCAGTGGCAAACATCGAACTCTATATAATGAAAAACAAGCACAACTACAGGCTCTCTAAGCCTTGGTCGTTATGTACATCTTCCACTGATGCTGTGAGTTACTTGAAAGATAGTTCTGTCACTGGGCAGTAGATACTTTTTATTTTCACTTCTGCAGTAGTTATGCTAAGAGTTACTGCTTCTCTGGCCTTACTTATTGCAACTAGGTTACACTAGTAACTAGGTTACCCAAAGCACCTGTCTTCTTTCCTCTCACTCACAGTCTATAAAGCGAAGTGCCTGCTCTTTCTTTTTTCAGTAAAGCAAAGCAAAAACATCTTCGTAATCCATGTGTAAACAAATGCTTACTTTACGTATGTTAGAGGTGTGACTTTTTCTGTTCTGTATTAGAGATGGTAGAATGGGATCAGGGTAAATTAATCCTACAATCTCGTCTTGTTTGATATGAAATTTGCCTGGGGTAGCTATTATCAGTATGTTCCCACACCTTTGAACCAATGTAGAATATGAAGCATTATTCTTAGCCCTGTGCTAGTGCTATATACAGATTGTAACCTTCACTTTTTTGTGTAACTAACTAAAATTATTTAATTGCATTAAAAACATATTCACTGCTTTGGGATTTGGTAGCTAGTGCTTACAGGTTTCTAATGAAAAGAAGTGAAAATAATAGCGTTAACACTTTATTGCTGCAAACATGAATTTGATGGAGAAAAATTGTCTTGGACACTCACCGCCTCTGTCTCATCTATAAAAAGCTCACCAAATGGTTAATCTGACTTTCAGTGAGCAGCAGGATTGCTGGGTTCACTGTTTTTCTTTGTGTCCTCCTTTTACTTCCCGTACTGTTGGTCACCTTTGTGTGCTGTGTGCAGGCGTCCTCTCATCTAATGCTCAAAGGAGCTGCAAAGGCTTTCTTTACCCCTACTTGAAGTGTTGCTCCTTCCTGCTCTTTTGCCCTACTTGCTGCACCTCTGCCTTTCAGGGAGCTGGCAGAGTGGTTTCTCAACCTTCAATAGAAAAGCTTCCTTTCAATCAGTGGAACAGCCCTTGGTGCAAATTGTCTTCATTTGTCTTCTGCTAAACGAAGTCTTCCAGTTATACTTGATCAAATCCTTTCTCCCCCTTAAAAAAAAAAGAAAAAAAAGAAGAAAAAAAAAAGGGTGACGAGCAGAGCCAGTGAGTTTCTCACAAATTTCATGGAGGCCCATCACACCCATTCAGGTACCTGGTAAGAACCTGTGATTGCTTTCCACTAGGCAGTTTATTCTTCTTTCAAGGATCAATCTGTGGTTCTCACCTGTGAACTGAGGGTTAATAGATTTGTTTCTACTATTCATGCCAAAGTGATTTGTAACCTCTTTTTGCCCTACAGTAGCAGTCAGAATGACTTAAATGTTGGCAGTCCACACTGCAGAGAACTGCTCTTAACCATGCTTATGAGCAAGGTCTAGTTAATTCATACCACGTATTCTGCATGGAACTATTACATGATTAATGATGTTTGCCTAGTGTATGATTCACATCCAGTGATTGAATTTTTACATTGGACATTTTTGTCTTTAAGCCCTTACTCAGGTTTCTTTTTTTCAGTTTCCCTATTTGCAGTCAGAACAAAATGGAGTGAGTTGTCTTACATAGGTCTTTCTTTTGGACTGCACCTTTTCTCTTTCCTATCAAGCAGGTTAACCAACTAGCAGACAACTGGTTGTGTACACACTGATTTTTTGGAGCATTTCAACCAGAGTGTTACTTTGTGTCCTTAGCCCTTCCTTGCATCCCTCACTCAAGATCTGTTTTTCAGGTGTTGCCCTAATTGAGCTATTGTCAGTTTCTTCTCAGTGTTGTCAGTTACAACCCAGAAGAGGAGCATGGAAGTGAAAATCTAGTTTTGTCCGTGTGTGTTTCCATTTAAAAGAAGAATCTTAGGAGAATATTTAAAAGGCTTGAAAAGAAAAAAAAAAAAAAAAAAAACAAGCAAAATCTAATAGATTTACAAAAATGTACAGATGATCAACAGCTTAAATTTGAAAAATCACTTTGTATGCAGTATGCAAAAGACTGTTGCAGGATTCTTTGATTTGCTGCTGTTTAGAGTTGTATTTCTTCTGACTTCGGTTATCTCTGGTGATCTCATGAGGGAACTCTATGTTTTCATCAAAATAAACTTCTCCAGTAGGCATAATGTCAGAATGATCCTGATACATCTGGATCTGAAACTGGAGAATCAAAATTATTCCTGCTACAGTCCAAGAAGTTAAATACAAGGAAAAAAAAAAAAAAAAAGCAATGTAATCCATGTTATTTTGTTATATATACAGAAATTGGGACGTAAGTGTTACATTTGAGAAGTTGCTTTCCTGATCTTCAGGATTGCCGTCCTTCAAATTCCCAAAGGAAAATATGTGTTTGTTGTTTATGTGTCATTCCGTCCTTTCTGACAGCCCTTGTCTCAGGAGAGTCTGGAGCACAAGAGATTAACAACCTGTTTTACAGACAGCGCAAATGTTCCCTGGTCTCCAGGGGCTTATTTCATTGAATGTATTATACAACTGTGAGATTCTGTTTCAAAAGGAGCTGGAATTTTTAGTCTCTGCACCTTTTGTACCAGACTGAGGGCTTATTTTACTGTAGTTTTGTTCTTTCAGCTGATCCACCATGTTTAGTTCGAAATGCTTGTAAGGATTTTCTCCATCAACAGTGCTTACTATTTCAGTATATCATTACCATAAAGCATAATAAACTCTTTACTGCTTCTCATAAAACTCAGAATGTTTTTCTTGCCAAAACTCGCAAGGCCCTTTGTATTAGTCCAAAGTATATTTGGCATTCCCTTCTTTAAGCACACACTTAAGCCTCTGGGTGAGATCTGATCTCTCTTGAATCAGTGTAGATGCAGAATAACTCCATTATTAATGGAATTTAACTTGCATCATTGTTTTTGAAAATGGTTGAATCTTGTTATTGGTTTGTGTTTCCTAAGTATCAATATCAAGGTGTTTGACCTGTCGATTTTTCTATTTCTTGCCAAGGAGGCATCAGAGAAGCAGAAGACAAGAAGACACAAACGAGCAAGCAAGCAAGCAAAAAAAAAAAAAAAAACAAAAAACCGTCAGAAAAACAATGGAGCCCTCAAACAAAGAAAAAGTGAAACCGATATTTTAGTGAAATTCGATATTTTAGAATGTCATTCTTTTTTGAAGAGATGAAGGGGAAAGGGACTGAGATTGCTGGAAAAGCTGATACTTGCTCTGAGTCCATGAACAGAACAGTCTTAAGATGGGAGAAAGATGGGGTTGAATCTGCTGTGAAGCCAGTAGTGTCTGTGTTTGCTAGCTTACATTTATCTTGTAAATAAAAATACCATTTTCTGCAGGTACTGTTGTTGGAGTTAATGAGAGCACTGCTTTCTCCTGGCCTACGTGTGACAGATGTGGCAATGGAAAGTTGGAACTGTATCCCCAGGACAGGTGAGAGTCAGGGTGCTCTGTAGAATTCCAGGTGTTCTGCAGATGTAACCTTAACAGCAATAGGTGATGCAATAATTCCTGCAGGCACAGGCTGCACTTTGTTCCTTCCTAGAACTGAGACGTAGTATTTTTATTGCTGATGAACTGATAAAACCAGCAAGGTTAGATTAATTTATTAAGAAAGATACAAGTAGATATGAAATGATTTGAATTTGTAGCTACCACATTTTCCAAGCTAAATTTTTGCTTATAAAGATTTCAAATCCTACTGCATTATAGTATTTCTTTTAATGAACGTACCACGTAAATCACAGGCCTGATTTTAAACTCCTTGAAAAGTAACTTTGTATTTCTTTTTTACCTGACACTGTTACCCTGTATGTCAGTAATTCACCACAATTTTATAGCAAGCTGTGATCTTTGCCGTGATTTACATAAATGTGAAAGAGATGCCTTTCAGACCAATGAGATGTACAGCCTTTCTGAAGAGGAAATTGAATAGTTTTGGATGTAGAACTGTCACAACTGTGACCTGTTACCATGTGAAAGGTTGAGCCTGCATCACACTGTCATTTTCTTGGGAAGTATCCCCTTCAGTTACTTAGCCAGCTTATTCTTGAGATACCTGGTGGGATCAAAGCATGAGGAGATAAGAGAGTACTGAGAGTGTAAAAAGAAGGGAAAAGGGGCTTCTCTGTATTGGGAAAACTTAAAAAAAAAAAAAAAAGCAGCAGAAGAAGTAAGGGGATTACAGTCCCCTTGAAATATGTACCATTTTCCTAAATGCAAAATTGCACATGCTCTGCTGTGTAAAGCCTCTGGGGGGAAAAGATAAAAATAAAGCAAAAGTTGTCCTACATTACACTGTTATGCAAAAATCAAGGAGGTATCTATGTACACATAGTAGTTTACTTCATGATTTTTTTTTCTGTATTCTCAAGGACACTTCTGCTTTGTTTGGAGAACAATGTAGCATCAACACTTATTTAAGACCGTATTCCAACAAGTTCTTATGGCTGTGCTTAATTTTATGCATATGGCTTAAGTGTGTGCTGCAAATGTTGAGTGTCTGCTCAGCAAGGGCCTAAATCAGCAAATCATTTAGGCCAAGTCTATACTTTTCTCTTTTTTTGGCCATAACTTTTAGAAGGTTATGTGATTAATATTTTATTAAGTAAGTGAGTTGAGTACAAATCACAGTCTCCCCACATGTCGCATGAACCTAAAAAAAGAAGATACTTCTGCTAGAAGAGTTTAGGTCCTCCATTAATGTTACTTATGTCCACCAACAGAAGAGCTCCATTTGCTGTTATCTGCTGAAGCTTTTAACAGAGCTCTTCAACTAGAAGCCTGCCAGCAAATTGGTTAGGGAATAAGTAAGCTGTTTTTTGTTTGTTTGTGTTTTGATTTAATGATTGATAATTTCTCCATTCTTTGTGTTTTTCCATCATCATTATTTGCATGCTTCAGTGGACTGCTATATTGCAGTCAGTGCTCCAAGGTTGTCGTTTCACCAGTTTTGAAAATGCAGCTGGAAGTCTTCTTGAGTTGTCCATCCCTATCTCAAAGTACAGTAAAAGTAAAGGTATGACACAAAATGAGCATCAGTGTAATGTGGCTAGATATGTAGGTACATGAGTACTATAAATGGCAATTTTATAAAAGCTCTTTTAGAAGAAAACAGAAAAGATGTAAGAGTATCTCATAATTTAATTGAATGCTAGACTTGTGTGTCATTGCACTGAGAATCCAGTTCCCAGGTCTTGATCAAGTAGCACAGTCACTGAGCTCAGCCTGAGGTATCCAAAACAGTGAATGCATCAGGTCCAGCAGAAGGATTTTCTTGGGTTGGGCTCTTGGGAAGCTCTCCACAGCCTGCAAGGAAGTTGTATTTTCACACTCCTATTCTAAGCATCTTTTGTGTCACCTCTACCCTTCTTTTTTGGCCCAAGAAATAGAACTATGCTATAATGGAATCACTAATCTTTGTTTAATGTGACCATTATATCTGTAAACAGAATGTTTTCTAATACTTGTAGTTTTTGTCATGATCAAAACATGTTCATTTCCTCTTTCCAGCTGCTACAAAGAACAATCTCTTCTCTCCTGATGTCTGCTGCCAATGTGGATGGGGTAAGTATAGTGGTTGTCAATGACGGTTAAACTACATAGAGTGGCAGAGTCCTGGAGATGCTGTGAGTCAAAAGGGAAAATATTTGAGTCATAGAAATGGAAGGGATGCTGGAGGTTGGCTGGATGTGGCTCTGGGCATCCTGGTGTAGAGGTTGGTGACCCTGCCCATAGCAGGGGGCTGAAACTAGGTGAACTTTATGGTCCTTTTCAACCCAGGCCATTTTATGATTCTGTGGTTGGTGTCCAACTTGCCGCTCACACTGGGCTATTGCCAACACGTGGTCAGGTCAGCCATGACTTCATCTGGCAGGGTCTTGAAGACATCCAAGGACAGAAGTCCCACCACCTTTCCAGGCAGCTCTTTTCCGAAAAGAACTGAAAGCACCACACTGAAAGCAGTAGGAGATTTCATTAGGAATAATTTTTCTCTTCTGTTCAGCCTGTGACCAAGTGGTTTGAAGTGTGTTAGTGTGCTCCTAGCACAAACCTCCCTTTGGCAATTGCACCTTGCACCTGCTGATGCCCTGCTATTACATCTCAGGGGTGCTGCAGGCATGATGCATAGACAGCTTTATCTTAGATGTGGATGCACAGCTACTTGCAATAGCAGTGTCCAGACATTCAGAGCCACAGTGGGCAGTGCCAGGTTTTAGAGTCCACGGACAGTGAAGCTACAGTCCGAGCATCCTACCTTTCCTGGCTTCTGAAGCCTACAAAAACAACCAATAGCACAAACACAAAATTACCGAGGAGCAGTAATGCTACAACAAATTGCAAAATGCATGCAAAGTAATACCTTTGTAATTGGGATCTATATAAATGAAATATGTGTAAGCTGCCGGGATGCATGGGCTAAAGTGCAGTTTATGTAACCATGAAGTAGTTATTCCTTATTCTGGGCTATCAGAAGAACCCTGACATTTGGCACAGTGACCCAGATTTATCACAGGTAAGTGAGGCACTGAGGGCAGGTGCATGGCTGCCATTGGCTGCCAGCTGATCAGTAAAGAAGGAGCGGCACCTTCAGAAAGTGATCAAGTCCTATTAGGAGCTGGAGACCCCTTTTTCCATTGCACGTGGAAGGGGGCAAGGGTCAGCTTGTCTTTTTGGTTAATCATCCTTGGGATATGCACTTAGGTGGTACCTATGGAGTTCATGTTGCTTCCCTACATTATACAGCATTCTGGTAATTTGCAATTATGTACCCCATGGTTTTAATGTGATTCATGGACAATCCTGTAAGTATAAGGATTCTCTGAAATTGTAAATTACTTTTCTTATACCTCAGGGTGTGTTTCATTAAGAATAAATTTCCAAACGATGTTAGCTCTTTAAATAGCTGCGAAGTGCTTCAAAATTTTTCAGGATGTGTCTGGTTTTGTTACAGGCTGACAGAACTTAACTCTTTCTAGATATTAGATTCAAACAACCTTCATGTTTCAGCTGTTATAATGCTGGTACTTAGAATCATAGAAGGGTCTGGGTTCAAAAGGACCACAATGATCATCTAGTTCCAACTCCCCTGCTATGTGCAAGGGTCACCAACCACTAAAGCAGGCTGCCCCAAGCCACATCCAGCCTGGCCTTGAATCACAGCTTTGCGTTTTTGTGAGGTTTTTTTGGTTTGGTTTGGTTTGGTTTTTTTTTTTCCTATCTATCTGAAATGCAGGGATGCGTTTTTCTTTTTTTTTCCCATTAGCATTTCCATCTCATAACTGGCTGCATTTTAAAAAGCAGCACTTCTCTGTACATTAACCACGAGAAACACCACTTCGAGTGGATGTTGGTATTTTTTTTATTATTATTTTTGCTGCCAGCGCTGCTGAGGTACACGGGAGTGATGTTTTGCACTCCCTTCCCTGGGCAGCGGGGTTGGGCTCAGCCACTTCTGCCCCATGGCAGCCCCGAGTGGGACCGGCACGGCCACCTGTGCCGCCGCACGGCGAGTCGGGCCGCGGAGCCCAGCGGTCCGGGCCGAACGGTACCTCGAACGGGTGCTGGATGTGGTTATCGCTTACGGCAGGGGCTGGTCTGAGGCTGAGGTCATCGATACGCAGCGCCTGAGGTCCCGCCGGTGCAGAAAGGCTGCGTAAAGGAAGCACCGGTGGGTTTAGCAAAACAGATGGGTTCAGCAAAATAGGTCAAACTCACTTCCCGCCCCCTCCCCCATTACTTTAAACGATTCATTTTTAAGAGCCCGGCAGGGAGGCAGCACTTTACACGACAATGAGATGTAATTAATTAGCAGAAACCCAAAGCGCTCGTTCCTTCCGTCCGTTCTGAGCCCTTCCCTTTACGCCCCGTGTCTGAGATTCGCGCATCCGGGACGCTCTCACTCTCCGCTCTTTTCTCCCCCGCAGAGCTACGAGACGAGCAGCGTGCTGGGCAAGGAGCTGGGCCCGCTGCCCTGCCTCCTGCTCGGCGCCGGCGGGCGGCCCGGCTGCGCGCGGCTGGAGGAGGTGGCGCTGCTGCCCGCGGCACCCGGCGGGGCGAGCGGCTGAGCGGGAGCGCGGTAATGCGGGGGGGGTGGAGAAGGGAAGCCGTCAAACAGGGGTGTACGGAGCGCACGGCCGCCCCGGCTCTCGTTCTGAGCCGTTTGTTGTTGGGGCACGTCGAACGCCTTGTTCTGGAGTTCCGAACGGTTGGGACGTTTTGTATTAGGCCGTATTTGTGATGTCGACGGCAAACACGTTACCGCCGCTTCTGCAATGAATGCCGCGGGGCAGCTCCGCCGGCGGGACTCGCGGAAGCGGCTGGTTCTGAGCGGCGGTGTCGGTTACCGCCGGGTAATAAACGGCACTAAGACTTGACCAGCGCTCGTGTTGAGGTGTCCCGCGTTCCGAGTCCGTGCGTGCGGGGGGTGCCGCGCGTTCCTGCGGCCGGCTAACATCGGAGCACCCGGCACAGCGGCACCGCGCAGCGCGCCGCTCGCCCCGCGCCCGTTCGCTCACCTGGCCCGGGCCGGAGGGCGGCCCCGCCCGCAGCGCAGCGAAGCGCAGCCCCGGCCCGCGGCCCCGCCGGCCCCGCCCCGCGCCCTCACCCGGCACGCCGCGCCCGCCCGCAGCCGTACGGCACAGACGAGAAGCGGAGCGTCTTTGAAATACTCGTTCGGTTTTATTCTTAAGAAATGCTGTAAAAATCGATATAAAAGGTCATGCTCGGTCCTCGCCGTCCTACCGCCTAGCGTACACGGGTGTTCGGATCGTTAACAGATGTACCATAGCTGCATCGGTTCGAGTAACACGTAGAAAAGACAGGGACTACCGTTACAAAAATAACTTAAGGGAGCGAAGGAAAGGACGCGCGGCTTCGGTTCCTTTCGCTTCTTCGCGGCGAACGCCGCGGCCCCGCGCCCGGAGCGCCGCGCACCGCCGCGCACCGCCGGCTGGGCCCGGCCCGGCACCTCCGCTCCGCTCCTCTCCGCTCCGCTCGGCTCCGCTCCGCGCGGCCCTGAGGTAAGAGACGCCCGCCCCGCGGGCCGGCCCCGCCGCGCCGCTACCGGCAGTCGGAGCCCGCCGAGCCGGGCTGCAGGAAGGAGGCGGCGGGCAGCTGCTTGAAGAAGTGCCGCAGGCCGCTCAAGTCCCGGGTGAGCTGCTCGATCTTCTTGTGCAGCTTCTCGTTCTCGGCCGACAGCTCCAGCAGCTTCTGCTGCATCTCCTGGTTGCGCCGCTTGGCCTTGTCGCGGCTCTTGCGCACGGCGATGTTGTTGCGCTCGCGGCGCTGCCGGTACTCGGGGCTGAACCTGTCC